>CAWZYM010000338.1:105000-152500 GCA_963966185.1 Rhabditoides inermis | reverse complement strand
CAGTACAGCTCGAGTTAGGTGATCCCTGTCCATGGACGTCCATGGACGTCCGGGATTTTGGTGGACGTTTCTGGTGTCTCTCTCTTTACACACTCTCTCGCGTTCCCATCGCCTTCTCCCCACAGGCAATTTATGGCCCCTGTTTGAAGGGAATGTGGGCAGTGAGAGAACTGACTTTTCGAAATGAACTTTTCATGAAACCAAACCATTACCATCAATTATGTTTTGTTCTGAGCATCTCAAATATACCCTATTTCATAGTGCTCCGATGAAGTTCACTACTTACTGACTTTCAGTACTGACTTCCATTTTTACGTGAGTATTCAAAACATAATCTATGAGAGACATATGTAATATTTGTTCGCATTGTTTGTCTTAGTCTACATGCGGTTTGTGGTGACTGATTTTCATCATTTTGAATTCCAATATAATTGGTCCCCCGATAAGACAAGGTCCGTTGTTGCATCCATTCACTCTCATCCAGGCGTCATGTACGGTGTGGACATGTCTGGTGCCTCTACCTTATACACACTCTCTCGCTTTCCTCTCGCGACGCGCATCGCACAGGGCTATTCTGCCGATGGCGGTACAGTCGGACGCGACTGCTTGTGTGAAGTCTGAAACGTCACTCGACTTTCTAGAATCTGAAAATTAGGAAATATAAATATTATATTTATCTGTCTCTTGTAACCGACATCAAGAATATACCATGGTTCATAGGGATCCAATGAAATCCACTACTTGAGTGGAGCCTCATAGTCAGGGTGGCTACAGTTCTGGTCCCAGCTGTCTTACGTGTCTGGCGCCCTCCACATCACGCTCTCTCTCGCTGGGGGAGGAGCCATAAAAGAGAGAGTCGATGGTGGAAATGCACCATCACTCAAGTTGATCTGGAAATTAGCCCGGGTGGCGATATCTGTATTTGTTCAAAATAGTCCAAATCAAAATTGAAAGACGTCATGTTATTCGTCTCGATGAGAGAAAGCCGGTACACGGTTTCTCAAACACAAAAAAATAGTGGGATAGGGGCGGAGCGAGAGGACCAGTCTGCCTCGACCGTTTGCCGGTGGGGAAGGGTCATAAATGAGTGAGTCGAGTGTGGATTTGCGCAATCACTCAAGTTCAACTGGAAATTTGCACGGGTGGCACTACCTGGATATGTTCAAAATGGTCGAAATTACAAAAAATAAGACATAATTTTGCTCATCTCGAGGAGACAGAAACGATGCAAATAAAATTGTAGCTGGTTTCTCGAACACCGAAGAGTTGCAATCGCTTGTCAGACTTGTCATTCTTGGCAACTTGGCATACGACCACCACTCCATGTCTCCCCCTCACACCGGTGTGTTGATGTCGAAGGCAGCTGGGACCAGAACTGTAGCCACCCTGACTATGAGGCTCTACTCAAGTAGTGGATTTCATTGGATCCCTATGAACCATGGTATATTCTTGATGTCGGTTACAAAAGACAGATAAATATAATATTTATATTTCCTAATTTTCAGATTCCAGAAAGTCGAGTGACGTTTCAGACTTCACACAAGCAGTCGCGTCCGACTGTACCGCCATCGGCAGAATAGCCCTGTGCGATGCGCGTCGCGAGAGGAAAGCGAGAGAGTGTGTATAAGGTAGAGGCACCAGACATGTCCACACCGTACATGGACGCCTGGATGAGAGTGAATGGATGCAACAACGGACCTTGTCTTATCGGGGGACCAATTATATTGGAATTCAAAATGATGAAAATCAGTCACCACAAACCGCATGAAGACTAAGACAAACAATGCGAACAATACTACATATGTCTCTCATAGATTATGTTTTGAATACTCACGTAAAAATGGAAGTCAGTACTGAAAGTCAGTAAGTAGTGAACTTCATCGGAGCACTATGAAATAGGGTATATTTGAGATGCTCAGAACAAAACATAATTGATGGTAATGGTTTGGTTTCATGAAAAGTTCATTTCGAAAAGTCAGTTCTCTCACTGCCCACATTCCCTTCAAACAGGGGCCATAAATTGCCTGTGGGGAGAAGGCGATGGGAACGCGAGAGAGTGTGTAAAGAGAGAGACACCAGAAACGTCCACCAAAATCCCGGACGTCCATGGACGTCCATGGACAGGGATCACCTAACTCGAGCTGTACTGTAGTGCTCCGCCATAGGCAGAGCGTTCCAAATTTTGAATTTTTTTTTCGAATTCGTTCACTTAAATGCACGTGTTTTTATCTTTAAATGCATGCGCTTTTGTTGCATTAGGATAACACAAACACGTCTTTTTATGCTAGTATTTGTAGAAAGATAATTACTCTTGAGATAACACTGGTGATAATGATAAAAGGAAATGTACATATCAGTACGATATAATGGCTGCATAAAACGCCAGCTATGAGCAGATGTGACAAGTGTCCCTATCACAAACAACACTCACACACACCGCCCTTTCCACCCCTATCACAAAACACACCAGCCACATTTACTTGGTCGATCATTGCACGTATGTCAGTAATTTATGACACGTGTCATAGAATTGTGACTTATAATACCATTTCAGATGTCCCACACATATGCCCCCCACACCCGCGGCCGGCTGAGTCGTTTTTCGACTATCCAGGTGTGCCGATCTATTCTTATCTAATCTGTATCGCATTTTATCACTCATAGAAGTACTGAGAAATAAGCCGCCACGCCTTGCCCGGCCGTCGGCGAAGCGCGCGCGTCCGAAAGCAAGACATTAGCAACATGACATCACTAAATAATGATTCACGAAATGAATGGCTCAAAAACTAAATCAACAACATGATAAAACTCACCTCACGACTCCTCCCACTTTGATATTGATCCGCACCACTGCAAACTATGCAGAGAATCAAATGACATTGACTATGCGAAATTGCGATCGATAAAACACAGGAAGAGCACAAAGCATGCTAACGCGAATTCGCAGAGACCCCCAGAGAAAGATATTAGCGGAACAAAACGGAACACGAATATAATTAAGCACCACAATTGCTACAACAATTTATTTCTTGCTCTCTCTCTCTCTCTCTCTCTTTCTCTCTCTCTCTCTCTCTCTCTCTCTCTCTCTCTCTCTCGCTCTCTCTCTTTCCCTCCCTCCCGCATTCACTAAAAAAGCGTCCTTTTCAGCCCCTCCACCGACTTGTCTTCGTGTGTCAAACTGCAATGCCGAACAATAGCATCCAGTACTTCATTCAAATTCACTCCCATGCCATCGCACCAAAGAGAGAGAATCAAGTATAGTTCAGAAAACGACGGAACTCTGGTCACATAATCACAGCAATAAAGCGAGAAAAGAACGGAAACGAAGCTAATTTATTCAGATGTTTTAAAACAATGGAAATATAGCAAATTTATCCTATATTCTCAAGCACAGTTCATTATAGATCATGTCCAGGGTCGGTCGCCGCAACGACCACCCCTTTGGCCCTGAAAGAATCAAACGATGAGAGAACACAAAAAAACTAAACGTACGCAAGATTAGCCTGGAGTGTCCAAACTCGTCCGCCTCAGGCCAGCAAAGTTTTATCCTCAAATAGAGCACTTTTTCGCATTGTAGTAAAGCTCGAGGGATGTGATAATGAGATTAGTGGCCGGCTTATTCAGAGATCCTCTACCGACATACTTATTAGTTTTGTGACGAGACGAGATAGATGGATGAAACGGCACGACTCATGAGAAAAATAGAAGGAGAGATGAAAGAGAGAGAGAGTGAGAGAGAGAGAGAGAGAGATGAAGACAGGAGAGAATGAGAGAACGAGGGAACAGAGAGTGGTAGTAAGCGTAACACACCCACCTTTCAGATTTGTTGAACTTTTATGAATTAACAGCTGATATATGCAGCATCCTTCCAAATTAGGTGGAATTGTAATAAATAGTGCGATCGAATGATATGAAACAGTGCGTCTGCTTAGAAGAACACTCATTTCTGTGAGGGGGCGGTCCACCAATGACTGAATCAGAGAGCACTTCGCTCTCACACTCGATAGGAAAAGAAAAGGGCATCCTTTGAAGTCACCGCTCACACATGGGTTGCAAAAAGCGATGGATAGAATGTGAATGTTTGTAAAATGAATCCCATGTTTATTTGATCGGTCAATGTATTTCGGAGCTTCTCATAAGTAGCTAGATGTTCGATGCAGGTAGCCTAGGATCAGCTCAATATTTGCCGCAATGTGCATTTCCTGTTCTGTTACTGTGTCTCTAATCTCTCTTGGCAGATAAAGAGAAAGGGGGAGAGAGAGAGAGAGAAGGATTGGGAGAGAGACAGAGAGAGAAGAGAAGAGAAGAGAGAGAGAGAGAAAGAGAGATAGAGAGAGAGAGGGGGAGAGTAGGAATAGGGACAAAATCGACCATCGATTAAAACGTAGTGAATATCCCGTGATCGAAATCTGTACTTGAACTTTCTTCAATGACTGCAGTTAATCAGCTTTTTTGATCAGCGACTGTGTGGTACATTGTTTCGCACAATCTCTATAAACCTATCGCGAAACGAAAGATAGACGTTTTTTTTCAATCAATTTTCGATCAATATCGACGACTTGTGCACGAAAATTCGCTGGAAATGAGAATTAGAGAAACAAACATTGTTTATAAACAAACATGTATTCTACTGTAACTTGTGTGGAACAAACTATTAGGAGAACGACTGCTTCCACAACTTTCTGTATTCCTCTAACTTTCCAACGTTCCGGAAATATTAGAAATACTGTAATCTACAGTACCTTGTGTGAGGTCGCAAGATGCTTAGGCAAGGAATGATAACGCAATCGTCCATTCTCTCTTACCATTTCCTGCATTTTCTGTGATTCCGACACTCATTTCTCGTTGCCGTTATTTCAAACTACCGTAATCCATACTACCGTAATCCAGTGTACTTTTCACCCTTGTCCATCCAACAACCCTCTCATCACAGTACTCGATTACAATAACCAAAAAAAAGATTTTTTTACGGGCAAACGAACAATGTCAACAAAGTTAGTTGTGTAGTGTGTGGGTGGCTCGATCTGTTCCCATCTTGTCGGCAGCTCCAGAATCCAGCTGCTTCATCGACAGCTCATAAATAGTCAGTTCAACATAGGATTCAGAGGGACAGAGAGAGGGAGAGATACAGAGTGGAACATACCCGACAGAGTCATGCACTGCAACCAACCAGCAAGTGGAGTGAGCGGTAGCGCGATTGAGCGCTGAAATACGAGAGTTAGTGATACGGTAACTACAGTAACCTGAAGTAACTAAGATATCTATTTTTGTCCGTGAGAGAACCAAGCGTATGTAGCTGTTTTTACGTTATAATAATGTTTGAACCGTTGCACAATCGATAATCAATCGATAAACACTCTCGGCGTAGCCAGTCCCCATGAAAAGTGCACTATTCAATCGATATCCGATCGATAATTTCATACCTTGTTCTGCTCTCTTTCACTCTACCTACAAGAGCAGGACGGGAAACAGGCCACTCCAGCGGCGGAGACGGCAACGGCAGAGGCAACGGTTGAGAGGAGAACAGTCTTCTGGGCAGGCTCAGTCTTCAGTGGGGCTCAGAGCTCCACTGAAGACAGCGGCAGCAGAGTCGGGCCTGTAACAGAAGACGGTGAGGAGATGTGAGCATCCCGCCACAACTGCGGCATTGTCTACGAGCTCGAGTCCACGCCCTAATAGGCCCCGCCCACTCGCTCTGAAGACAGAACCACGCCTCTCTTGCGCCGCCGGGAATGACTAAGGGAGTAGTACCTGATGAAAAGACAGTCCATCGATCCACAAGCGAAGTTCTTGAATCCCAAAAATACAAGTCGACATCCACAGCACGCCGCATCGCACTCAAAAAGAAATGACCTCTTCTGAAAATCATCGCCCCTACGTGCAAACACTGACGTGGACCAATCACCGATGGCTTCTACGACGGTCCAGAAGCAAACAACAAAACGTCACGTTCTAAAAGTGCTGTTTCCAGAGTCGACCACAAACCTCCACTCAACACTAGTCTGCAATGGACACACAATAACTATTCTCGCGTGCGATCTACCTTGACATCTCGACAGCTATGTCATTGTATTTTTCTAATCTACCGTATCCCAATTTCAAATTACCGTAACCCAGTGCACTCGTTAATATGATTGTATACATATAAAAGGAATGAGCGGTAGCGCGATTGAGCGCTGAAATACGCGAGTAAGTGATACTGTGCGTACAGTAACCTACGGAAACTATGAAATCTGATTGTGGCCGTCCGGGAAGCAAGCGTATGTAGCGTTTTTGACTAGCGGTTATAACAATGGTTAAACCGAAGATCAAATCATTGACCGATAGATAATCAATCGATAATCAAGCGCACTCTCCGCGCCAGTACACCAACTACGCCCTATTCAATCGATAACCGATCGATAACATCTCTCTCTCTCTCTCTCTCTCTCTCTCTCTCTCTTTCTCTCTCTCTCTTTCTCTCTCTCTTTCTCTCTCTCTCTCTCTCTCTCTCTTTCTCTCGCCCACGCACCGGCCACGCTTGCTATTTGTCACTAGCGTTCTTGAGAGAGGGACAAATCGATCGATAATCAAGCGAGAATTGCGTGAGGCAAACAATCAGATGTCCGAGATGAAAGTCGTTAGGAAAGAGCAGCCGGTTGTCGACATTCGATTTCCAATCGGCGCGCATCCTGAAAGGAAATGCAGTGAGGGGAAAATGAGATGTACCTGAGAAAGTGAGGTGCTTGATTCCAGGAGAGAATCGAACTTGATCCGATCTTCTTTCCAGTAGACATCAGACCATCGCGAAACCGCCGCTCCTCGCATCGCAAATGGAAAGAAATGATCTCTTCTGAAAACCATCGCCACTCACGTGCGAACACGTGGACCAATCACCGACGACGAGCGAGCGAGAAAACAACCGAAACAACAAAAGGTAAACATTTCCTCAGAAGCCCGATAAAAAAACCCATTCCTAATTGCCCAGGAAACCCACGCAATCAAAACAACGCGAACTTTTATCTAAACTATTTATCATGAACACCAATTTTAAGTTTTAATTTAGTCGAAGACATCAGTCGTAGATTCACTTGATCACTTGATCGGCATCACACGTCCGTCCTTGGTCGGCGCGAACCCGCGACGAACGTAGAAGTTCATTTTTCCGTCCTCGCACTCGACAGCGGCGATCGAATCGGCCCTTCTGCCGGAAGAACGCACGGCCGACACCACCCTGAATCTGCGAATGAGCGAGAGAGTAGATTGAAACACCCACGTGGTCCTCGGGCGGGGCTTCTCTCCAGCTGCCTCCGACCTGCGCTGGTACTCGTCCACAACCAGGTCTTCATTGACCTTCCAGTCGCGCGGCGCTGCGAGCACATAGATGAGGAGGGGCACGTAGAGGGTGCCCTCCAGATCTGCTCCTTGGAACCGTCAACCTTGGCAGAGGAACGGTCGAAGTCTTTCATGATCTGCGCCAGCATCGGGTTGAGGCTGACTCCGCCCACCTCCTTGGCAGCCTCCTTCGCAGCAACCTCGGTCTTCGTGTCCTTCACTTCGCAGGTTCCCTTCACAGCTTGGTCCTTGGTCTTGCGCACGTTGCGTTCAAGCTGCTTCTCCAGCTCGAACACTTCGAAGACAGCCACACCAGCCAGGGAGATCAGGTTTTCTATGTCCACGTCCTCATCAACTCCGCTCTTCACCTGTAAAAGAATGATGCACGTTGACTAGCAAAAAGAAACACTAGAAAATGAGACAAATCACTCCGAGGAGCGTGCATCCACGATGCTGCTGCGCGCACTGGTCCGGGTCGCAGAGGTACTCCCTGTGAACCGTGCAGTACTCCGTTATGGACTTGATCGAAGAATCGGTCGGAGGCGGGCAGTTAGCAGTAGTGCAGTATCTTGAGGCCATGTAGAGGAGAATCTTGTTGGAGCACTCCTTGATCTTGTGTTTCTTGATGTCGGAAGAGGTGTGGCGTAACAGATGATGAAGGCAGAACGAAGACGTGCACGCTGAGCACGAGTACTTGCTGACGTCCTTGCTGCGGCCGCTTGACTCGCACCTCTGAAATGTACACAATGTAATTCATAGATACTTCAAAAATGAGAGGAACGAGGAGAGAGTGGAAGAAAGTGAAAGTACCTTGACCGCCTCGTCGGTGGATGGACCCTCGAGCGACTGCCGCCGCATAGTCGACGAACCCTGATTGCCCGTTTTTCGGACAGGGAAGTGGCCGTCGAGCTGCCGTCGAGAAGGCGGGCAAGGGGGCACTGGTGAGAACGGAGCCCCGGCGGCTGCTTTATGCGACCACCCAGACGTTAGGCAAACGATTTCTGAGTAAGCTAATTCTACGCTCCGCCCACAATGCTACGTCCCTCACGATGATTGGTCCACGTCAGTGTTGCCATGCCGCTGCCTCTGCGTCTCTCACTTTCTCTGACTGCCTGCGCGCACTCTCTCGTGCGCTCTGTACGTCGTACTCGCGCAGAGATGGTCGATCGATACACACAATCAGCCCCGCCCTTCCTCGCTTGCAGTGTCATTCCCCCCACTGCGATTGCTGCTGTATTTTTCTATGCTGATATTTGTCGGCTTCTCCGCGCACCGCTGTTGATGACACAGAGCGCACCTCTCTGAGGCTTGGTCGTTTTGTTTTATTACCAGCGCTGCGCAAATAGTGCCCTTATTCCTATTTTGGCATCATGTGATATTCCCGTCGACTGCGCTTACGTGGCGGTTTCGCGATGGTCTGATGTCTACTGGAAAGAGGATCGGAACAAGTTCGATTCTATCTTGGAATCAAGCACACCATTTTATCAGGTACTTCTCATTCTTCCCTTACTGCATATGTTTTCAGGATGCGCGCCGATTTGAAATCGAAAGTCGACAACCGGGTGCTCTTTCCAAGCGACTTTCATCTCGGACATCTGATTGCTTGCCTCACGCAATTCTCGCTTGATTAACGATCTATTTGTTCCTCTCTCAAGAACTCTGGCGACAAGTAGCAAGCGTGGCCGGTGCGTGGGCGAGAGAGAGAGAGAGAGAGAGAGAGAGAGCGCGAGAGAGAGAGAGAGAGAGCGCGCGCGAGAGAGAGAGAGAGAGAGAGATGTGTGGAATTATCGATCGGTTGTCGATTGAATAGTGCGTTGTTACAAGGTGTACAAAGTGCTCTTGACAATCGATTGATTATCTATCGATCAATGATTTGCTCTTCTTTTTAAACATTGTTATAACCGCTCGTCATACGCTTGCTTCCCGGACGGCCACAATCAGATTACATAGTTACCGTAGGTTACTGTACGCACAGTATCACTTACTCGCGTATTTCAGCGCTCAATCGCGCTTCCGCTCACTCCTATTATATGTATACAAAAAACCCCGCCCCTTGAAACCCCGCCCCCTTAAACCGAAATCCGGAACATAGATTTATCGACAACAAAAAAAACAAGCATAAACAACATAAACAGCATAAACAACATAAACAACATTTACGTTGAAAAACAGCATGAGCGTTGAGTGTTGATGTCTCACTCGTTGTTGGTATCGAGATGTTCCGAAAAGCGCTGAAATGGTGTACTTATAAAAACAAGAGAGAGGGGACAGCTGACCTCAAGAAGAGCAACAAGGTTCGCGACGTGACCATCCACCATGTCATATGCGAGGTACCGAAACCCGAAATGGGGAGACGCGCCAAATTTCGGAGACCAAAAGGTCGCTCTCACATAGCCACATCCATGTGCTCTACCTTCGATCAATTCGATTAGAAAAACCTTCTCCACTCAAGAAATCACCTGGCTTATCTGAGGAGCGAAGTTTATCAGTATCTCCAAAGCTCGGAGAAGCCAGCTGACCTCGCCTACGTTGTTCAGACCGCGGTAGGCGGGTGATGTGTTGAATCCGCCTGGAGAGGGCGCGACTCGCATTGAGTCGGCCTTGGAACTCCAAGTGACCATATCTAACTAGAAAGGCAACAATCAGTCTAGTAACGACAAGAACAAACGACACTACTTAGAAGTGTGAAACAATGGATGAACAGACCCATCGAAATTCCCTTTTGAACTCATCCGTAGCACCTCGAAC
This sequence comes from Rhabditoides inermis, assembly GCA_963966185.1. Classification (NCBI taxonomy): domain Eukaryota; kingdom Metazoa; phylum Nematoda; class Chromadorea; order Rhabditida; family Rhabditidae; genus Rhabditoides; species Rhabditoides inermis. The sequence continues at coordinate 142,438 of CAWZYM010000338.1, read as the reverse complement.
CACGCCCCATTCACGTCTCTATTTTACAAGCATGTGCGGTCGGTTGGGCTATGTTCCACTGTCTAAGCATCCAATGTTTTCTTATTTGTTAGGATGTCGTGTCGCTAGAGCTCATATGGATGTGTGAAAGTTAAGGGTTGTATGTAGTAATACGTTATTGATATACACATTTAGATGATCATGTGTTTTATATTGGAGAAGTTGTGAAAGTGTTTGTTTCTACAACAACAGAGAGTTGGAATGATGATCAAGGGAACGTTAGAACAAGGACGCTATTACACTATTCATATTACTAGCGTTCATTTCAAAGATATGAATTGTTACATAGAAGTTCACAACATGGAATATTTGGACAGAGATGAAAAAGTTGTGATCGTAAATCTTACTACGCTCCATCAGTTATACAGTTGACATTCTAGTGTGTTGAAACCTTTAATCTACCCGCTTGATTGGACAAATGTTGCAATCTCTCACTTATCGAATAGCCCATCTACACAAGACTGGATAATTCGAATTCAAAATTCTTTTCCCACTCATTCAATCTTGATTCCGTTCCGCTTCAGTCACTTTCACTACTTTCGAAATTCACGATCCACCCATCACGCATTCACAAAAAAGTGAACAGGTGTGAGTGTGTTGAAACTACATATTGCCATAATTCAAAATCAGCTCTCCCAACATATCTCTGCGATCTCAACGTTTGGAACAACGCCCGGTCTATCCAATTTGAGCCTGTGAAGCAGGAAATACAGATACTAACTCAGACATTCGTAATCATTATAATTGTGATCATGGCTGTGTACATTTGTGCATCTCGCAGGCGTGTTTGAATTTCGGTCCCTCGTAGATAAACGTGCAATTTCAGTTGTAAGGCTTTCAGCGGGAGATAGAAGAGATACCAGACAGTGAGGGGAGGTTACGGTAGGGCGCGGGGCGCGAGGCAGGGGTGAGCGGGGGAGTGGGTGCAGCATCAGAGAGAGAGAGAGAGAGAGAGAGAGAGAGAGAGAGAGAGAGAGAGAGAGGGAGTGAGAGAGATAGAGAGATAGAGAGAGAGTGTGTGTGTGTGTGTGAGAGAGAGAGAGCAGATACATGTGGCAATACATGTGGCTATTCTGAGAGTGGTGACGCGCTGAAATGTGCCGCTAGCACCTTTCAATCCCATAGGCATTGTGACGAAATGAAAGAGACCGCGAGGAGTATTGAATGCGGTTTTATGCTCATCATGCATGTCTATTGGGATATGGAAAAATTCACACTTACTATCGAGTGTAGAATAATATTTTCTAGGTCGAGCACTTCCTGGATGTTTGGAATCAGGTATGTCTCGGCCTTGGTGTTTGTATTAAGTCGCCTATAGTCTACTACGAAGCGCCATGTGTTGTCCTTTTTACGAATCAATACGATGGATGCGCAGGAATGGCTGGTAGATGGCTCAATAATGCGCGGTCGGCGCATTTCTTTGATCTGCCTCTCGATCTCGGAACGCTGTTCAATGGCAGTGCGAATCGCTCTCTTCCTAGATGGGTCGGCGTGATTAGTCAGGTCTATTTGATGCGCGATCGGACCAGTGTATCTGCCTAGATCACAATCTTTTCCTACGAACACACCTGTGTACGCTGAGATTCTCAATGATTGACTTATGTTTCGCATTCAGAGACGAGTGGGACCAAACGATCCTTTCCGCCTCTCCTGCCTGCGGGTACTTCGGCATCTCTGCTTCCAAGTCGACCTCTGGGGGTCAAAAGTGGCTGCCTCTGCCACCTCAGATTCATTGGTTGCCTAACTCTCATCAATCGATTCGGGGTGAACTGCGTAAACAACCGGACGCTTTTTGCTAGACTGATCCATCGGAGAAAGAGAGATGAAAGAGATGAAGAAGATAGGAGTAGCGAAAGAAATACACCCACCTTTTATATTTGTGAACTTGTATGATGCAACAGCTGGTATAAGCAGCGTCATTCCAATTTAGGTGCAATAGTAATAAATAGTGCGAACGAATGGTAGGAAACAGTGCGTCTCAGAAAAACACACTTCTGTGAGGGGGCGGTCCGCCGATGGCTGAGTCAGATAGCACCGGATAGGCAAAAGAGAAGGGCATCGTTTGAAGACACCGCTCACACATGGGTGGCTAGTAGCAAGAAGAAAACGTGAATGTATGATAAATGACTGTCATGTTTACTTTATCGGGTCTATGGAATTGACCCTTATTTATAATGAGGGGGCGGTCCGCCGATGGCTGCGTGAGATAGCACTTCACTCTCACACTCGCGAGCAGACAGCATAGACAAAGGAAAGGGCATCTATTGTTTTTGCCGCACTTTTTTTTTGTTAATGCGTATTAATTTGTTGTTTTTGGCGACTTATTTCTGCCACAACCTGCCACAACTCCTCATTCACGCTATCACGCAAGAGCAAAACATTTGCAACGAACGGGAATCGAACCCGCGAGCTCGGTGCCACAACGCAGCGCACATGCACTGAGCCATGAAGCAAGTGAACGCGTGTCGTTTATTTGCGCTTATGTCTCCGAGCCCAATTTTTGCAGTATTGAAGAGCTGGGCGGTAGGCCATTCGTGTTGGGACCAATTTTAAATTCGAAAAAACTTCTGCATCTCAGGCAGTTGCAGATTTAAAAGTAATGCAGAATCGTCGTTATTTCGCACAAAATGCAAATGTGTTAGGTTAATATGATTTTTAATAATATTCCGAGTCGAAAATAAGTCGCCACTGTTCCTTTAATATTGTTGTCAGATTTTATCACATTGTTACATTGTATTTTGTAGGTAATGCTTTCCCTGATTATGCCATAAAGGCGAAACGTCGGAATAAACTGTTTCACTCGCGGTACATCGGCTGAACATCACTTCTCAACATATTACTAATATTAGTTTGGAGATAAAACCAAAACTATGGCAAACCACGACTAGCCTCCAAATACATTTCGGTTTAAAAGACAGTAGTAAGTAAGAAACAAAATAAATTAAAATCAAATGTGAAACCCAAGTCATAAAACATGATGCTGATCGCGAAAATTGTTTGCCACAACCTATACAACGTGCTTGTTCAGAAATCGTGCTCCTGGAGACTTGGAGACGAATTTATGTCGGTATTTTAGGAGAATGACTTCTCATTTTTCCCGTCCCCGCGAGCGATTGCGTCTTCCCTCGAATGACCATCCGACGAGAAACCGCCGCCGATTGGAGATGAGATTTAACCGACTAGTCCTCAATTCGTTCGAGTTGTGAGACGATGAGGCGACGCCAAACAAGCCAGCAAAAGTGCAACTAGTCGGCGAAGCGCGGATTCTTGGTTGGAGAAAAAGTAGGAACAAGGCGAAGGCGAATTGAAGAGCAACGGCGGCACCCGCGACCGAAAGTGAAGCCCTTCCCGACACTTCCCCCATTTCACTTTACAGCGAGTCTGCTTGCGACATTTCCCCCAAAAGTTGGCGACATTTCCCCCAAAATAAAAATCGCTCGCCAAATCAGCGACACTTCCCCTTTTTTTAGCATGCGACGCTTGCCCCATTTTCGGATTGGGAATGCGACAGTTCCCCCGTTTTTGAAAATGGACTGCGACACTTCCCCCAATTTTGTGAATGGGAATTTAAAGGAATAATACTTGAATGACTGATGAATAACGATCTAAAAATGTAAAAGAGGATGAAAAGATAGAGATAGAGATAGAGGAGGGGAGAAGAACAACGAACAACGGCGAACAAGAACAACGGCGGCACCCGCGACCAGATGAGTACGTTGCTATCATCGATCGATATTCGAAGATTCACTATGGGAGGATATGAAGGAGACAAACATTCTTGTTTTGATTATAGTCGGCAACTCAGGGATTTGTTTCATTTTGCCACATGACCTGAAGCAAATATGCAAATGAGCGAGAGAAGTTCGAGAAAATAAGCTGGTATACATTCTTTTTACCCGAGAAAGTGAAGTGGAAATTGACTAAGAGAGCATCTCGTTTGCCGGTACATTTGCGCAAGAGACGTAATGAAAACAACTGCATATGTTAGCGAAACTGAAAATTCCTGAGAGGACAACCACTACTTGCACACTTTTATGCTATTCGCCTCTCTCTCACACACACACTGAGGGGGCGGAGCCAACGCGATTGCCCTACGAGCGAGCGCCCGAGCGCCCAACTAGCACAACTACTTATAATAATAATATTTATTACCGTGTATACTATATAGAAGAGAAATGATGTCATAAATAGAGTGATTACGGCAAAATTTGTGATTACGGCAAAATTTGTATCTAACACCTTCGATTCACTTCAGGTTGAAATCTTCTATATTTTCTTTATGATTTAGAACTTTTACCCAATATTCGACGCGGCTGTCGGCTTTAATCAGCAGCTGTCGGCGGCTACGGCTATAGTTTCACCGGTCAGATTTGATCCAAGTGCCTACGTAGTCTTGTGGTTAGTGCGCTCGACGTATGTTTGCAGGGCGCGGGTTCGATTCCGGCTGCTGTTAAAAGCTTTTGCCGAATTATGAACACATGGTGTTAATGTTTTCATGATTGAAACAATGTAAACAATCTTTTACAACTTGTTTTGCAGATTACAAAACATCCCACCTCCCACACAACCCAAATTACCACTTTGGACCGAAGGTGAGTCTTCCCAAAATTCACCTCCATACCTCATTTGCATGTCTCTTCGCGCGACATTCCAATCGTTCTGCTTTTTTCACACAACACTCATCACACCTCACAGGCTCCGAATCCAAAATTTTATCCAAATCGGTCCACTCTGCGCCATATACGGCTTACGCAAAGTTTCAAAAGGTGAGTCCATACTGGTTTCACCTCTGCTGGGGACAGGCTATTTTTTGGCCTCTCTTGAGGCCAGAATTTGGCCTCTCTCTACAAATGGGCGTGGCTTCGTGCTAGCGCGTCGCATTGTCATGATATTTGCAGGGAATGATGGAATAATGGTTTCTGATCGTTTAATCTGAAAATTACAACTTTACATAACTTTTACTGTTACCAGTAACTGGAATGCAGATGGGAGATGTATCTGCCTCATCCCCATCACAAGATGTCTCTCACGCATGTCGTTGTGGCGTGGTGGCTAGAGGGTCCGTCGGTTGCATGCAAGGTCAAGAGTTCGATCCCCAGTGAGAACTTTTGTTTTGCATAATTTAATACTTAATTATTTGCAAACCTTGAAGTTTTATTGAACGTGTTGGCAATAAATATTCGAAAAGCTATATTTTTAAGGTAATTTCGTCGCGGCTGTCGGCGTTAGCCGGCAGCGGTCGGCGGAAACTTGGAATCTGGACGGAGGCTAGGGAGAGGACCGAGGAGGAGATGGCTGCAGCCCAGCAGGCCGATGCCACCATCCCCCATCTGATGGCGCTGCTCCGGCTGAAGAAGGACGCGTCTGTGTGTTCGGCTGCCCCGTGCCGTATCTGTACCTGCGCCCGCACTGAGTGGCAAGGACGAGGCGCGCAAGAGGCACGCGCGAGATGTTGTTGTTGTAGTTTCTTGCGGGTTGTTGCTGATGATGCTAGTGTGGAACGGATTGTGCACGCAATTGCAGAATATGTTATATCGTTCTTCTACAGGCAAGTCTCCGCGGGAGCTGACCCTGGCGACCAGCAAGAAGCGCCAGAAGCAGAACGCGAGCGCCGGAAGTGGAGGTGGTGGTGGGTAGAGTACTGTAGTATGAATATGGGATACTGTACGTGTTGATGGTTACGGGATGATTTCTGTTTATTTGCGAACTTTCAGATCTGCAACTTTCGCGCTCGGGACGATGTGCGCGCAAGCCGATGCATGTACGGATTATTGATAGATATTAGATTACTGTAGTGATAGTTAATTAATTTATACGGTTGCATGATAACACGTGAAAAAGAGAAAAAAGATGATACAACAAAACGAAGTCAAATGGGGAGCCACCGTTTGAAAGCAGCAAGGGAAGCCACCCCCAGGGGGGCGGCAGACGGGGCCGTTGATGTAAGACACTTACTATGATACAGCGAAACAAGAGAGAAGGATTTACAAACTCGCACGTTCCAAACGCGCTCTCTAATTGATAGCCTAAACCTGGGAAGGACGAGTTTGGGAGCACCGAGCCTATCAGTCACAAAGAGGAAGAAACTAGATGCGTCAACCTCCACGAAGCCATAAAGCACCTTGTACAGCATCACGATGTCGTTGATCTGGCGGCGCTTCTCGAGAGACTGTAGCTGGAAAACCCCGTTGCGTTGTTCTGCCGACGCGTCGAATCCGAGTGACGTTGTGCGCGCGAAGACGACCCGTGTGTAGTAGTTCTGCACGCGCTCGAGTAGTACGATAGATGCCTTGTCCGATGGGTTGAACACACACGTGCCGTACTCCAAGAGCGGTCTCACGTAAGTGGTGTAAATGTTGATGAGCATCTGCCTGTCAGTAGAGACGATCGATCGAAGGATGGTGTACGCCCTGTTGTACGCCTTTGAGTAGATGATGCGACAGTGCTTGGTGAAGTGTAGATCAGAGGTTATGGTGAACCCGAGATCTACAACTTCGTCGACTCCAACGATGGCAGTTGAGTCTACTGTGTAGATGCGGCGTGGATTCTTCTTTCCAATGTACAGCGCCTTGGTCTTATGTGCGGCTAGAGGCAGTTGCCAGAGTGCGGACCACTGATTGACGATGTCAATGGCGTCTTGGAGGGGTTGCCGGTTATCGTGTAGACTGAACGAACGGTAGACCTTCAGGTCGTCTGGATTACTGTGGTAAACATGTGTATATGTGTACGGTACTTTGCAACACAGAGATACGGTAAGCGGGGGGAGGTATCGTAGTTGGGAATGAAGAGTGTAAAGAGTACAGTAATGTGTCGATTAACGATGGCGGCATTGCAGGCTCAGTGTGTGGCGGACGACTCGAAGGGCTTCTCGCAGTTGCAGATGCAGGAGCGGCAGCCGGGCGACCAGCCCGCCTCGAGTACGCCCAGGGCGGCGGACGCCACTTTCAAGGTGTGCGGGTGGATGTGCCACACACACACAGATTAAAGAACGAGAGAAAAAAACGAAATCGATTTATCTCATCTCAGCAGAAGGAATAATGGAGGATCTAACTGGGTGCAGCCCCGCAGCAGAGTGAATGCCTCACTCGCGTCCGCGAAGACGGTCAGTGAAGCGCTGAAAGAGAGTACTTATAGGAAAGAGAGAGCTTTTCACCTCAACGAGCGCCGTCAGGTTGGCTAGATGACCCGCAACCATGTCATGAGGGAGGTCGAACCCAGAAATAGGAAGCCGGCGGATCTCCGACACCAGCAAATCACATTGACATACGTCCATGTGCTCGACCTTCCACAATATACAGTCACTCTCTTCATCTCTCTTCACACTCAGCAAGTCACCTGGGCAATCTGTCCGGCCGGCGTGAAGTTGACTAGGCTGGCCAACAAACGGAGAAGCGAGATTGCCTCGCGGCGCTCAGCAGACCTCGGCAGGCGGCTGACTTGCAGAATCGCTCAAGGTCAAGGAAACGGCAGGAGTCGCGCTTGGAATTACTCGAAGGTGATCATACCGACCTAGAATTGCAACAATTACTCCAGTCGCGACAAGGCCGAACTACACCACTTAGAAGGGTGAAACAATCAATGAACAGATCCTCGGTTGGACCACACTCTCATCCGGAACATCTGGAGCGACGCCTATCACCCTACAGTCTAGACCCACAGAAACACGCTAGTAGAGAGATAACACGTACTTGAAGCACCGCATTGTAGCGACCGTCCCGAGTCCTTATTCGTACGACCATTCGACGCGCAGTATCGGAGAGTGCACGCAGCCGGTGCTGAAAGTGAGTAGTAAGTATGTGTTCTGTTTTACACGCTCACGGGCCCCCTTAAACCCCCGCCCCTTGAAACCCCGCCCCCTTAAACCGAAATCCGGAACATAGATTTATCGACAACAAAACAAACAAGCATAAACAACATAAACAGCATAAACAACATAAACACCATTTACGTTTGAAAAACAGCATGAGCGTTGAGCGTTGATGTCTCACTCGTTGTTGGTATCGAGACGTTCCGAAAAGCGCTGAAATGATGTACTTATAAAAACAAGAGAGAGAGGGGACAGCTGACCTCAAGAAGAGTAACAAGGTTCGCGACGTGACCATCCACCATGTCATATGCGAGGTACCGAAACCCGAAATGGGGAGACGCGCCGAATTTCGGAGACCAAAAGGTCACTCTCACATAGCCACATCCATGTGCTCTACCTTCGATCAATTCGATTAGAAAAACCTTCTCCACTCAAGAAATCACCTGGCTTATCTGACCAGCTGGAGCGAAGTTTGTCAGTATCTCCAAAGCTCGGAGAAGCCAGATGACCTCGCTACGTTCTTCAGACCGCGGTAGGCGGGTGATGTGTTGAATCCGCCTGGAGAGGGCGCGACTGGCATGGAGCCTTGGAACTCCCCGGAAGTGACCATATCTAACTAGAAAGGCGACAATTAGTCTAGTAACGACAAGAACAAACGACACTACTTAGAAGTGTGAAACAGTGGATGAACAGACCCATCGAAATTCCCTTTTTGAACTCATCTGTGGGTATTAGTTGAGACTGCCGGTTTTACCGATTGATACGCACTTTTTTTGCACAGAGGACTTTCTCATATTTTTCATCATATATTTTGTGTGTGGCACAGTGTAAACTGTAATAAATTATTATTATTATCCGTAGCACCTCGAACCACGCCCCACTCACGTCTCTATTTTGCAAGCATGTGCGGTCGGTTGGGCTATATTCCACTGTCTAAGCATCCAATGTTTTCTTATTTGTTAGGATGTCGTGTCGCTAGAGCTCGTATGGATGTGTGAAAGTTAAGGGTTGTATGTTGTATGTAGTAATACGTTATTGATATACACATTTAGATGATCATGTGTTTTATATGACTGAAAAAGGAATAATGCATTCTGAGGGTGCAATCACATTCTGAGCCCATTCCTATTCCTTTTCTTTGGGTCATTCTGAAGGGTCAGAGTGACTATTCTGAGTGAGGGGATCCACTCTGGCCACGCCTTCACGAGTGGTGACGCGCTGAAATGTGTCGCTAGCACCTTTCAATCCCATAGGCATTGTGACGAAATCATAGAGACCGCGAGGAGAATTGAAAGCGATTTTATGCTTATGCTTGTCCATTGGGATCTGTAAAAATCCACACTTCGAGTGTAGAATAGTATTTTCTACCGCTGGACAGGTCGAGCACTTCCTGGATGTTAGGAATCAGGTATGCCTCGGCCTTGGTGATTGCATTAAGTCGCCTATAGTCTACTACGAAGCGCCACGTGTTGTCCTTTTGACGAATCAATACGATGGACGCGCAGGAATGGCTGGTAGACGGCTCAATAATTTGCTGTCGGCGCATTTCTTTGATCTGCCTCTCGACCTCGGAACGCTGTTCAATGGCAGTGCGAATCGCTCTCTGCCTAGGTGGGTAGGCGTCGTTATTCAGGTCTATTTGATGCGCGATCGGACCAGTGCATCTGCCTAGATCACTATCTTTTCCTACGAACACTCCCGGGTACGCTGAGATTCTCAATAATTGATTTTTGTTTCGCATTCAGAGACGAGTTAGACCAATCGATCCTTTCCGCCTCTCCTGCCTGCGGGTACTTCGGCATCTCTGCTTCCAAGTCGACCTCTGGGGGTCAAAAGTGGCTGCCTCTGCCACCTCAGATTCATTGGTTGCCTAACTCTCATCAATCGATTCGGGGTGAACTGCGTAAACAACCGGACGCGTTTTGCTAGACTGATCCATCGAAGAAAGAGAGATGAAAGATGAAGAAGATAGGAGTAGCGAAAGAAATACACCCACCTTTTAGATTTGTAAACTTGTATGATACAACAGCTGGTATAAGCAGCGTCATTCCAACTTAGGTGCAATAGTAATACATAGTGCGAACGAATGGTAGGAAACAGTGCGTCTCAGAAAACCACACTTCTGTGAGGGGGCGGTCCGTCGATGTCGCTGATGGATGAGTGAGATAGCACTTCGCTCTCACACTCGCGAGCAGACAGCGGATAGGCAAAAGAGAAGGGCATCGTTTGAAGACACCGCTCACACATGGGTTGCTAGTAGCAAGAAAAAAAAGTTAAATGTATGACAAATGACTGTCATGTTTATTTTTTGTGATTGTTGTTTCTTGTTACACAATAATAAGATATTCGGATGTCTGATAACAGCAAACAACACAAACACAAAACACTATACCACAAAAAATTTCTCTTTTGAAACAAAAATTTACGATAGGAAACAATACATTATTAATACTAGTTCGGAGATGAAACCAAAACTATGACCAAACACGACTAGCCTACAGTTCGGTTTAAAAGGCAGTAAGTAAGACACGAAACAAATTAAAATCAAATGTGAAACCCCAGTCAATAAACATGATGCTGATCACGAAAATTGTTTGCCACAACATATACAACGTGCTTGCGCACAAATCGTGCTCCTTGAAAAATTGGACAGGACTTTATGTCGTATTATAGGAGAATGACTTCTCATATTCATGCGCATGTAATATTAAGCACATTTAAAAAGAGTTTCGCAGGTTTGATTCCATTCGCCTTGTTCTTGTTCACTTTTCACTGTTTTCATTACAGTATGCGCTATATACATTACAGTATGCGTTTCTATTACAGTATGCGCTCCCTTCTTTTCCTTTTTGTGATCGCGGCCACGGTCCAATCAACGATCATGAGAAAGCCGATTCTAGGAGATCTTGGTAAACAGAAATCATTTTATCAAGCACTATATGGTTTTTCACAGGCGGTATCTTCGGGGACTCAGAGGAAGCGATGGGTCGTAGGCCAACTGAGGAAGGTATGATTGGGAGAGAGAGAGAGAGAGAGAGAGAGAGGGGGGGGGGAGAGAGAGGGAGAGAAAGAGAGAAAGAGAGAAAGAGAGAAAGAGAGAAAGAGAGAAAGAGAGAAAGAGAGAAAGAGAGAAAGAGAGAAAGAGAGAAAGAGAGAGAGAAAGAATGAGAGAGAGAGAGAAGAGAGAGAGAGAGAGAGAGAGAGAGAGAGAGTTTCTTCAGAAAGAGAATTCTGTCGTATACATGGAGAGGAATGTGACTTCCGTATGTCTGACGACTGCTAGAGTTGTGCACTCTCGAAGCCAAGTATACATACTTCCCTAAACACGTCGAAAACTGATAATCTTTTCTGTTTATTTTCTAATTACAACTGTTTCTGGGTTAGTGTTGGGTGTTATTGGGATTGAATGGAGGGTTCATAAAGGGTTTATTGGATTAAGGGTTCATAACATGTTTGCACATGTCTCCATTGAATTTATTTCATTCCTTTTTCTCAATTGAGACAACAGTAAAAACTACGAAAAAACATTTTCATACACGTTCGCGATTCGCTGCGAGGATACCGACGCGAACCCGCTATTCGCCTCTCTCTCTCACTCACACACATCAGAGGGGCGGGGCGAAAGCGATTGTCCGACGCCCGAGCGCCCAACTAGCACAACTACTTCTCTATACAGCAATCCAACTAGCACAACTACTTCTCTATAAAACCTATCGCAAAACGTGAGTGCGACGGAGAATGATAGGCGTTCTTATTCGATCAATATTTGATTTTTATCGACGATATCGACTTGTGCACGAAAATTCGCTGGAAATGAGAATTAGAGAAACAAACACTGTCTAAAGGTTTGTGTTGGATTCCATTCCAACACCACATTGCATCCCTATTCTGCATCGCACTACGAGTATCATTCCTTTCAATTCTCTGCCAGCGCGCGGTCGCGTGCCTTCCCCTGTTATTCTTCCGACCCCTGAACAATGCTGTGCGGCGGTGAACACTAACTGGACTGGTATTCGCTCTTGCTACTCTCTACATCTACGGCATTGAGACTGGAGAGGAATCCTCGAAGACGATGAAACTCTCGGAGACGTCTCTTCGCGATCGATCGTTGAAGCACGGATCTTCCGCCGCCGAGATCGAAACTTCCCCAGAAGCCGCAAGCAGGGGATGACAAGCATCACCAATAGCACGTACATACGCATTCTCGGGACTACCAAAATCCGTGTTATTGGGACTCGCAGTAGGCGTTGCATTACTGTATTTTACCGTAACCTTGCCGTAATTTACATAATTGTACTGTGCTACTTGATTCGAGATAAACATTCTGATTCTGATTCTGATCTACGAGTACTGTATTCTACCGTTGCTTGTGTGACGCAGGACAAACTATTAGGAGAACGACTGCTTCCACAACTTTCTGTCTTCCACTAACTTTCCAACGTTCCGAAAATATTAGGAATACTGTAATCTACAGTACCTTGTGCGAGGTCGCCAGATGCTTAGACAAGGAATGATAATGCACTCGTCCATTCTCTCTTACCATTTCTTGCATTTTCTGCGATGCGCACGTTTCGACACTCATTTCTCGTTGCCATTATTTCAAACTACCGTAATCCATATTTCCGTAACCCAGTGTACTTTTCATCCAGCACCAAACTTGTCCATCCAACAACCCTCTCACCGCAGTACTCCAATACAATAACAATAAAATAAGAAATGTTTTTTCAAGGGCAAACGAACAATGTCAACAAAGTTAGTTGTGTAGTGTGTATCGACGACTCGATCTGTTGGCATCTTGTCGGCAGCTCCAGAATCCAACTGCTTCGTCGACAGCTCATAAATAGTCAGTTCAACATAGGAATCAGAGGGAGAGAGAGAGGAAGAGATACAGAGTGGAACGTACCCGACAGAGTCATGCACTGCAACTAACCAGCAAGTGGAGTAAGCGGTAGCGCGATTGAGCGCTGAAATACGAGAGTTACATAGTGATACGGTACCTACAGTAACCTGCAGTAACTACAATATCTAATTGTGTCCGTCCGAGAAGCAAGCATATGTAGCTGTTTTTGTGAGCGGTTATAATAATGTTTGAACCGTTGCACAAATCATAGATCGATCGATAATCAATCGATAAACACTCTCGGCGTAGCCAGTCCCCATGAAAAGTGCACTAATCAATCGATATCCGATCGATAATTTCACACCTTGTTCGGCTCTCTTTCACTCTACCTACAAGAGCAGGGCGGGGAACAGGCCACTCCAGCGGCGGAGACGGCAACGGCAGAGTCAGCCACGGTTGAGAGGAGAACAGTCTTCTGGGCAGGCTCAGTCTTCAGTGGAGCTCAGAGTGCCACTGAAGACAGTGGCAGCAGGGTCGGGCCTGTAACAGAAGACGGTGAGGAGATGTGAGGATCCAGCCACAACTGCGGCCTTGTCTACGAGCTCGCGTACACGCCCTAATCAGCCACGCCCACACGCTCTGAAGACAGAACCATGCCCCTCTCACGCCGTTTCAAAAAAGAAGAAGCAGTAAGGGAATTGGGAGTAGTACCTGATAAAGTGACAGTCCATCGATACCCAAGCGAAGTTCTTGAATCCCAACAAGTCGACATCTACCGCACGCCGCATCGCACTCAAAAAGAAATGACCTCTTCTGAAAATCATCGCCCCTACGTGCAAACACTGACGTGGACCAATCACCGATGGCTTCTACGACGGTCCAGAAGCAAACAACAAAACGTCACGTTCTAAAAGCAATCGTGCTGTTTCCAGAGTCAACCACAAACCTCCACTCAACACTAGTCTGCAATGGACACACAATAACTATTCTCGCGTGCGATCTACCTTGACATCTCGACAGCAATGTCATTGTTTTTTTCTAATTTACCGTATCCCAATTTCAAATTACCGTAACCCAGTGCACTCGTTAATATGATTGTATACATATAATAGGAGCGAGCGGTAGCGCGATTGAGCGCTGAAATACGCGAGTAAGTGATACTGTGCGAACTGTGCGTACAGTAACCTACGGAAACTATGAAATCTGATTGTGGCCGTCCGGGAAGCAAGCGTAAGTATGTAGCGTTTTTGACGAGCGGTTATAACAATGGTTAAACCGAAGATCAAATCATTGACCGATAGATAATCAATCGATAATCAAGCGCACTCTCCGCGCCAGTACACCAACTACGCCCTATTCAATCGATAACCGATCGATAATTTCACATCTCGCTCTCTCTCTCTCTCTCTCTCTCTCTTTCTCTCTCTCTCTCTCTTTCTCTCTCTCTCTCTCTCTCTCTCTCTCTCTCTCTCGCCGGCCACGCTTGCTATTTGTCACTAGCGTTCTTGAGAGTCGATCGATAATCAAGCGAGAATTGCGTGAGGCAAACAATCAGATGTCCGAGATGAAAGTCGTTAGGAAAGAGCAGCCGGTTGTCGACATTCGATTTCCAATCGGCGCGCATCCTGAAAGGAAATGCAGTGAGGGGAAAATGAGATGTACCTGAGAAAGTGAGGTGCTTGATTCCAGGAGAGAATCGAACTTGATCCGATCTTCTTTCCAGTAGACATCAGACCATCGCGAAACCGCCGCTCCTCGCATCGCAAATGGAAAGAAATGATCTCTTCTGAAAACCATCGCCACTCACGTGCGAACACGTGGACCAATCACCGACGACGAGCGAGCGAGAAAACATCCGAAACAACAAAAGGTAAACATTTCCTCAGAAGCCCGATTAAAAAACCCATTCCTAATTGCCCAGGAAACCCACGCAATCAAAACAACGCGAACTTTTATCTAAACTATTTATCATGAACACCAATTTTAAGTTTTAATTTAGTCGAAGACATCAGTCGTAGATTCACTTGATCACTTGATCGGCATCACACGCCCGTCCTTGGTCGGCGCGAACCCGCGACGAACGTAGAACTTCATTTTTCCATCCTCGCAGATGTACTCCCTGTGAACCGTGCAGTACTCCGTAATGGACTTGACCGCAGAGTCGTTAGGAGGCGGGCAGTTAGCAGTAGTGCAGTATCTTGAGGCCATGTAGAGGAGAATCTTGTTGGAGCACGCCTTTATCTTGTGTTTCTTGATGTCGGAAGAGGTGTGGCGTAACAGATGATGAAGGCAGAACGAAGACGTACACGCTGAGCACGAGTACTTGCTGACGTCCTTGCTGCAGCCGCTTGACTCGCACTTCTGAAATGTACACAATGTAATTCATAGATACTTCAAAAATGAGAGGAACGAGGAGAGAGTGGAATAAAGTGAAAGTACCTTGACCGCCTCGTCGGTGGACGGACCTTCGAGCGACAGCCGCCGCATAGTCGACGAACTCTGATTGCCCGTGTTTCGGACAGGGAAGTGGCCGTCGAGCTGCCGTCGAGAAGGCGGGCAAGGGGGCACTGGTGAGAACGGAGCCCCGGCGGCTGCTTTATGCGACCACCCAGACGTTAGGCAAACGATTTCTGAGTAAGCTAATTCTACGCTCCGCCTACAATGCTACGTCCCTCACGATGATTGGTCCACGTCAGTGTTGCCATGCCGCTGCCTCTGCGTCTCTCACTTTCTCTGACTGCCTGCGCGCACTCTCTCGTGCGCTCTGTACGTCGTACTCGCGCAGAGATGGTCGATCGATACACACAATCAGCCCCGCCCCTCCTCGCTTGCAGTGTCATTCCCCCCCCCCCCACTGCGATTGCTGCTGTATTTTTCTATACTTCTGAGTAAGCTAATTCTACGCTCCGCCTACAATGCTACGTCCCTCACGATGATTGGTCCACGTCAGTGTTGCCATGCCGCTGCCTCTGCGTCTCTCACTTTCTCTGACTGCCTGCGCGCACTTTCTGCCACTCGCGCCTTTCTGCCACTCGCGCCTTTCTGCCACTCGCGCCTTTCTGCCACTCGCGCCTTTCTGCCACTCGCGCCTTTCTGCCACTCGCGCCTTTCTGCCACTCGCGCCTTTCTGCCCGCACAGGGTGGTGATTTTAGTGCATTTTCTTTCGCGCGTATTCTCCCCATCTTTTCGCCCTCTTGTACCATCCATCCATGTATGTCGCCTATACAGCCTTCCAATAAACGCCATCGCACTGATTCCCCTCTTGCCCTTTCCACGTCTCCTCCGGACATGTCCGTGGTTTCCCCATCCCCGACCCCAGCTATCACCATCCCAATGTCTGATGTGGGTGGCCTGATCACTAGTTTGACCGCGCGTCTCGCTGTTGTGTCCTCGGACCAATCGATTGACCCTAGTATCAGAATGGTCCTCGAGACGTGCGCTGTTCTTTTGAATGTGCTCTCCGCAAATGTGTCCGCTTCCACTCTCACTCCCTCTCCTCCTCTCTGCCCCGAGTCTGTCCAGGATGCCGCGGGCGAACGTTTGGCTGCCAGTGAGCGCGCTAGGTGCGCTGTGATCATGGGTCTCGGCGAGAGCCCGGCAGCCAATCCGCACGACCGCTGGCGGGCCGACTATGACAGGGTCAATGAGATCTCTCACACAATCGGAAACGAGTTCGGAGTGCTGGACACGTTCCGAATGGGGTCGATGGAAAAGGGGAAGCCTAGGCTGACCAAGGTCGTGTTCTCGTGTAGTGATGCCGCGCGCTCTTTCATCCGCAAATTCCGAATTGCCAGTAAGCCCGAGAACCGTCAGATGTTCAAAGGTGTGCGCGTTCGCGAGTCTCTCTCACGTGAACAGCTGGCTGAACTGACTGCTCTCAACACGGCCTGCAAAAACAAGCGAGATACCGAGGGTGGTGATTTCATCGTGTATGCCAATCAGATCATTCTGCGCAATGAGCTGCCGGCTGTGAGGGCTCAGATCAAGTCTGCCGCTGCGAAGAAGGGAAAGGGAAAGGAGGTCACTCCTACTCCCGTGCAGTCTCACCCGGCAGTGAGCGGTGCGAATGCCGAACCTCTCGCCACACCCACTGGTCTCGGAAAGTTCTCGTGGGCTAAGCCGCCTGTGCAGCCCGAGCAGCCTGTTGAGAAAGCTGACGAGGTGATGCCCTCTCCGGAGGGAACCACCGAGGATGAGGCGAGGCAGTCTCCTGGTGCCCTGGGAAACTGAGCGCGCGTCGCACATTACCTTCACTGTCTATCTCACTTTTTAATAGCCGTAGTATCGTAAACAAAATCCCTCTTCTCCATGCATTTTTAACTCTTAATCGCCCAGATATTGTTCTTATAACCGAGTCTTTTTTGTACAAGTCTATTTTTGATAGCCAAATTGTGTCCGACCTACCGTACTCCGTGATGCGTAAAGACCGAAACCGTCATGGTGGAGGCATTCTTGTTTTAATCCGTGATCATTTGCTTTTTGAGCGTGTCAATTTTACTATCAACTCTACCTGTGATGTGATCACGTTCGATCTAGTCACTTCCACATCTACCTTCCGCTTTATAACTGTGTATAGACCACCTAGCACCCGCGTAGCTACTGACGAAACCCTCATTGACTCGCTCTCGGACCTCATGAGCTGCCAACACACTATAATTCTTGCCGGCGATTTCAATATTGACTCAAACCTCGATGCTTCATATGCGCGTTTTGGTGAAATGTTGACGTCTTTTGATCTCGTGCATTGTGTGACCACTCCCACTCGCGCCCATCGCACTATCGATTGGCTACTGAGCAATGCTCCGCACTTAATTTCTATAGAAGTGAGAGACTCTTTCGGCTCATCTGATCACAATACAGTGTTTGCTTCTATCGACTGCCCTCTGAGTAAAACTTACCCTAGACCGTATCCGAACTTCCATGGTGCAAACTTCTCCGATATCAGATCAGCATTGCGCGAAATTGATTGGTTCTCACTACTCGATCATTGCGACTCGTTATGTGATATGTACCACCGCTTCTCTTCTGTCCTCATGTGCATACTTGCTCGCCACGTACCATTCAAAGTCCGCAAATCGAAATGGTCAGCATATCCACCCCACATCCGCGTTCTGTTTAATCACAAATCGTGGTTGTTCGAAAAGGGGCTAGCCTCTTCACCTCTCTATGCTCGCGTCACAGCCGATCTCACAGTTCATCTAAAGCGGTATGAGAAGCACCGAACAAAACAAAAATTTCTCAGAGGGTCATTCGCATTCCACTCATTTGTTGGTTCCATTATAAAGCCGAAGAGTTCTCTCCCTATCAAAATGGTGGATGCATCTGGTGAGGCGAAACACAGCGACAAGGACAAGGCGGCTGCATTTTCCTCATTTTTCGAGTCAGTGTATTCGCGCGACAACGGCGTCTCACCGCCTGTGATAGCGCGCACCACTGACACTTTCCATATGCGCCCCTTTCTCCCGTCTGATGTGCTTCCATTTTTGAAACAACTCAAATCTTCATGCTCACTGCCCGCAGATTGCATTCCGCCGTTAATACTTAAAAAATGTGCGTTCGAGCTGTGTATTCCACTATCTATCATATACAATTTCTCGCTGCGAGAAGGCGCCGTGCCCCGTGTGTGGAAAACAGCCCACGTGACCCCTATTGCAAAGCCCGGTGGCGATTCAGCCTCAGTCACATGCTATCGCCCCATTTCGATATGCTCCGCTGCGTCCAAAATACTTGAGAGAATGATTAGAAAGCAGCTGATTGCATTCCTCGAATCGCGAACATTACTGCCTGACGAACAGTACGGTTTCCGAAGCCAGCGTAGTGTAACCACACAAATGCTCTCTTGTTTTTCTGATTGGACAACAGCCGCAACATCCAAACAATTCACAGATGTAGTATATTTCGATTACCGCAAAGCGTTTGACACGGTCAGTATTCCTAAGCTTATTACAAAGTGTGAGTCGGTAGGGTTGCGGGGTGAGATTCTCGATTGGATTCGTGACTTCCTTACTAATCGCGAGTTCCGGGTGAAAGTAGGCGATGCACTCTCACCACCAGTAGCGTCCCCATCGGGAGTACCTCAGGGATCCGTACTCGGACCTCTACTATTCATAATCTATCTAGCGGGTCTAGAGTCTGGTTTGCCACCAAACGTACGTTTCCGTGCATTCGCCGATGACGTCAAGGTGTACATCTCTTATACAGCCGCTAACGCAACTGAAGCACACGCCGCGCTCCAACTAGCCATAAATCACATTGTTTCATGGTCAATCCAGTGGCAGCTTCAACTCTCTGACAACAAATGCACTGTACTACATCTTGGCAGAGGCAACCCGCAGCATGCGTACTCACTGGGAGGCAGCCCTCTCTCTCACTGCGAGCGCGTCAGAGACCTCGGTCTCCAGGTCGATACCACCGGCAATCCCACTATCAATGCCGGTGTGCGCGCGTCTGTTGCAATGAATCGAGCACGACTACTGGTGCGATCAGTGCACACGAGTGACCAGCGCGTTCTTTTGAAAATATACAAAACCTACATTCTCCCGCTTCTCGAGTTCGCCTCACCAGTGTGGAACCCACACTTGCTCAAAGACATTCGCGCAATAGAAAAGGTCCAAAAATACGTCACTCGGGTCATTTTCTATCGTGTATATCCTTCGGATACCTATCCGCAAGCCATGCCCACCTATTCGTTCCGATTGAAAACTTTGGGACCGAACAGTCTAGTGGAACGCCGCGCACGAAACGACCTCACTCTCGCACACAAAATGTACAAGCGGCTGGTCAGTACCCCATTCTCTTCCATGTTCAAGCTGAAACCATGCCGCGGGCGAAATGGCACCTTCTCACTTCATGTCAAGGCAACGAGGTCAACGCTTTTGCACAACTCATTCGCATTGAGAACCGCTCGTTACATTCTCACACTCACCAAATCTAGGGACCACAATGACATTTTCAGATGTTTGGATATGGTATAGCAATTAGTTCATCAATGTAGTTCATTTCAAGCTGAATTCAAAAACATATATTGTTCATAGGGTTCATCGTTCACATTGCGCTCAAATTCCGCGCAGCGCGCGCACCCGAGCGCGCGCTCACATAGGGAAAGTGCGACAGAGGGCGGCTAGATCAAAACACTTATGACGTCATCGATAGTTAAATTATGAATGTATTCGTTTATAATAATAGCAATACGCTTTGTTTGATTGCAATCGATCACTACTTGATGAAATACATCTCTTATGATATCATTTTTCATTACTCATTTTGGGCAATGGCGGCTAGATCAAAGAAATATGACGTCATCATATCACTCTTTATCGATTTTCAGTACTTTACAGGGTACATGATCCCATAAATAAAATATCGTTGGAATCAGCGCGAAAGGGCGAATCGTTCTATGCTAATTAGAGCACATCATGTGTCCAGTGAGAATATGTTACATGATTTCGCCTCACTCTACATCTCACGTTGTGGTCCCTACACCAAATCACATCCGCGCATTTTTCGTCTGTCTCACTCGCGGTTCTCTAGGGCACTCTCTCAAATCAATCTCACACAAACACTCAATCTTCCAAGTTGAAACAGTTGTGACGAGGGCAGCAATGTGACACAACAATGAAAATACATAACGGGATAAAACATGCACGGGACAAAACAAGCACAATGAAGACAAGCATCGGCCGCCCCTGGATTCACACTGGCCGCACGAGCAGCTCACTCACTCTCTCTCTCTCTGTGACACCCGACCCGATCGATAGATGCCGACTCGCGTGTGCTGACGCCACATTACGATCTACCTTGTGATCGATAGACCGCTTTTAGTGACCAGTGAGTAGTGCACCAGTTATCTACCAACTCTGATCTATCTCCCCTTTCTAGATGAGTTTCGTTGTTTCTAGACGATTGATTGATGCACTTGCTAGATTGACCTCTCGCTTATCCGTAGAACTCGATGATTGGTGCCGTGATTGATCAGTTGACGTGCTCTGCGTAGTGCTCGCACATGTCTCTTATTGTGCAGCGGCTCCTCCACCGCACTCACTCCCCTCCAAGTGAATGTGCTGCGCAGTTTTATCCGATTCTGGCCTCTTGCGTGTACCGGTTGTCCCTCCATATATTCTCTTACGGATTCATCTTATCGCTCATTTTTGTATGGTCTCGGTTTTATCACATGCGGCTTTTTTTTCACTGTATTTTTGATGTGTGACGCAGTTTTCTGCAATAAATTATTATACTGATATTTGTCGGCTTCTCCGCGCACCGCTGTTGGTGACACAAAGCGCACCTCGCTGAGGCTTGGTCGTTTTGTTTTATTACCAGCGCTGCGCACAGAGTGCCCTTATTCCTATTTTGGCATCATCTGATATTCCCGTCGACTGCGCTTCCGTCGTACTCGCGCAAAGATAGTCAAGTAGCAAGCGTGGTGCGTGGGTGAGAGAGAGATGTGGAATTATCGATCGGTTATCGATTGAATAGTGCGTTTTTACAAGGTGTATAAAGTGCGCTTGATTATCGATTGAATATCTATCGATCAATGATTTGCTCTTCGGTTTCAACATTGTTATAACCGCTCGTCAAAACCGCTACATACGCTTGCTTCCCGGACGGTCACAATCAGATTTGATAGTTACCGTAGGTTACTGTACGCACCGTATGTATCACTTACTCGCGTATTTCAGCGCTCAATCGCGCTACCGCTCACTCCTATTAAATGTATCAAATCATATTAACGAGTGCACTGGATTACGGTACTTGGAAATTGGGATACGGTAGATCAGAAAAAAAAGACATGTCGAGATGTCAAGGTAGATCGCACGCTAGAATAGTGATTGTGTGTCCATTGCAGACTAGTGTTGAGTGGAGGTTTGTGGTCGACTTTGGAAACATCACGATTGCTTTTGGAACGTGACGTTTTGTTGTTTGCTTCTGGAACGTCGTAGAAGCCGTCAGTGGTTGGTCCACGTCAGTGTTTGCACGTGAGGGGCGATGGTTTTCAGAGGTCATTTCTTTTCGAGTGTGATGCGGCGTGCGGTGTGATGTCGACTTGTACCTTTGGGATTCAAGAACTTCGCTTGTGGATCGATGGACTGTCACTTTATCAGGTACTACTCTCAACTCCCTTACTGCTTCTTCTTTTTGAAACGGCGTGAGAGGGGCGTGGTTCTGTCATCAGAGCGAGTGGGCGGGGTCTATTAGGGCGTGGACGCGAGCTCGTAGACAAGGCCGCAGTTGCGGTGGCATACTCACATCTCCTCACCGTTTTCTGTTTTAGGCCCGGCCCTGCTACTGCTGTCTTCAGTGGAGCTGCAGTCGCTTCTGTGGAGGTGACTGAGCCTGCCAAGAAGACAGTACCAAGAAGATATGACTGTTCTCCTCTCAACCGTGGCTGACTCTGCCGTTGCCGTCTCCGCCGCTGGAATGGCCTGTTCCCCGTCCTGCTCTTGTAGGTAGAGTGAAAGAGAGCAGAACAAGGTGTGAAATTATCGATCGGATATCGATTGAATGTTGCACTTTTCATGCGGTAGCCGAAAAGACTGGCTACGCCGAGAGTGTTTATCGATTGATTATCGATCGATCTATGATTTGTTCAACGGTTCAAACATTATTATAACCGCTCACAAAAACAGATACATATGCTTGCTTCTCGGACGGACACAACTAGATATCGTTGTTACTTCAGGTTACTGTAGGTACCGTATCACTAACTCTCGTATTTCAGCACTCGATCTCGCTCCTTCTCACTCCACTTGCTGGTAGGTTGCAGTGTAGTGCTCTGTCAGGTACGTTCCACTTTGTATCTCTCCCTCTCTCTCTCCCTCTGCCAACCTTGTTAATCTGATTGTTTATGAGCTGTCGATGGTGCTGTTGGATTCTGGAGCTGCTGAAAAGATGCCAACAGTTCGTGCCACCCACACACTACACAATTAACTTTGTTGGCATTGTTCGTTTGCCCGTGAAAAAATACATTTCTTGTTGTATTGTTCTTGTGATGGAGTACTGTGGTGAGATGGTTGTTAAGATCGCCTTGCTCCACTCTAGTGTGGTGAAAGAGTTGTTGGATGATGAGTGCACCGGATTACGGTAGTTTGAAAGAGCGGCAACGAGAAATGAATTTCGAAACGTGCCCATTCGCAGAACATGCAGGTAGAAAGAAAGTACGATCGCTTTATACTGCATTCCCTGTCTAACTGTAGATTACAGTATTCCTAATATTTGCGGAACGCTGGAAAGTAGATGGAAGACAGAAAATTGTGGAAGCAGTAGTTTTTCTAATAGTTTGTCCTGCGTCACACAAGTTACGGTAGAATACAGTACTCGTAGTGCGATGCAGAATAGGGATGCAATGTGGTGTTGGAATGGAATCGAACGCAAACCTATAGACAGTCTTTGTATCTCTAATTCTCATTTCCTGCGAATTTTCGAGCACAAGTCGATATCGTCGATATTGATCGAATATTGATCGAATAAGAACGTCTACCATTCTCCGTCGCACTCACGTTTTGCGACAGGTTATATAAAGAAATAGTTGTGCTAGTTGGATTGTGCGAAACATTGTGCTGCGGTGCTCTATGGTGTAGCGCGAGCCCTTTGCTACTCCGTAGTCCGCAAGTAGTACTAGCCCAAGCCACGGGTCAGCTTCACCCGTGGGAGTCGTAATATGGCTCCGCAGAAGTAGCCCTGGTCCCCATCGGAATAAAGGCAAGAATAGAACACATCTTTATCCGGCCAGGGCAGCCACACAACTGGCGAGGGGAGCGCGCTGGCCAGCCACGCCCCCTCGCTCTATCACTAGATACGCCTCCTACGCGGGGGGAATAGCGGGGTGAGTATCGCAGTGCCACACAGTTCGCGCCGCCAGCACACAATCGCTGCGTGCTGACTCGGGTTCGATTCCTACTCATGAAAGCGTTTTGGATATTGAAAGACCTGCACGTTGTGCTGCACAAACGTGCACAACATGTGAAATGTCACAGATGGCATATAGGATCCAATCCGACTATACGTTGCTTCATAACGAAAAAAGTCAATTGCACTGATCCCATAAAGTTTTGTAGCAATTGTGATGTTTAATTATATTCGTATTCCGCTTTGTTTCGCTAATATCTTTCTATGGGGGTTTCACATGTGAAAAGTGTCAAATACTTTGACCGATTATATAAACATGGGAGTCGTGTTTCAATCATTCACATGTGCTTCTTCCTTTTTTTCAGAAACCTATGTGTGAGCGGTGTCTTCAAAGGATGTCCTTTTTCTTTGCCTATCCGCCTGTAGTCTGCTGGCGAGTGTGAGAGCGAAGTGCTCTCTGACTCACCCGGACCACCCCTCACATACACGTGTGTTGCTGATAAGGTGCAATAACGGGGCTTTAAAGGAGTTATCCGGACAATATTCCAAAAAAAGATTTGCCTGATCTATCAGGATCTAAAAATTACTGGAGCATAGTTTCGTGAAACTATTTGCGGCAGGGCGCAGTCATGTTTCTAATTGTCAGCAGTCAGCTGTTTGCCTGGTTGACCCGTTTCTTTGTTTTATTGTTGTTTACAAAATTGTTATTTGAAAGCCCAATTCATATATAACATAACATCAAACATCATTTGTCAGTTACTTAGATTCCTTGACACCGTAATGCAGCTCACCGTAATGCAGCTCGCACGCTCATGCATAAACGTGAACGCACACTTTGGCTTCTCATTTTTTCGTTCGATATTATTTTCTATAGGTAATGACTGATTCCGTTCGTGAAGAATGGGAGTTCGATCCGCCAATCGAATGCAGATTGAAACGTGAAGAACGAGCTTTGAAAAGGCGGGAACGCGAGTTGATTGCGTCGCGCGTTCTCGTGAACGATTCTCACATATGTACATGTGGCAATTGCGCTGTTTCTGTTGATGTAACAAATGAGTACTGTTGTCGGCAGTTGTATTACAGCAATCTGTCCGAGAGGGGTGCAATGATGAGAGATAAGTTGTTGCTAATGTGGTCGGAAGAGAAACATTCGTGCGTTATCGATGCTGCGTTTTTCGCTCGCTTTGTTCTCGATGAAGAGGTGTGTATATTATAATATTGCGTCTCATATTTTTTATTCATTTTGTTTCCATGTGCTCGAGTTCTCGAGCACTCTCTTCGAATGGGGGCGGGCGAGTGGCGGCGGAGGAGGATGCGCGGATTCACCGAAGACGGCCACGGTGCCGCTGCTGCTTCGTCCTCCCGACAATGGCGAACGCGAGTGCGAACGTTTGCACAGGTTAGTTACTTATATGTACTTATTCTAAAAATTGAAATTAGTATCCGTTTTATTCAGGCGCTGGCGGTATTTGGCTTACCGTAGCTTCATCGCTCGCGTCTTCGAGACCCAACTCGGAGTGGGGCGTCGTGTGCGACTCCCGCGATGTGTTGAGGAGGCTATCAAGAGAAAATGGCCTTCTCCCACCGGTCAGTATGAAGGATTCAAAGTTTGATAAGACGTGTTCTTATATACAATTAGCATAATTGTTATAAAACCGTGTGCTTTTGATTTGCAATTTGAATGTATAAAATATTGTTATATGCATGGATCGTATTCAGTGTATTATTTACCGGTTGATCTATTCCGGTTTCAGTACCTACATTTTCAATTGTTATCTCATTGTGTGTAATATGTTACATCCTTTCCGCTTGATTGTTCATCTGCAATTCCCGGATCAAATCATGGAATGCTACGTTTCCGACGAGTGGGTTCAAATAATCAATAATATATAATGATGATTCTCAATATCGGCAGGTGCGACAACGGCAACAGCTTCACCGGTGCACGCCCAGGCCCAGCTCCAATTTCCCTATCTACACCAACTATGGTGAGTATTTATTCTTTTATTCTTCTTCTTATTTTATTCTTATTATTCTTCTACGCGTATTGCTCTATTGTTCTCTGTGATGTTCTTTGTCCTGATTTCTGCTCTTCCATACTCTCTAGAATCGTAAAGTGACTTTATTCAATATCGTAGTGATGTTTGGTTAGGTAGTAATAGGAGAGACGACAAGAAATTCATCAGGAAGAAAGATCTAGTTTATATAAGTGAATGTTATAGTCTAGAAAATAGTATTGCTTAGCAATCTGGAGGGCTGGTAAATATACACCACAATATGTACATGCATGCAATGAATCTTGCGTGCGTCTAGTCCGAGTCAGAGTTGTCTTGGAAGTACTTCTGCATTGCCGACTCAATCTCGTCGTAGCCGTCCCTCTTTTCGCGTTCATCCTATAAGTATAGTTCTTTTGTTGTAGTAGATAACACTGTTCCTACTTCTTGAGAGTCAGAATCATTCCAGTTTCTCTTGGGCTTCGCTGCCAGTCGCTTGCTCTTCCTAGGTTGGACTTGAGAAGTAGACGGGTTTGAGTAGTTTGCATCTGCCTTCTGCTTCTCTTTCCCCTTGATTCTGCAAACAAACGCAATTATGTATGCTATAGACCATAGACCAAAAGATGACGCACCTCTTCTTCACCACTTGACCTTGCTGTTCCCGCTCCTTCGATTTCTCATCTCGCTTCAGTTTCGCAATCCTTTTCTTATGTTCTCGATCCATCTCCACTCTCTGCTCCTTCTCCTCTTCAGTTTCGCGCAGTCTTTTTTCCTTGTCATCCTTCTTCCTCTTCCGCGCTTCCTTCTTCGCCTGCTTGGCAGCTTCAACCTTAGCCCGTCTTTCTTGCGCTTGTGCAAGAAGCATTCGATGTGGCGGGGGCATCCCCCAGCTTGCGAAACTATAATGTATCGTATTTGATCATAATAAGAAATATCCATTTTTTACCTCGTTTCTCGTCCATGAGGTTTCTTCTTGCCAGGCAAGAGCATTGCTTCCGAGTCTGTACCCTCTCCTCCTTCCATGTCCTCTCCTCCTTCCATGTCCTCTCCTCCTTCCATGTCCTCTCCTCCTTCCATGTCCTCTCCTCCTTCCATGTCCTCTCCTCCTTCCATGTCCTCTCCTCCTTCCATGTCCTCTCCTCCTTCCATGTCCTCTCCTCCTTCCATGTCCTCTCCTCCTTCCATGTCCTCTCCTCCTTCCATGTCCTCTCCTTCTTCCATGTCCTCTCCTCCATTCACTTCATCCTCGAACAGCTCATCCAGAAGCTGTTGTCCTGAGAGCATCTCACCGCCTGTCACAGCGGCTCTCTCCAGGTCAGCCATGGTGATTTCTCCCCACCACTTCTCGAACTCCCTCCTCTCCTTTCTTTCTCTCTTCTCATTGGGTACGTAGTCCATTTGCTCGCGGCATTCACGCGCGTAGCGTACAATCACGCGTCTCCATTCACTGTGATCGTACTGAAAATCACATTCTTTCTCCATATATGCACATAATCACCAACCGGCGTCATGACATTCCTCGTCTTCATCTTTTTCAACGTCTTGTTGTACCTCTGGGCCTTTCGGATGACTTTGCGCTCTGCTGCCTAAGACAGTAATTCAAACATGCAAATAATAATATGCTAAATTATACCTTGAGGCTGTTGTGGTGAATTATTCCAAGGATCGTCCTCATTTCCTGCCCACAATCATCGCTAAAAGCTTATTGTTACTGGTATTGTATTTTTCCATGTTCTCACAAGAACGCATCCTTCGGTGCGTACGCCAAGACAGTTGAATTGTAGGACTCCACAGAACTTGTTCCCAGTTGCGGGCTGAGCTTAGTCAGGGCTTCCACGAAATCATCTTTCATGAGAATCTCACCGAGGCGGTGGTACGATTCAGAACTGCAACATTTCATTCTCATATTGTTACTTTTACATTGCTCGCTTCACTCACTCTGGGTCGAGGTAATCACGCTGGGTGTTATGCGAATCGGGCGTGCATCCCTCGCACTTCTTGATGTACAGAAAGTTGGGATCCTAAACTTGTTTATCTCTCTCTTTCACTCCCGAACTTCCTCTTATTCATTTTGCTCACCTCGTTCCATTCGTGCTTTCCAGTAACGTGGTAAAGCGTACTCAACACCTTTTCTTGCACTATCCTCGCTCGCTTCTTCTCGCCATCTTGACCAGGAATGGGAGTTGTGCTGAGCAGACTCCACCACAAATGATTGTGAATGGATCGCACCCATTCTCGCAGGTGCTCGCCTCTCTTGTTGTTGCTCTCCTGATAATGCATACGTCGTGTGAATTGTATTCTGAATGTCAAATTTCAGACCTTGCATATCTGAAGTAGGACATTCCGAAACAGGTGCCAGGCATCAAAATAGTGGATAATGTGACTGAACTCGGGGTAGTTGGCCATCATAGAAATGATGGTCTTGTGACTGTAATGTGTGTATTCATATCTTCTATGTTCTCTATTTCTCTCTTTCTATCTCCATTTCTCACTGTTCCCCATCTCTCCACCATCTCTCTTTCTCCCTCTCTCACCGATCAGTAGTGACTGAACCGATCGAGTCATTTCCGAGCTCCTCGATCATCTCTCGCAGAAGTTGACGGAACGCTGCGGGCTCAAGTTGTGTTGACGCGCCTTCCCCTTTGCGAGATTTTATTCATTATTTTATTTACTAATACGGTTACTTTTCTCGACTCACTTTGTCTCTTCTCCAGATGAAAGCCGACTATGTACTGAGTGTTGAGTTCCATAAGGATGTAACGGCACCACACCGCACAGTACCCCCTACTGTCGTAGCTTCCATCTCCTCCAAGGTGCAGCTTACCTTCCTAAAATATCAAAAAAATCGAAATTTGTATTGAACATGGTGGGGAGGTTTCCAAATACCTTCGCAACCATCTCTCGCATCACTTTCATTATGGTTGCTCTTTGCTGGTTGTAATATCGTAGAACTGCTTCCCAGCTGTACTGTCTCTTGATTGAATGCCAGCTGCTTTTTTCCACCATAGGTATCCTGAGGACACGACAGAACGCTCTCAGTTTCTGAAATTACTGTCTCTAATTGCGAATGTTATGCACATTCACGTACGCTGTATCGTAGCCCGCACACTAAAGCCGCGGTCACAATGTCGGAGGCATACATCTGCTCCTTGGATCCCTCACACGCTGTGAGCACCTTCTTACTCGACTCCCACTGCGACGTCTCATGACATCGAGGGCAGTCGAATACCATCTTCAGAGTACATCCTTTGCTGCTGACCTGTAATCAGATTCTGAATTGTCAGATACAGTAAGGGGAAGATGATGTGTGATAAGCGAGAAAGAGGGGAAAGAAAAATATACTTAGCTTCATGTTGAGTTGCTTTCGGCACCCATCACACCTCCTTTTCATTCCTTGAACGAGAGCAGATATTTCTATCATCGCATACTCGGCATCTGTCTCCATGTGCACACTCCCCTCATGGTCTTCGTCCTGTTATGTTATATGTATGCTTATCGTAAAAGAAGTACCCACATTCCAGGTGCTGTCGGAGCACGCCCGCTGACGAGGAGGAGGACGGGGGGTCTTGGCTGGAGGAACAGGCGAAGCCGGTTCCGGTGTGACAGGCGGCTCAGGAGTCGCCCTCGGCGCATCAAGGTCCCCCAGGAGAGATGCTTTTGAATACGGAGGTCCCTCAAGGATCATTGAATGTACTGTTCATTTCAGATGTGTTATATTGACTTCTACTACATGTGCTGTACATAAAGACTTATGAAATATGTCCCTTTTGAGACGAATTCGATTTTCTTTGCAAGAAATTCGCGTACCGTAAAGGGTACAGCACTTGGAATGAGGCAGAATGTGGTTCTGTCGAAGCACCAGTTGTGGAAGTGTGTTCTGCAGATCCACCCTTGCTTCTGCATCTTCTCGTGGAGTTCATTGGCCGTGATCAGCCCCGATGCCGCACACGCAGTGACCCAATCATCATATTTTGTCGGAGAAGTCGAGAAACTGACAAACGACGACGTTTTCTGGCAACAGATGACGCATGTACGCCGCTGTGCCATCTGAAGACAACTTTCAAGACAAAAAGATTTCTAAAGGAATAAAAAAAATAAAATGAAAACTTGTTGGAAATGTTGTTGAAGATGATCATTCTAACCGTCAAGTTCAGAAGGAAATCCGTATCTGAATATCCAGAACGACAAGATGAACGGGAAAACTTGAAAATGATTGGGAATTAGCCCCTCTTCCCTTCTCTCTCCACCCTTTCTCTCTCTCTCTCTCTCTCTCTTTCTCTCTCTCTTTCTCTTTCTCTGTATAACTCAGGAACTCAATGTTACTTTCGTATCATCTTTATTACAATGGACAACACCACAAAACTACAAAAACGTGACGGCAAAGAACAAAGAGTCGGGAAGTTTAGTTCAGATCGCCGCACT
Source organism: Rhabditoides inermis (assembly GCA_963966185.1). Taxonomy (NCBI): domain Eukaryota; kingdom Metazoa; phylum Nematoda; class Chromadorea; order Rhabditida; family Rhabditidae; genus Rhabditoides; species Rhabditoides inermis. The sequence continues at coordinate 112,490 of CAWZYM010000338.1, read as the reverse complement.
TGTACCGTCTGCATCCAGTTCGTCTTCCGTCTTCTCTCTGTTCGAATCCATCGTACCCTGAACAATGAAAGGTTATCCTACCACATATCATCAAATATAATACAAAAACAAAACATTAGTATATATTCTAATGACAATCTCACATCAAATTGTATGTGTATACTAACCAGGCTGATGTCTCGTGTGATCTGGTGGGTGTTGTTGGACAGGAAGATCTCTGGCACGAATCGAAGGGAGAGCGAGACCACATCACCTGTCCCGCCCGTCACTCCCAGCTCGGCCGAGAAGCCGTTGCGAACAGCCATTGGACCAGCTGTAATGAGATGACGTCACCCCCCCCTCTCTCTCTCTCTATCTGATCCACTCACCGAGCGCCTTGACAGCGGCAGCAGCCTCTGCCCACTCGTTCATCAGAGGCAAACCCAGCTTGCCGTTCGATCCGACGACTGTGACGAGAAAGCGGTATTGCACTCCCGGCACTATGCCCTCGGCACGGAACAGAGTCGATTGCTCGATCTACAACGGACGCGGTGAGGCACTGCGGAAAGAAACCGGCATTCACATAGGCATTGGATCCACTGAGTCTCGTCGTAGAAGCCGAGGGCGACGGAACGCTGCTTCCACTGGACGACGTAACGGGCGGCACAGGCGGGACGCATCATCCGAAGCCACATCACACCCTCGATCGAGTCTTCAAACTTCGTCTCGGCAGCGAGCGGTGACTGGCACAGCAGCCCAACAGAGGAGAGCGGGGTGGTGCCAGTGGATGGTGGAAGAGATGAATCAGCGTCGCCCTTTCCGTCGCTCTCTCTCTCTCTCCACTCACCGGAGTCTGCCCAGAACCTGGTCCCGTCCTCGACGGCGCCCTTCAGACTCCACTGCTGCTTCCGGTTCACGTGCGCCCGCCTGTGCTGGTGGCAGCCCATCTCGCACTAAATGTATTTATCAGTATTGAGACGGCAAAGAACAAAGAGTCGGGAAGTTTAGTTCAGATCGCCGCACTTGTCTTCTCTCTGTAAAAATCATGTCGTCTCATCGTTATGGGCAGAAGCTGCGCGATCCGAGATTTTCACTAACAATCTATCATATAAACAACAATGAGACAATTAGAAAAAGCAATCAATACTCACAATCCCTCCGCTAGTCGTGGTTGGTCGCCGGCTCCAGCCAAGAAGTACTGATTGATTATGCTGGCGTGGTTAGAATCCTAAACATATATTCATATATGTTCATATACAATCTCTTCTCTTTACCTTTCTCTCGTTCCCACTTTATCTGATTTGTCATGACGAGCGCGAGACCCATCTCCAGTTCCCCCTTCGCTAGCTTCATCGCTTCTCTGAAAAGAAAAAATATTGAACTGTAATTACAAAAACAATTTATAAAACTGTAATTACAAAAACATAAAACCATTTGCCAAAATATATGCGAATAATCTGTGCTGATGCAACAGCTGATGCACCGCCCATGTTCGCTTCGTGACCATTTACTAAATTTCTCAGATCAGGCAATAAATAGTGAAACTATTGTTCCATTTATTTAAAATTAGAGAGGGCGCGCAGCGCCCTCTCTTTTGGCTTAGGATAGGGCTCGCGCCAGAATTTTCAAGAAGCTATATCCAAAAATCATGTTAGCAGGAATGTGAACTCATCCAATTCATGTTAGTTAGATTCGCACGGTTCCGTAGGCCAGATCACTAATTGATGGCATCTTTGTATCTCTTCTCTGAAAGAAATTATGCGCGATCCCGCGCGCGCACTAGGCGAAAGGCCAGCGCTTCCTTCCTTCCTTCCTTCCCGTCACGCTGACCGCCGACTTTTTCCAACGTGCACCCAACTTGCACCCAAAAGTGCAGAGCCCCGCCCCTCGCTGCGGGCGGCGGCGAGAGTGCAGATGTCGGGGGTGAAAGACAACGAGAGGAAGAGCGAGCATCTCGTGCGAGAGGGAGAGAGAGAGAGATAAAGAGAGACATATATAGAGAGAGAAGAGAGAGAAGAGGGAGAAGAGGGAGAAGTAAGAGAAGAGAGAGAGAAGAGAGAGAAGAGAGAGAAGAGAGAGAAGAGAGAGAAGAGAGAGAAGAGAGAGAAGAGAGAGAAGAGAGAGAAGAGAGAGAAGAGAGAGAAGAGAGAGAAGAGAGAGAAGAGAGAAGAGAGAAGAGAGAAGAGAGAGAAGAGTGAAGAGAGAGAAGAGGGAGAAGAGAGAGAAGAGAGAGAAGAGAGAGAAGAGAGAGAGAAGAGAGAGAAGAGGGAGAAGAGGGAGAAGAGAGAAAAGAAAGAAAATTTCGAAATACGATTTTTAAACCGTGACGGGAAGGCTATGTATAACACTATATTTTGGATACATGAGAGATTTTTCCCGCGGCGTGCGGTCGGGTCTTCTCATTTTGCCCCGCCGCCGAATGATCGGTCATAGACAAGAATCTTTCCCGACAAACCAGTGAGGCGGCGGGAATTACTCTCACGTGGAAGTATGACGCGAGGATACTAAATGGCATGGACATGGACACAGACGAAGCTCTACACTCTACATTTCAATAATGGTACTCTAATGGTCGAGGAATGATGATCGATCAAGTATCGTGTTCCCGCCACTAATCTCGTCAACTTAAATACCTGTCTTTTCCCGGCGTTAGCCTATGTTCCTATGTATCTAGCATCTTAGGCTCATATCATCATGATTGTACTGTCGTATTCAATTAAATGAGAGAGAGAGTGAGAAAGAGAGAGAGAGAGAGAGAGAGATAAAGAGAGAGAGATCAGAAAGAGAGAGAGAGAGAGAGAGAGAGTTGCCGTGTTGAGCTGTCGGATGATATGTGCGTGCAGTCGCTGGGCACTCGGTGTCTTCTGTTGAGGAGCGACGCGCTGAACGCCTACTCCCGGGAGACGCTCGCCGAGCAGATACGGGTCGAGAGGGCCAGGGAGGGTGCGTCTGCGTCGCATCTCTCTCCCCCCCCCTCTCTCTTTCTCTCTCTTTCTTTTTTTCATTTCTTTTCGTCACGGTGACCGGTCGGGTGCATTTCTCGCACCACCGGCCGTCGCCGCCGCAAGTTCTGGAATCCTCCGTGAGAAACGCTGGGCCCGCGCGGAGTAGCCCACATGGAAGTCAGCAACGCTAGCTCGAGGATTGGATCACTATTGGCACTCAGTGGAGTGGATATCGTTCCTTGCGGTCAGTTTGTTACTGGAGTAACCGTGGATTTGGATTATCGATGGATATCGATCGATTATCAACATCTACGTCAATATTGATTCAATGATGTGGTCCGCAAGACGAATGCCCTCTATGGATGGGAATGCAAGAGCCCGATTAGTGAAGCTGCATCTTCCATTCTGCGCAAAAATCTATACTACCATCTTAGGTTCTTATGAGTGATATCGTGTTGTACGTGTCATAATCATATTTGCGATTCCGAATAAACATTTGAATTTGAATTTGCATTTGAATCTCTCTTTTTCTCTCTGATCTATCTATCTGTCTCTCTCTCTCTCTCTCTCTCCTCTTCTCTCTCTGTCTCTGTCTCTGTCTCTCTCTCTTATTAGAGAGGGCGCGCAGCGCCCTCTCTTTTGGCTTAGGATAGGGCTCGCGCCAGAATTTTCAAGAAGCTATATCCAAAAATCATGTTAGCAAGAATGTGAACTCATCCAATTCATGTTAGTTAGATTTGCACGGTTTTGTAGGCCAGATCACTAATTGATGGCATCTTTATCTTTGTATCTTTTCTCCGAAAGAAGTTATGAGCGATCTCGCACACCCATGAGGTGAGAGGCCAGCGTGTGGGTGGATGTCGTGTCCGGTAACGCTGACTCTCTGCCGAAAGCGTACTCTCTCGCGTTTTCTGCGCGTGTTCTCCAACTAGCACTTTGAGTGTAGTTCGCCTCGCCGCCGCCAGCGTCTAATTCGCGCCGGGTTTGCGTTGTTTTGGGTTCCCATCACTCTGGCTAGCTCTCTCTCCCGGCAGGCGGGCAGGGCGCGTACCACGGCGACCGAAATTCAGGGCGTGTCGATTAGAATTGTTTCTATACAATACCAAGAAAAATATAGTTACATATACACGCAACATTGTGCGTCACATCATAAAATGTGTCACATAATAGTTCTATGCGTATTAATTAACGACAGAGCTTGGGAATCAGAAAGAGAAGAAATTTCTATGAAATTCAACAAAAGCACATATATTATCTGTTGAAAAGTACTTGCGTAAAGATATTAAGTTTGTCTTGACCCAATTCAACAAAAGCGCATGCATAAAACGTTTACAAATACTAACACAAACCTGCGCATAACGGACAGTGGACACTAACAGATGAAATATAACAATACAAATGAATAACGTAATACGTCTAGAGAGAGAGAGAGAGAAGAGAGGAGGGAGAGAGAGGGGGGAAAGAGAGAGGCGCAGGTTTGTTTTAGTATTTGTAAACGTTTTATGCATGCGCTTTTGTTGAATTGGGTCAAGACAAACTTAATATCTTTACGCAAGTACTTTTCAACAGATAATTTAGAGATTTTTTTGAATTTAAATGATAAGTAAAACAAAGGTGACCATCAGTAACACTATAAAACAACAAAAAATCAATATAGAGTCAGTATTGTCCGGATAACGCCTGTGTCAGTGGGTGGAAAGGGAGTGGAGGGAGAAGAGGTGCACGACTCGGCCATCGGATGGACGCCTGTGTCAGTGGGTGGAAAGGGAGTGGAGGGAGAAGAGGTGCACGACTCGGCCATCGGATGGACGCCTGTGTAAGTGGGTGGAAAGGGAGTGGAGAGAGAAGAGGTGCACGACTCGGCCATCGGATGGACGCCTGTGTCAGTGGGTGGAAAGGGAGTGGAGAGAGAAGAGGTGCACGACTCGGCCATCGGATGGACGCCTGTGTCAGTGGGTGGAAAGGGAGTGGAGGGAGAAGAGGTGCACGACTCGGCCATCGGATGGACGCCTGTGTCAGTGGGTGGAAAGGGAGTGGAGGGAGAAGAGGTGCACGACTCGGCCATCGGATGGACGCCTGTGTCAGTGGATGGAAAGGGAGTGGAGGGAGAAGAGGTGCACGACTCGGCCATCGGATGGACGTCTGTGTCAGTGGGTGGAAAGGGAGTTTAGGGAGAAGAGGTGCACGACTCGGCCATCGAATGGACGCCTGTGTCAGTGGGTGGAAAGGGAGTGGAGGGAGAAGAGGTGCACGACTCGGCCATCGAATGGACGCCTGTGTCAGTGGGTGGAAAGGGAGTGGAGGGAGAAGAGGTGCACGACTCGGCCATCGGATGGACGCCTGTGTCAGTGGGTGGAAAGGGAGTGGAGGGAGAAGAGGTGCACGACTCGGCCATCGGATGGACGCCTGTGTCAGTGGGTGGAAAGGGAGTGGAGGGAGAAGAGGTGCACGACTCGGCCATCGAATGGACGCCTGTGTCAGTGGGTGGAAAGGGAGTGGAGGGAGAAGAGGTGCACGACTCGGCCATCGGATGGACGCCTGTGTCAGTGGGTGGAAAGGGAGTGGAGGGAGAAGAGGTGCACGACTCGGCCATCGGCTGGACGCCTGTGTCAGTGGGTGGAAAGGGAGTGGAGGGAGAAGAGGTGCACGACTCGGCCATCGGCTGGACGCCTGTGTCAGTGGGTGGAAAGGGAGTGGAGGGAGAAGAGGTGCACGACTCGGCCATCGGATGGACGCTTGTGTCAGTGGGTGGAAAGGGAGTGGAGAGAGAAGAGGTGCACGACTCGGCCATCGGATGGACGCCTGTGTCAGTGGGTGGAAAGGGAATGGAGGGAGAAGAGGTGCACGACTCGGCCATCGAATGGACGTCTGTGTCAGTGGGTGGAAAGGGAGTGGAGGGAGAAGAGGTGCACGACTCGGCCATCGGATGGACGCCTGTGTCAGTGGGTGGAAAGGGAGTGGAGGGAGAAGAGGTGCACGACTCGGCCATCGGATGGACGCCTATGTCAGTGGGTGGAAAGGGAGTGGAGGGAGAAGAGGTGCACGACTCGGCCATCGGATGGACGCCTGTGTCAGTGGGTGGAAAGGGAGTGGAGGGAGAAGAGGTGCACGACTCGGCCATCGGATGGACGTCTGTGTCAGTGGGTGGAAAGGGAGTGGAGGGAGAAGAGGTGCACGACTCGGCCATCGGATGGACGTCTGTGTCAGTGGGTGGAAAGGGAGTGGAGGGAGAAGAGGTGCACGACTCGGCCATCGGATGGACGCCTGTGTCAGTGGGTGGAAAGGGAGTGGAGGGAGAAGAGGTGAACGACTCGGCCATCGGATGGACGTCTGTGTCAGTGGGTTTAAAGGGAGTGGAGGGAGAAGAGGTGCACGACTCGGCCATCGGATGGACGCCTGTGTCAGTGGGTGGAAAGGGAGTGGAGGGAGAAGAGGTGCACGACTCGGCCATCGGATGGACGTCTGTGTCAGTGGGTGGAAAGGGAGTGGAGGGAGAAGAGGTGCACGACTCGGCCATCGGATGGACGCCTGTGTCAGTGGGTGGAAAGGGAGTGGAGGGAGAAGAGGTGCACGACTCGGCCATCGGATGGACGCCTGTGTCAGTGGGTGGAAAGGGAGTGGCGGGAGAAGAGGTGCACGACTCGGCCATCGGATGGACGTCTGTGTCAGTGGGTGGAAAGGGAGTGGAGGGAGAAGAGGTGCACGACTCGGCCATCGGATGGACGCCTGTGTCAGTGGGTGGAAAGGGAGTGGAGGGAGAAGAGGTGCACGACTCGGCCATCGGATGGACGTCTGTGTCAGTGGGTGGAAAGGGAGTGGAGGGAGAAGAGGTGCACGACTCGGCCATCGGATGGACGCCTGTGTCAGTGGGTGGAAAGGGAGTGGAGGGAGAAGAGGTGCACGACTCGGCCATCGGATGGACGCCTGTGTCAGTGGGTGGAAAGAGAGTGGAGGGAGAAGAGGTGCACGACTCGGCCATCGGATGGACGCCTGTGTCAGTGGGTGGAAAGGGAGTGGAGAGAGAAGAGGTGCACGACTCGGCCATCGGATGGACGCCTGTGTCAGTGGGTGGAAAGAGAGTGGAGGGAGAAGAGGTGCACGACTCGGCCATCGGATGGACGCCTGTGTCAGTGGGTGGAAAGGGAGTGGAGGGAGAAGAGGTGCACGACTCGGCCATTGGATGGACGCCTGTGTCAGTTTTTGTTCAAACAAATTCCACCACATTTTCAAAAAAAATCATATGTATCATTTTAAAAACAGAAACGTATCACTTTGGAGTGCGATTGTTTTAAAATATTGCATTCATCGTGTCGACATACAAATACAATGCCAATTTATCGATTCACCATTCTATCACAATATCTTCAGGCTATACAAATCGCGCGATATTTGCGACACTTCCTAGGCAACCTTCCTTTATTGCTTCTTGATAGCTACGAGTGGTAAACAAAACAATAGATAAATATGAGCATCTTAATGCATCGGCGTGTAGTCGAAAAACGCCAGGTTATTGACAAATATACAAATACAAAACTTTTGAAAAATTTCTATTCATCCACTAGCATG
>CAWZYM010000338.1:0-100000 GCA_963966185.1 Rhabditoides inermis | reverse complement strand
AAGAGGTGCACGACTCGGCCATCGAATGGACGTCTGTGTCAGTGGGTGGAAATGGAGTGGAGGGAGAAGAGGTGCACGACTCGGCCATCGGATGGACGCCTGTGTCAGTGGGTGGAAAGGGAGTGGAGGGAGAAGAGGTGCACGACTCGGCCATCGGATGGACGCCTATGTCAGTGGGTGGAAAGGGAGTGGAGGGAGAAGAGGTGCACGACTCGGCCATCGGATGGACGCCTGTGTCAGTGGGTGGAAAGGGAGTGGAGGGAGAAGAGGTGCACGACTCGGCCATCGGATGGACGTCTGTGTCAGTGGGTGGAAAGGGAGTGGAGGGAGAAGAGGTGCACGACTCGGCCATCGGATGGACGTCTGTGTCAGTGGGTGGAAAGGGAGTGGAGGGAGAAGAGGTGCACGACTCGGCCATCGGATGGACGCCTGTGTCAGTGGGTGGAAAGGGAGTGGAGGGAGAAGAGGTGAACGACTCGGCCATCGGATGGACGTCTGTGTCAGTGGGTTTAAAGGGAGTGGAGGGAGAAGAGGTGCACGACTCGGCCATCGGATGGACGCCTGTGTCAGTGGGTGGAAAGGGAGTGGAGGGAGAAGAGGTGCACGACTCGGCCATCGGATGGACGTCTGTGTCAGTGGGTGGAAAGGGAGTGGAGGGAGAAGAGGTGCACGACTCGGCCATCGGATGGACGCCTGTGTCAATGGGGTGGAAAGGGAGTGGAGGGAGAAGAGGTGCACGACTCGGCCATCGGATGGACGCCTGTGTCAGTGGGTGGAAAGGGAGTGGCGGGAGAAGAGGTGCACGACTCGGCCATCGGATGGACGTCTGTGTCAGTGGGTGGAAAGGGAGTGGAGGGAGAAGAGGTGCACGACTCGGCCATCGGATGGACGCCTGTGTCAGTGGGTGGAAAGGGAGTGGAGGGAGAAGAGGTGCACGACTCGGCCATCGGATGGACGTCTGTGTCAGTGGGTGGAAAGGGAGTGGAGGGAGAAGAGGTGCACGACTCGGCCATCGGATGGACGCCTGTGTCAGTGGGTGGAAAGGGAGTGGAGGGAGAAGAGGTGCACGACTCGGCCATCGGATGGACGCCTGTGTCAGTGGGTGGAAAGAGAGTGGAGGGAGAAGAGGTGCACGACTCGGCCATCGGATGGACGCCTGTGTCAGTGGGTGGAAAGGGAGTGGAGAGAGAAGAGGTGCACGACTCGGCCATCGGATGGACGCCTGTGTCAGTGGGTGGAAAGAGAGTGGAGGGAGAAGAGGTGCACGACTCGGCCATCGGATGGACGCCTGTGTCAGTGGGTGGAAAGGGAGTGGAGGGAGAAGAGGTGCACGACTCGGCCATTGGATGGACGCCTGTGTCAGTTTTTGTTCAAACAAATTCCACCACATTTTCAAAAAAAATCATATGTATCATTTTAAAAACAGAAACGTATCACTTTGGAGTGCGATTGTTTTAAAATATTGCATTCATCGTGTCGACATACAAATACAATGCCAATTTATCGATTCACCATTCTATCACAATATCTTCAGGCTATACAAATCGCGCGATATTTGCGACACTTCCTAGGCAACCTTCCTTTATTGCTTCTTGATAGCTACGAGTGGTAAACAAAACAATAGATAAATATGAGCATCTTAATGCATCGGCGTGTAGTCGAAAAACGCCAGGTTATTGACAAATATACAAATACAAAACTTTTGAAAAATTTCTATTCATCCACTAGCATGACACTTTGATTGATGATCGTTGCTTAGAACATGGCACTGTCACACTTCACCGTCATATGCTATCATTCTGCGAATTCGCGTTAGCCTTTGTGCTCGTCTTGTGTTTTATCGATCGCAATTTCGCATAGTCAATGTCATTTGATTCTCTGCATAGTTTGCAGTGGTGCGGATCAATATCAAAGTGGGAGGAGTTGTGAGGTGAGTTTTATCATGTTGTTGATTTAGTTTTTGAGCCATTCATTTCGTGAATCATTATTTAGTGATGTCATGTTGCTAATGTCTTGCTTTAGGACGCGCGCGCTTCGCCGACGGCCGGACAATTTCTGGCGGGTTATTTCTCAGTACTTCTATGAGTGATAAAAGGCGATAGAGATTAGATAAGACAGATCGGCACACCTGGATAGTCGAAAAACGACTCAGCCGGCCGCGGGTGTGGGGGGCATATGTGTGGGACATCTGAAATGGTATTATAAGTCACAATTCTATGACACGTGTCACAAATTACTGACATACGTGCAATGATCGACCAAGTAAATGTGGCTGGTGTGTTTTGTGATAGGGGTGGAAAGGGCGGTGTGTGTGAGTGTTGTTTGTGATAGGGACACTTGTCACATCTGCTCATAGCTGGCGTTTTATGCAGCCATTATATCGTACTGATATGTACATTTCCTTTTATCATTATCACCAGTGTTATCTCAAGAATAATGGGCAATGCTGACACGTCGTTGCCATATGGCAATAAGTTAAATAGGTGGATAAAGAGCATACAACTGAAATGGAGACGTTCTCCCTACAAGGCCGGCCTCGAAAATAACTGATGAGTTTCGAACCGTTTCACAAATCAACGATTCGAAAACTCAGTACAACACGGGGACGGCCACAGGTGAACAAACAATCAATAATGAAACAATTGAAGAACTCATCTTTCCGTTTCTATATGCAAAACAGGCTGACTTTTGCATCGATATCAGTTGTTTTGCGAAAAAAGAGAGAGAGAGAACACGGCTAACCGCTAACACACAGCGTTGCATCACTCGAAAGAATGCGTTGCATCACTCGAAAGAATCTATTCCTCTTTCTTCTACGACCGTCGTCCCAAGCAATACGCGAAGTTGCGGTCTACAACACTCTGCCATCTCCGACTATCAGTTTGAAACATAAACACTTATGATGCGAGTCCGGAGGAGAGAGAGAGAGAGAGAGAGAGAGAGAGAGACGTCTTCCTTCGGCGGAGGGGGGGGGGAGGAGACAGGGATGGAGAAGCTGCTAGAGAAGTGGGGAGAGAGAGGGAAAGAGAGAGAGAGAGAGAGAGAGAGAAAGAGAGAGAGAGAGAGAGAGAGAGAGAGAGAGAGAGAGACGTCTTCCTTCGGCGGAGGGGGAGGAGACAGGGATCGAGAAGCTGCTAGAGAAGTGGAGAGAGAGGGGGGAGGGAGGGAGGGAGGGAGGGAGGGAGGGAGGGAGGGAGGGAGGGAGGGAGGGAGGGAGGGAGGGAGGGAGGGAGGGAGGGAGGGAGGGAGGGAGGGAGGGAGGGAGGGAGAGAGAGAGACGTCTTCCTTCGGCGGAGGGGGGAGGAGACAGGGATGGAGAAGCTGCTAGAGAAGTGGAGAGAGAGAGGAGAGAGAGAGAGAGAGAGAGAGAGAGAGAGAGAGAGACGTCTTCCTTCGGCGGAGGGGGGAGGAGACAGGGATGGAGAAGCTGCTAGAGAAGTGGAGAGAGAGAGAGGGAGGGAGAGAGAGAGAGAGAGAGAGAGAGAGAGAGAGACGTCTTCCTTCGGCGGAGGGGGGGGGGGAGGAGACAGGGATGGAGAAGCTGCTAGAGAAGTGGGGAGAGAGAGGGAGAGAGAGAGAGAGAGAGAGAGAGAAAGAGAGAGAGAGAGAGAGAGAGAGAGAGAGACGTCTTCCTTCGGCGGAGGGGGAGGAGACAGGGATCGAGAAGCTGCTAGAGAAGTGGAGAGAGAGGGGGGAGGGAGGGAGGGAGGGAGGGAGGGAGGGAGGGAGGGAGGGAGGGAGGGAGGGAGGGAGGGAGGGAGAGAGAGAGAGAGACGTCTTCCTTCGGCGGAGGGGGGAGGAGACAGGGATGGAGAAGCTGCTAGAGAAGTGGAGAGAGAGAGGGGAGAGAGAGAGAGAGAGAGAGAGAGAGAGAGAGAGAGAGAGACGTCTTCCTTCGGCGGAGGGGGGAGGAGACAGGGATGGAGAAGCTGCTAGAGAAGTGGAGAGAGAGAGGGAGAGAGAGAGAGAGAGAGAGAGAGAGAGAGAGAGAGAGAGACGTCTTCCTTCGGCGGAGGGGGGAGGAGACAGGGATGGAGAAGCTGCTAGAGAAGTGGAGAGAGAGAGGGAGAGAGAGAGAGAGAGAGAAAGAGAGAGAGACTTCTTCCTTCGGCGGAGGGGGGAGGAGACAGGGAGGGAGAAGCTGCTAGAGAAGTGGAGAGAGAGGGGGGGAGGGAAGGAGGGAGGGGAGAGAGAGAGAGAGAGAGAGAGAGAGAGAGAGAGAGAGAGAGAGAGAGAGAGAGAGAAAGAGAAATAGACGTCTTCCTTCGGCGGAGGGGGGGGGAGGAGACAGGGAGGGAGAAGCTGCTAGAGAAGTGGAGAAAGAGGGGAGAGAGAGAGAGAGAGAGAGAGAGAGAGAGAGAGAGAGAGAGAGAGAGAGAGAGAATGAGAAAGAGAGAGAGAGAGAGAGAGAGAGAGAGAGAGAGGAAGAGACGTCTTTCTTCGGCGGAGGAGAGAAGAGACAGGGAAGGAGAAGCTGCTGGAGAAGTACAGAGAGGGGGGGGGGGGGAGGGAGGGAGAGAGAGAGAGAGAGAGAGAGAGAGAGAGAGAGAGAGAGAGAGAAAGAGATGCCTTCCCTTGGTGACAGCCTCGTCCATCTTCCTTCATCGGCGCGGGGTGCCACCTCTTCTGCAAAAATACGTATGTCGTATGGTGTGAACAGATGAAAAGAAACATCCAACTCTTGTGATAGTAGCTAGGCGTGTTATTGTGACATAGTTTTAAATATGTTCATATCTCGTTTTTGCGGGCGTTTCCGTTTTAGTAGTAAATGTAGTTTAAAATAATTTTTTATACGTTTTTTTTTCGATTTTAACTTCGACCGGTGTTACACTGCATCCTTGTATGTGATTGTTCTGGTTTCTCACCATTATGTATGGTTTCTTCTTGTAAGTTGTTGTTTCAAAAGGGTAAAGTATTGTGTTTTCGTGTAAGCTGTTTATCTGACATCTGAGCAGATCTTATTAGTGTGTAACAAGAAGCAGCGTTGCGTCATCGCATCATTACATATACGGAAAATGTGAAAATCATTACGGAAAATGTCAATTGCACTAATCCCAAAAAGTAAACATGGGAGTCGTGTTTCAATCATTCACATCTTCTTCTTCCTTCGCTTTCCGTAACCCATGTGTGAGCGGTGTCTTCAAAAAATGCCCCTTTCCTTTGTCTATCCGCCTGTAGTCTGCCCGCGAGTGTGAGAGCGAAGTGCTCTCTGACTCACCCGGACCGCCCCTCACATACACGTGTGTTTAGCTGATAAGGTGCAATAACGGGGCTTTAAAAGCTTGCGAAAGATGAGCCCAACTCCGCTGAATGCATCGCCATATTCGTTCGCTGTCTTTTTTTAGAAATTATATCAGTCTTTCACTCTCGCGTCTTCATAATAGATCACTTTTTTTGTAAACGGGACAATAACATTAATTTCAGCGGCGTCTCGCCAGACTTCTGCTCAACCATGCCTAAGGAACCTGCCCGCAAACTCATTGATGGAAAAGTTGGTGATCGCTACTTGGTCGCAAAAGACTACAAGGGCAACTATAACAACGCTGTCGGAATCCCCCTGGATACGCCGCGTGGGAAACCTGTGCCCATTCCATCTGGTTCCGGTAGCGTCGATGTTACCGTGGTTACGCGTATAGATTTGCGCAAGACAGACAAAAATGAACCAGTCCACAAGCAACACAACCAGTGAGCACCAATATTATCACATTTACCCATTATTATGCTTGAATAATCACAAATGTTAGGGTTTTCCTCCCATAGTAATTATATAAGAGGTTTTTACCTATCATTTGTCCAACCTTGAAGAAACAATTTTATGCTATGATTTGTAAACGCCTCCGAATTGCAATGAACAATAAAGCTTTTTTTTTGTGTATAATATAAAGTTCCATAAATATAGTTACGTCATGCTCGCCTCACTTTTATTCACATATAGTGCTCCGCCATAGGCAGAGCGTTCCAAATTTTGAATTTTTTTTTCGAATTCGTTCACTTAAATGCACGTGTTTTTATCTTTAAATGCATGCGCTTTTGTTGCATTAGGATAACACAAACACGTCTTTTTATGCTAGTATTTGTAGAAAGATAATTACTCTTGAGATAACACTGGTGATAATGATAAAAGGAAATGTACATATCAGTACGATATAATGGCTGCATAAAACGCCAGCTATGAGCAGATGTGACAAGTGTCCCTATCACAAACAACACTCACACACACCGCCCTTTCCACCCCTATCACAAAACACACCAGCCACATTTACTTGGTCGATCATTGCACGTATGTCAGTAATTTATGACACGTGTCATAGAATTGTGACTTATAATACCATTTCAGATGTCCCACACATATGCCCCCACACCGACGGTCGTCTGAGTCGTTTTTCGACTATCCGGGTGTGCCGATCTATTCTTATCTAATCTGTATCGCATTTTATCACTCATAGAAGTACTGAGAAATAAGCCGCCACGCCTTGCCCGGCCGTCGGCGAAGCGCGCGCGTCCGAAAGCAAGACATTAGCAACATGACATCACTAAATAATGATTCACGAAATGAATGGCTCAAAAACTAAATCAACAACATGATAAAACTCACCTCACGACTCCTCCCACTTTGATATTGATCCGCACCACTGCAAACTATGCAGAGAATCAAATGACATTGACTATGCGAAATTGCGATCGATAAAACACAGGAAGAGCACAAAGCATGCTAACGCGAATTCGCAGAGACCCCCAGAGAAAGATATTAGCGGAACAAAACGGAACACGAATATAATTAAGCACCACAATTGCTACAACAATTTATTTCTTGCTCTCTCTCTCTTTCTTTCTCTCTCTCTCTCTCTCTCTCTCTCTCTCTCTCTCTCGCTCTCTCTCTCGCTCTCTCTCTTTCCCTCCCTCCCGCATTCACTAAAAAAGCGTCCTTTTCAGCCCCTCCACCGACTTGTCTTCGTGTGTCAAACTGCAATGCCGAACAATAGCATCCAGTACTTCATTCAAATTCACTCCCATGCCATCGCACCAAAGAGAGAGAATCAAGTATAGTTCAGAAAACGACGGAACTCTGGTCACATAATCACAGCAATAAAGCGAGAAAAGAACGGAAACGAAGCTAATTTATTCAGATGTTTTAAAACAATGGAAATATAGCAAATTTATCCTATATTCTCAAGCACAGTTCATTATAGATCATGTCCAGGGTCGGTCGCCGCAACGACCACCCCTTTGGCCCTGAAAGAATCAAACGATGAGAGAACACAAAAAAACTAAACGTACGCAAGATTAGCCTGGAGTGTCCAAACTCGTCCGCCTCAGGCCAGCAAAGTTTTATCCTCAAATAGAGCACTTTTTCACGCATTGTAGTAAAGCTCGAGGGATGTGATAATGAGATTAGTGGCCGGCTTATTCAGAGATCCTCTACCGACATACTTATTAGTTTTGTGACGAGACGAGATAGATGGATGAAACGGCACGACTCATGAGAAAAATAGAAGGAGAGATGAAAGAGAGAGAGAGTGAGAGAGAGAGAGAGAGAGAGAGAGAGATGAAGACAGGAGAGAATGAGAGAACGAGGGAACAGAGAGTGGTAGTAAGCGTAACACACCCACCTTTCAGATTTGTTGAACTTTTATGAATTAACAGCTGATATATGCAGCATCCTTCCAAATTAGGTGGAATTGTAATAAATAGTGCGATCGAATGATATGAAACAGTGCGTCTGCTTAGAAGAACACTCATTTCTGTGAGGGGGCGGTCCACCAATGACTGAATCAGAGAGCACTTCGCTCTCACACTCGATAGGAAAAGAAAAGGGCATCCTTTGAAGTCACCGCTCACACATGGGTTGCAAAAAGCGATGGATAGAATGTGAATGTTTGTAAAATGAATCCCATGTTTATTTGATCGGTCAATGTATTTCGGAGCTTCTCATAAGTAGCTAGATGTTCGATGCAGGTAGCCTAGGATCAGCTCAATATTTGCCGCAATGTGCATTTCCTGTTCTGTTACTGTGTCTCTAATCTCTCTTGGCAGATAAAGAGAAAGGGAGAGAGAGAGAGAGAGAAGGATTGGGAGAGAGACAGAGAGAGAAGAGAAGAGAAGAGAGAGAGAGAAAGAGAGATAGAGAGAGAGAGGGGGAGAGTAGGAATAGGGACAAAATCGACCATCGATTAAAACGTAGTGAATATCCCGTGATCGAAATCTGTACTTGAACTTTCTTCAATGACTGCAGTTAATCAGCTTTTTTGATCAGCGACTGTGTGGTACATTGTTTCGCACAATCTCTATAAACCTATCGCGAAACGAAAGATAGACGTTTTTTTTCAATCAATTTTCGATCAATATCGACGACTTGTGCACGAAAATTCGCTGGAAATGAGAATTAGAGAAACAAACATTGTTTATAAACAAACATGTATTCTACTGTAACTTGTGTGGAACAAACTATTAGGAGAACGACTGCTTCCACAACTTTCTGTATTCCTCTAACTTTCCAACGTTCCGGAAATATTAGAAATACTGTAATCTACAGTACCTTGTGTGAGGTCGCAAGATGCTTAGGCAAGGAATGATAACGCAATCGTCCATTCTCTCTTACCATTTCCTGCATTTTCTGTGATTCCGACACTCATTTCTCGTTGCCGTTATTTCAAACTACCGTAATCCATACTACCGTAATCCAGTGTACTTTTCACCCTTGTCCATCCAACAACCCTCTCATCACAGTACTCCATTACAATAACCAAAAAAAAGATTTTTTTACGGGCAAACGAACAATGTCAACAAAGTTAGTTGTGTAGTGTGTGGGTGGCTCGATCTGTTCCCATCTTGTCGGCAGCTCCAGAATCCAGCTGCTTCATCGACAGCTCATAAATAGTCAGTTCAACATAGGATTCAGAGGGACAGAGAGAGGGAGAGATACAGAGTGGAACATACCCGACAGAGTCATGCACTGCAACCAACCAGCAAGTGGAGTGAGCGGTAGCGCGATTGAGCGCTGAAATACGAGAGTTAGTGATACGGTAACTACAGTAACCTGAAGTAACTAAGATATCTATTTTTGTCCGTGAGAGAACCAAGCGTATGTAGCTGTTTTTACGTTATAATAATGTTTGAACCGTTGCACAATCGATAATCAATCGATAAACACTCTCGGCGTAGCCAGTCCCCATGAAAAGTGCACTATTCAATCGATATCCGATCGATAATTTCATACCTTGTTCTGCTCTCTTTCACTCTACCTACAAGAGCAGGACGGGAAACAGGCCACTCCAGCGGCGGAGACGGCAACGGCAGAGGCAACGGTTGAGAGGAGAACAGTCTTCTGGGCAGGCTCAGTCTTCAGTGGGGCTCAGAGCTCCACTGAAGACAGCGGCAGCAGAGTCGGGCCTGTAACAGAAGACGGTGAGGAGATGTGAGCATCCCGCCACAACTGCGGCATTGTCTACGAGCTCGAGTCCACGCCCTAATAGGCCCCGCCCACTCGCTCTGAAGACAGAACCACGCCTCTCTTGCGCCGCCGGGAATGACTAAGGGAGTAGTACCTGATGAAAAGACAGTCCATCGATCCACAAGCGAAGTTCTTGAATCCCAAAAATACAAGTCGACATCCACAGCACGCCGCATCGCACTCAAAAAGAAATGACCTCTTCTGAAAATCATCGCCCCTACGTGCAAACACTGACGTGGACCAATCACCGATGGCTTCTACGACGGTCCAGAAGCAAACAACAAAACGTCACGTTCTAAAAGTGCTGTTTCCAGAGTCGACCACAAACCTCCACTCAACACTAGTCTGCAATGGACACACAATAACTATTCTCGCGTGCGATCTACCTTGACATCTCGACAGCTATGTCATTGTATTTTTCTAATCTACCGTATCCCAATTTCAAATTACCGTAACCCAGTGCACTCGTTAATATGATTGTATACATATAAAAGGAATGAGCGGTAGCGCGATTGAGCGCTGAAATACGCGAGTAAGTGATACTGTGCGTACAGTAACCTACGGAAACTATGAAATCTGATTGTGGCCGTCCGGGAAGCAAGCGTATGTAGCGTTTTTGACTAGCGGTTATAACAATGGTTAAACCGAAGATCAAATCATTGACCGATAGATAATCAATCACTAATCAAGCGCACTCTCCGCGCCAGTACACCAACTACGCCCTATTCAATCGATAACCGATCGATAACATCTCTCTCTCTCTCTCTCTCTCTCTCTCTCTTTCTCTCTCTCTCTTTCTCTCTCTCTTTCTCTCTCTCTCTCTCTCTCTCTCTTTCTCTCGCCCACGCACCGGCCACGCTTGCTATTTGTCACTAGCGTTCTTGAGAGAGGGACAAATCGATCGATAATCAAGCGAGAATTGCGTGAGGCAAACAATCAGATGTCCGAGATGAAAGTCGTTAGGAAAGAGCAGCCGGTTGTCGACATTCGATTTCCAATCGGCGCGCATCCTGAAAGGAAATGCAGTGAGGGGAAAATGAGATGTACCTGAGAAAGTGAGGTGCTTGATTCCAGGAGAGAATCGAACTTGATCCGATCTTCTTTCCAGTAGACATCAGACCATCGCGAAACCGCCGCTCCTCGCATCGCAAATGGAAAGAAATGATCTCTTCTGAAAACCATCGCCACTCACGTGCGAACACGTGGACCAATCACCGACGACGAGCGAGCGAGAAAACAACCGAAACAACAAAAGGTAAACATTTCCTCAGAAGCCCGATAAAAAAACCCATTCCTAATTGCCCAGGAAACCCACGCAATCAAAACAACGCGAACTTTTATCTAAACTATTTATCATGAACACCAATTTTAAGTTTTAATTTAGTCGAAGACATCAGTCGTAGATTCACTTGATCACTTGATCGGCATCACACGTCCGTCCTTGGTCGGCGCGAACCCGCGACGAACGTAGAAGTTCATTTTTCCGTCCTCGCACTCGACAGCGGCGATCGAATCGGCCCTTCTGCCGGAAGAACGCACGGCCGACACCACCCTGAATCTGCGAATGAGCGAGAGAGTAGATTGAAACACCCACGTGGTCCTCGGGCGGGGCTTCTCTCCAGCTGCCTCCGACCTGCGCTGGTACTCGTCCACAACCAGGTCTTCATTGACCTTCCAGTCGCGCGGCGCTGCGAGCACATAGATGAGGAGGGGCACGTAGAGGGTGCCCTCCAGATCTGCTCCTTGGAACCGTCAACCTTGGCAGAGGAACGGTCGAAGTCTTTCATGATCTGCGCCAGCATCGGGTTGAGGCTGACTCCGCCCACCTCCTTGGCAGCCTCCTTCGCAGCAACCTCGGTCTTCGTGTCCTTCACTTCGCAGGTTCCCTTCACAGCTTGGTCCTTGGTCTTGCGCACGTTGCGTTCAAGCTGCTTCTCCAGCTCGAACACTTCGAAGACAGCCACACCAGCCAGGGAGATCAGGTTTTCTATGTCCACGTCCTCATCAACTCCGCTCTTCACCTGTAAAAGAATGATGCACGTTGACTAGCAAAAAGAAACACTAGAAAATGAGACAAATCACTCCGAGGAGCGTGCATCCACGATGCTGCTGCGCGCACTGGTCCGGGTCGCAGAGGTACTCCCTGTGAACCGTGCAGTACTCCGTTATGGACTTGATCGAAGAATCGGTCGGAGGCGGGCAGTTAGCAGTAGTGCAGTATCTTGAGGCCATGTAGAGGAGAATCTTGTTGGAGCACTCCTTGATCTTGTGTTTCTTGATGTCGGAAGAGGTGTGGCGTAACAGATGATGAAGGCAGAACGAAGACGTGCACGCTGAGCACGAGTACTTGCTGACGTCCTTGCTGCGGCCGCTTGACTCGCACCTCTGAAATGTACACAATTAGAGAGGGCGCGCAGCGCCCTCTCTCTTGGGTTAAAATAAGGCTCGCGCCAGAATTTTCAAGTAGCGATATCCAAAGGACATGTTAGCAACAATGTGAAGTCTTCCAATTTATGTTAGTTAGATTCGCACGGTTCCATAGGGCAGATCACTAATTGACGGCATCTTTGTATCTTTTCTCCGAAAGAAGTTATGAGCGATCTCGCACTCGCACTAGGCGAAAGGCCAGCGTGTGGGTGGGTGTCGTTTCCAGTCACGCTAGCTGATAGCTAGCCCTCTGCTGGCGGGCGAGCGCGAGAGCACGCGAGAGAGCACGCTGTTTGGAGAGAGACAGATGTACTTTGGTGGCTGCGATCAGTAGGAATTTAGTAAGGGGAGAGAGAAAGAGAGAACGAGAGAACGAGAGAACGAGAGAACGAGAGAACGAGAGAACGATATAACGAGAGAAAAGGAGAAAAAGAGAGGAGGGAAGGAGGGAAGGAGAGACGGAGAGAACGAGAGAACGAGAGAACGAGAGAAGGATAGAAAGAGAGAACGAGAGAACGAGAGAACCAGAGAAAGAGAGAAAGATATAAAAAGAGAACGAGAGAGCTAGAGAACGAGAGAAAGAGAGAAAGGGAGAAGGAGGGAAGGAGGGATGGAGAGAAGAAGAGAAGGATAGAAAGAGAGAACGAGAGAACTAGAGAACGAAAGAAAGAGAGAAAGAGATAAAGAGAGAACGAGAGAAAGCGAGAACGATATAACGAGAGAATTAGAGAACGAGAGAAAGAGAGAATGGGAGGAGGAGGGAAGGAGGGAAGGAGAGAAAGAGAGAAAGAGAGAACGAGAAAACGAGAAAACGAGAGAAAGAGAAAACGAGAGAAAGAGAGAACGATATAACGAGAGAGCTAGAGAACGAGAGAAAGAGAGAAAGGGAGAAGGAGGGAAGGAGGGATGGAGAGAAGAAGAGAAGGAGAGAAGGAGAGAACTAGAGAAAAAAGAGAAAGAGAGAAAGAGAGAAATAGAGAAAGAGAGAAAGAGAGAAAGAGAGAAAGAGAGAAAGAGAGAAAGAGAGAAAGAGAGAGAAAGAGAGAAAGAGAGAAAGAGATAATGAGAGAACGAGAGAAAGAGAAACCGATAGAAAGAGAAAACGAGTGAAAGAGAGAACGATATAACGAGAGAACTAGAGAACGAGAGAAAGAGAGAAAGTGAGAAGGCGGGAAGGAGGGAAGGAAAGAAGGAGAGAACGAGACAACGAGAGAACGAGACAACGAGACAACGAGACAACGAGAGAACGAGAGAACGAGAAAACGAGAGCACGAGAGAACGAGAAAAAGAGAGAACGATATAACGATATAACGAGAGAAATAGAGAACGAGAGAAAGAGAGAAAGAGAGAAGGAGAGAAGGAGGGAAGAAGAGAAGGAGAGACGGAGAGAACGAGAGAACGAGAGAACGAGAGAACGAGAGAAGGATAGAAAGAGAGAACGAGATAAAGAGAGAACGAGAGAACGAGAGAACGAGAGAACGAGAAAACAAGAGAAAGAGAGAACAAGAGAAAGAGAGAACGAAAGAAAGAGAGAACGATATAACTAGAGAACGAGAGAACGAGAGAAAGAGAGAAGGAGGGTGGTAGGAGGGAAGGAGGGAAGAAGAGAAGGAGAGACGGAGAGACGGAGAAAACGAGAGAACGAGAGAACGAGAAACGAGAGAACGAGAGAACGAGAGAACGAGAGAAAGAGAGAAAGAGAGAAAGAGAGAAAGAGAGAACGAGAGAAAGAGAGAACTGGAGAACTAGAGAAAAAGAGAAAGGGAGAAGGAGGGAAGGAGGGAAGGAGAGAAGAAGAGAAGGAGACACGCGAGAACGAGAGAACGAGAGAACGAGAGAACGAGAGAACGAGAGAACGAGAGAAAGAGAAAACGAAATAACGAGAGAACTAGATAACGAGAGAACGAGAGAACGAGAGAAAGAGAGAAAGGGAGAAGGGGGGAAGGAGGGAAGGAGAGAAGGAGAGACGGAGAGACGGAGAGAACGAGAGAACGAGAGAACGAGAGAACGAGAGAACGAGAGAACGAGAGAAAGAGAGAACGAGAGAAAGAGAGAAAAGAGAGAAAAGAGAGAACGAGAGAAAGAGAGAAAAGAGAGAAAGGGAGAAAGAGAGAACGAGAGAACGAGAGAACTAGAGAACGAGAGAAAGAGAGAAAGGGATAACGAGAGAACGAGAGAAAGAGAGAACGAGAGAAAGAGAGAACGAGAGAAAGAGAGAAGGAAAGAAGGAGGGAAGGAGGGAAGGAGGGAAGGAGAGGAGGAGAGGAGGAGAGAAGGGGAGAAGGAGAGAAGGAGGGAAGGAATGGGAGGAGAGAAGGAGGAAAGGAGAGGAGGAGAGAAGGAAAGAAGGAGAGAAGGAGGGAAGGAATGGAAGGAGAGAACGAGAGAACGAGAAAATATCGAAAAAATTTGAAATGAAATTGATGAAATAATGAGAGAAGAACATGTTACATGTATGAAGACGAGAGAGAAAATTTCTATGAAATTCAACAAAAGGACATATATTATCTTTTAAAAGTACTTCCGTAAAAAGTGTTGTTTGTGTTAACCTGATTCAAGAAAAGCGCATGCATATATTATTAATTTTCGAAAAATCAAATCGTAAACACCTGAACATGAAAACTAACACAAACTTGCTCTTTCAAAACGTTGAATAATTTTTGAATAATTAATGTTGAATAATTCCATGTTTTGTTTTTTTTGACATTTATACCTGAAACATTGAGTCAAACAACATCACGAATAACATTTTATTTTACTGATAAACCATAAATAATAAACCGCAAAAAACACTAAATAAACAAAACAATCGTATTATTCTGAATGTTACGTGTAACTATTCTATATTCGTTTGAAAGAGCAAGTTTGTGTTAGTTTTCATGTTCAGGTGTTTACGATTTGATTTTTCGAAAATTAATAATATATGCATGCGCTTTTCTTGAATCAGGTTAACACAAACAACACTTTTTACGGAAGTACTTTTAAAAGATAATGTAATTCATAGATACTTCAAAAATGAGAGGAACGAGGAGAGAGTGGAAGAAAGTGAAAGTACCTTGACCGCCTCGTCGGTGGATGGACCCTCGAGCGACTGCCGCCGCATAGTCGACGAACCCTGATTGCCCGTTTTTCGGACAGGGAAGTGGCCGTCGAGCTGCCGTCGAGAAGGCGGGCAAGGGGGCACTGGTGAGAACGGAGCCCCGGCGGCTGCTTTATGCGACCACCCAGACGTTAGGCAAACGATTTCTGAGTAAGCTAATTCTACGCTCCGCCCACAATGCTACGTCCCTCACGATGATTGGTCCACGTCAGTGTTGCCATGCCGCTGCCTCTGCGTCTCTCACTTTCTCTGACTGCCTGCGCGCACTCTCTCGTGCGCTCTGTACGTCGTACTCGCGCAGAGATGGTCGATCGATACACACAATCAGCCCAGCCCTTCCTCGCTTGCAGTGTCATTCCCCCCACTGCGATTGCTGCTGTATTTTTCTATGCTGATATTTGTCGGCTTCTCCGCGCACCGCTGTTGATGACACAGAGCGCACCTCTCTGAGGCTTGGTCGTTTTGTTTTATTACCAGCGCTGCGCAAATAGTGCCCTTATTCCTATTTTGGCATCATGTGATATTCCCGTCGACTGCGCTTACGTGGCGGTTTCGCGATGGTCTGATGTCTACTGGAAAGAGGATCGGAACAAGTTCGATTCTATCTTGGAATCAAGCACACCATTTTATCAGGTACTTCTCATTCTTCCCTTACTGCATATGTTTTCAGGATGCGCGCCGATTTGAAATCGAAAGTCGACAACCGGGTGCTCTTTCCAAGCGACTTTCATCTCGGACATCTGATTGCTTGCCTCACGCAATTCTCGCTTGATTAACGATCTATTTGTTCCTCTCTCAAGAACTCTGGCGACAAATAGCAAGCGTGGCCGGTGCGTGGGCGAGAGAGAGAGAGAGAGAGAGAGAGAGAGAGAGAGAGAGCGCGAGAGAGAGAGAGAGAGAGAGCGCGCGCGAGAGAGAGAGAGAGAGAGAGAGAGATGTGTGGAATTATCGATCGGTTGTCGATTGAATAGTGCGTTGTTACAAGGTGTACAAAGTGCTCTTGACAATCGATTGATTATCTATCGATCAATGATTTGCTCTTCTTTTTAAACATTGTTATAACCGCTCGTCATACGCTTGCTTCCCGGACGGCCACAATCAGATTACATAGTTACCGTAGGTTACTGTACGCACAGTATCACTTACTCGCGTATTTCAGCGCTCAATCGCGCTTCCGCTCACTCCTATTATATGTATACAAAAAACCCCGCCCCTTGAAACCCCGCCCCCTTAAACCGAAATCCGGAACATAGATTTATCGACAACAAAAAAAACAAGCATAAACAACATAAACAGCATAAACAACATAAACAACATTTACGTTGAAAAACAGCATGAGCGTTGAGTGTTGATGTCTCACTCGTTGTTGGTATCGAGATGTTCCGAAAAGCGCTGAAATGGTGTACTTATAAAAACAAGAGAGAGGGGACAGCTGACCTCAAGAAGAGCAACAAGGTTCGCGACGTGACCATCCACCATGTCATATGCGAGGTACCGAAACCCGAAATGGGGAGACGCGCCAAATTTCGGAGACCAAAAGGTCGCTCTCACATAGCCACATCCATGTGCTCTACCTTCGATCAATTCGATTAGAAAAACCTTCTCCACTCAAGAAATCACCTGGCTTATCTGAGGAGCGAAGTTTATCAGTATCTCCAAAGCTCGGAGAAGCCAGCTGACCTCGCCTACGTTGTTCAGACCGCGGTAGGCGGGTGATGTGTTGAATCCGCCTGGAGAGGGCGCGACTCGCATTGAGTCGGCCTTGGAACTCCAAGTGACCATATCTAACTAGAAAGGCAACAATCAGTCTAGTAACGACAAGAACAAACGACACTACTTAGAAGTGTGAAACAATGGATGAACAGACCCATCGAAATTCCCTTTTGAACTCATTCGTAGCACCTCGAACCACGCCCCATTCACGTCTCTATTTTACAAGCATGTGCGGTCGGTTGGGCTATGTTCCACTGTCTAAGCATCCAATGTTTTCTTATTTGTTAGGATGTCGTGTCGCTAGAGCTCATATGGATGGGAAAGTTAAGGATTGTATGTAGTAATACGTTATTGATATACACATTTAGATGATCATGTGTTTTATATTGGAGAAGTTGTGAAAGTGTTTGTTTCTACAACAACAGAGAGTTGGAATGATGATCAAGGGAACGTTAGAACAAGGACGCTGTTACATTATTCATATTGCTAGCGTTCATTTCAAAGATATGAATTGTTACATAGAAGTTCACAACATGGAATATTTGGACAGAGATGAAAAAGTTGTGATCGTAAATCTTAGCTACGCTCCATCAGTTATACAGTTGACATTCTAGTGTGTTGAAACCTTTAATCTACCCGCTTGATTGGACAAATGTTGCAATCTCTCACTTATCGAATAGCCCATCTACACAAGACTGGATAATTCGAATTCAAAATTCTTTTCCCACTCATTCAATCTTGATTCCGTTCCGCTTCAGTCACTTTCACTACTTTCGAAATTCACGATCCACCCATCACGCATTCACAAAAAAGTGAACAGGTGTGAGTGTGTTGAAACTACATATTGCCATAATTCAAAATCAGCTCTCCCATATCTCTGCGATCTCAACGTTTGGAACAACGCCCGGTCTATCCAATTCGAGCCTGTGAAGCAGGAAATACAGATACTAACTCAGACATTCGTAATCATTATAATTGTGATCATGGCTGTGTACATTTGTGCATCTCGCAGGCGTGTTTGAATTTCGGTCCCTCGTAGATAAACGTGCAATTTCAGTTGTAAGGCTTTCAGCGGGAGATAGAAGAGATACCAGACAGTGAGGGGAGGTTACGGTAGGGCGCGGGGCGCGAGGCAGGGGTGAGCGGGGGAGTGGGTGCAGCATCAGGAGAGAGAGAGAGAGAGGGGGGGGGAGTGAGAGAGATAGAGAGATAGAGAGTGTGTGTGTGTGTGTGAGAGAGAGAGAGAGAGAGCAGATACATGTGGCAATACATGTGGCTATTCTGAGAGTGGTGACGCGCTGAAATGTGCCGCTAGCACCTTTCAATCCCATAGGCATTGTGACGAAATGAAAGAGACCGCGAGGAGTATTGAATGCGGTTTTATGCTCATCATGCATGTCTATTGGGATATGGAAAAATTCACACTTACTATCGAGTGTAGAATAATATTTTCTAGGTCGAGCACTTCCTGGATGTTTGGAATCAGGTATGTCTCGGCCTTGGTGTTTGTATTAAGTCGCCTATAGTCTACTACGAAGCGCCATGTGTTGTCCTTTTTACGAATCAATACGATGGATGCGCAGGAATGGCTGGTAGATGGCTCAATAATGCGCGGTCGGCGCATTTCTTTGATCTGCCTCTCGATCTCGGAACGCTGTTCAATGGCAGTGCGAATCGCTCTCTGCCTAGGTGGGTAGGCGTCGTTATTCAGGTCTATTTGATGCGCGATCGGACCAGTGCATCTGCCTAGATCACTATCTTTTCCTACAAACACTCCCGGGTACGATGCAATTAGATTCTCAATGATTGATTTTTGTTTCGCATTCAGAGACGAGTTGGACCAATCGATCCTTTCCGCCTCTCTTGCCTGCGGGTACTTCTGCATCTCTGCTTCCAAGTCGACCTCTGGGGGTCATATGTGGCTGCCTCAGCCACCTCAGATTCATTGGTTGCGTAACTCTCATCAATCGATTCGGGGTGAACTGCGTAAACAACCGGACGCGTTTTGCTAGACTGATCCATCGGAGAAAGAGAGATGAAAGAGATGAAGAAGATAGGAGTAGCGAAAGAAATACACCCACCTTTTATATTTGTGAACTTGTATGATACAACAGCTGGTATAAGCAGCGTCATACCAACTTAGGTGCAATAGTAATACATAGTGCGAACGAATGGTAGGAAACAGTGCGTCTCAGAAAACCACACTTCTGTGAGGGGGCGGTCCGTCGATGTCGCTGATGGATGAGTGAGATAGCACTTCGCTCTCACACTCGCGAGCAGACAGCGGATAGGCAAAAGAGAAGGGCATCGTTTGAAGACACCGCTCACACATGGGTTGCTAGTAGCAAGAAAAAAAAACGTTAAATGTATGACAAATGACTGTCATGTTTATTTTTTGTGATTGTTGTTTCTTGTTACACAATAATAAGATATTCGGATGTCTGATAACAGCAAACAACACAAACACAAAACACTATACCACAGAAAATTTCTCTTTTGAAACAAAAATTTACGATAGGAAACAATACATTATTAATACTAGTTCGGAGATGAAACCAAAACTATGACCAAACACGACTAGCCTACAGTTCGGTTTAAAAGGCAGTAAGTAAGACACGAAACAAATTAAAATCAAATGTGAAACCCCAGTCAATAAACATGATGCTGATCACGAAAATTGTTTGCCACAACATATACAACGTGCTTGCGCACAAATCGTGCTCCTTGAAAAATTGGAGAGGACTTTATGTCGGATTATAGGAGAAGGACTTCTCATATTCATGCGCATGTAATATTAAGCACATTTAAAAAGAGTTTCGCAGGTTTGATTCCATTCGCCTTGTTCTTGTTCACTTTTCACTGTTTTCATTACAGTATGCGCTATATACATTACAGTATGCGTTTCTATTACAGTATGCGCTCCCTTCTTTTCCTTTTTGTGATCGCGGCCACGGTCCAATCAACGATCATGAGAAAGCCGATTCTAGGAGATCTTGGTAAACAGAAATCATTTTATCAAGCACTATATGGTTTTTCACAGGCGGTATCTTCGGGGACTCAGAGGAAGCGATGGCTCGTAGGCCAACTGAGGAAGGTATGGTTGGGAGAGAGAGAGAGAGAGAGAGAGGGGGAGAGAGAGAGAGGGAGAGAAAGAGAGAAAGAGAGAAAGAGAGGAAGAGAGAAAGAGAGAGAGAAAGAATGAGAGAGAGAGAAAGAGAGAGAGAGAGAGAGAGAGAGAGAGAGAGAAAGAGAGAGAGAAAGAATGAGAGAGAGAGAGAGAGAGAGAGAGAGAGAGAGAGAGAGTGAGTTTCTTCAGAAAGAGAATTCTGTCGTATACATGGAGAGGAATGTGACTTCCGTATGAATGACGACTGCTAGAGTTGTGCACTCTCGAAGCCAAGTATACATACTTCCCTAAACACGAAAACTGATAATCTTTTCTGTTTATTTTCTAATTACAACTGTTTCTGGGTTAGTGTTGGGTGTTATTGGGATTGAATGGAGGGTTCATAAAGGGTTTATTGGATTAAGGGTTCATAACATGTTTGCACATGTCTCCATTGAATTTATTTCATTCCTTTTTCTCAATTGAGACAACAGTAAAAACTACGAAAAAACATTTTCATACACGTTCGCGATTCGCTGCGAGGATACCGACGCGAACCCGCTATTCGCCTCTCTCTCTCACTCACACACATCAGAGGGGCGGGGCGAAAGCGATTGTCCGACGCCCGAGCGCCCAACTAGCACAACTACTTCTCTATACAGCAATCCAACTAGCACAACTACTTCTCTATAAAACCTATCGCAAAACGTGAGTGCGACGGAGAATGATAGGCGTTCTTATTCGATCAATATTTGATTTTTATCGA
The DNA here is from genome assembly GCA_963966185.1 of Rhabditoides inermis. Taxonomy (NCBI): domain Eukaryota; kingdom Metazoa; phylum Nematoda; class Chromadorea; order Rhabditida; family Rhabditidae; genus Rhabditoides; species Rhabditoides inermis. Next base: position 79,437 of record CAWZYM010000338.1, on the reverse strand, counting down.
CGATATCGACTTGTGCACGAAAATTCGCTGGAAATGAGAATTAGAGAAACAAACACTGTCTAAAGGTTTGTGTTGGATTCCATTCCAACACCACATTGCATCCCTATTCTGCATCGCACTACGAGTACTGTATTCTACCGAACCTTGTGTGACGCAGGACAAACTATTAGGAGAACGACTGCTTCCACAACTTTCTGTCTTCCACTAACTTTCCAACGTTCCGAAAATATTAGGAATACTGTAATCTACAGTACCTTGTGCGAGGTCGCCAGATGCTTAGACAAGGAATGATAATGCACTCGTCCATTCTCTCTTACCATTTCTTGCATTTTCTGCGATGCGCACGTTTCGACACTTATTTCTCGTTGCCATTATTTCAAACTACCGTAATCCATATTTCCGTAACCCAGTGTACTTTTCATCCAGCACCAAACTTGTCCATCCAACAACCCTCTCACCGCAGTACTCGGTACTCCAATACAATAACAATAAAATAAGAAATGTTTTTTCAAGGGCAAACGAACAATGTCAACAAAGTTAGTTGTGTAGTGTGTATCGACGACTCGATCTGTTGGCATCTTGTCGGCAGCTCCAGAATCCAACTGCTTCGTCGACAGCTCATAAATAGTCAGTTCAACATAGGAATCAGAGGGAGAGAGAGAGGGGGAGTTACAGAGTGGAACGTACCTGACAGAGTCATGCACTGCAATCAACCAGCAAGTGGAGTGAGCGGTAGCGCGATTGAGCGCTGAAATACGAAAATTAGTGATACGGTATCTACAGTAACCTGAAGTAGATACGATATCTAATTATCTTTCAAAAGTACTTCCAAGTAAAAGTAGTTGGTTTGTACTGTTGTCTCAGTTGAGCAAAAGGACTGACATGTTTTCAATGGAGACATGTGCCAACAGGCTCTCTCTCTCTCATACCAGTGCAAAGCGGCCATAATATAATGAACGCGTTTACAAAGTTATGCAGTTATTATCTAAAAACACAACTTCTGTTGTAACATAACACGTCGAATAATGCTGAGAGCCTGTTTGCACATGTCTCCATTGAAAACATGTCAGTCCTTTTGCTCAACTGAGACAACAGTACAAACCAACTACTTTTACTTGGAAGTACTTTTGAAAGATAATATCTGTCCTTTTCTTAAGTTTTGTTTCACAAAATTATATTTTCATACACGTTCGCGATTCGCTGCGAGGATACCGACGCGCACCCGCTATTCGCCTCTCTCTCTCACTCACACACAGAGGGGGCGGGGCGAAAGCGATTGTCCGACGCCCGACACCAATCTCAATCCGCACTCGAATGCGGACTCTCCGTATCTCGCTTCAAATTCAATCAAACTCAATACAACTTTCTATAACTCTATCGAATAGAGATGTGAATGCAATGTAACAGTGGAAATCACTTCAAAATGAGGAAAAGTGCTTCATCCGGGAAAAGTCGTTTTTGAGCATTCTAGCGCGCGGGGACATCCAGTACAAACGAGAGGGCGCTGGCGCGCCCTCTCTAATTCTCGCGTGCGATCTACCTTGACATCTCGACAGCAATTGTTTTTTTTCTCAACCACCGTATTCCAATTTCAAAGTACCGTAACCCAGAGTACTCTTCCACATCATTTAACAACCCCACTTACACAATGTCTCTGCTCGTTCAAAGTTTACAATAACAACAGGAAAGTAATTTATGTATTCACGAGTGCGCAAACAGTTTCAACAAAATGAGTTGGGTAGAGTGAGTATGGGTGGCTCGATCTGTTGGCATCTTGTCGGCAGCTCCAGAATCCAACTGCTCCGTCCACAGCACATGAATAGTCACATCAACAGGGGTAAGGGAGGGAGAGAGAGGGGGAAAGATACAGAGTGGAACGTACCTGACAGAGCACTGCACTGCAACCTGCCAGCAAGTGGGAGTGAGAAGAAGCGAGATCGAGCGCTGAAATACGCGAGTTAGTGATACGGTACCTACAGTAACCTCGGTAATTGTACTGTACCAAGTCAGGTATTTCGGGAAGCGCATGTAGCGACTGCGGTAAGTAGATTACCCGAAGTGAGAAAGAGAGAGAGAGAGAGAGAGAGAGAGTTGTCGATAATCGATTAACCGGGTAAACAAAGAGACATAGAGAGGGAGAGATACAGAGTGGAACGTACCTGACTGATGAGTCCTATTTGGCCGGCGAACAAGTAGGAGCGAGACGTAGCGAGATCGAGGGCTGAAATACGCGAGTTAGTGGTACGGTACCTACAGTAACCTGCAGCAACTACGATATCCAACTATGGCCGTCCGGTAAGCAATGTAGCGGTTTTTGCGAGCAATTATAATATTTTTGCCGTTGAACGAATCATTGACCAAAAGATAATCAATCGATAATAAAGCGCACTCTCCGCGTCGTCTGTTTTTTTTCGGCCACGACGGACGCACTCGATGTAACAATCGATACCCGATCGATAATTTCGCATCTTTCTCTCTCGCTCAAAAGTCTCTCACCGGCAACGATTGCTACCGCATAGCTACATGCAGGGAAGAAGCGAAATGGGACAAGCGGGAGTCGATTGAACGACGGAGGGTGGGAAAGGTGTGGTCTACCTGCAAGAGCAGGGCAGCAGACACAGCATCAATCAGCGTCCACCAGACAACGGCGGAGTCGGCCACGGTGGAGAGAAGTCGATGGTGTTCTGGACAGACCCGGAGCAACCGCAGCTCCACTGAACACAGCGGCAGCAGGGTCGGGCCTGTAACAGAAGACGGTGAGGAGATGTGAGGATCCCGCTGCGGCCTTGTCTACGAGCTCGCGTCCACGCCCTAATAGACCCCGCCCACTCGCTCTGATGACAGAACCACGCCCCTCTCACGCCGTTTCAAAAATATGAAGCAGAAGGGAGTTAGTAGTACCCGATGAAGTGGCAGTCCATCGATCCTGCAATGGACACACTCTAAGCTCGCTGGCAATCTACCTTAACATCTTGAGCAATGTCATTGTTTTCCTCCAATCTACCGTATTCTAAATTCAAAGTACCGTAACCCAATGCGCTCGTTAACATCATTACATGATAGATATTGAAAAAAAAACTGGAGTACACTCACGAAATGACAATTGCGAGGAGTTGGATGTGTGCTTATAGCGTCATCGGCCAGAAGCTGAAATAATTAGTGTTACGGTATTTACCGTAACCTGTAGTAACCATGGACGGTACCTTATCGTGAGTCGTCCGAGAAGCGATCGGTCGATCGGTCTTCAAGCGATAATCAATCGCAGGTATCGATCGATAACCAATCGATAACGACAGTGAGTAGTATTGTACTTTGCGCGAGGCAGGCAAATGGATGGCCGCCCGGATTAGGCACGTATCCTGAAAGGCTGTGCAGTAAGGGAAAAGTGGGGAGTACCTGATGAAGTGGCGTGCTTGACTCCAAGAGCAAATCAAACTTGTCCCGATCCTCTCTTGCCAGCAGACATCAGACGCATCAAAGCGGAAGCGCCTGGTCGCCGCGGCGCGAATGGAAAGAAATGATCTCTTCTAGAAACCATCGCCCATAGTGTGCGAACACGTGGACCAATCACCGACGATGAGCAAGCGAGAAATTAACGGAAACAAACAAAGGGTAAACATTCCCTCAGAAGCCCCAGATCAATGCCCAGCAAACCCACACAACCAAAACAACACAGATTTTCCCAAACATATTTATGACATGCACTTTAAGTTGTAAGAGCTAAACCGACATAGTTGACTGATTTGAAGTGGGGTTGGTGGCGATTTACTTGAGGGGCATCACTCTGCCATCACGGGTGGGCGCGTAGCCACGCCTCACATGGAACACGTACTTTCCGTTCTCGTCCTCCACAGCTGCGACAGATTCGGCACGCTTGCCCGACGCCCGCACTCCCGACACAATCCTGAATCTGCGAATGAGCGAGAGAGAGAGAGAGAGAGAGAGAGAGAGAGAGAGAGTATGAGTACACCCACATAGCACGCGGACGAGTCTCTCCTGCAGCAGTCGACCTTCGAATGAACTCCTCGACCACGATGTCCTCTCCAACTTTCCAATCACGTTTCGCGGCCAGCATGTAGATCATCAGCGGCACGTACAGCATCCCTTCGATATCGCCAACTACTTCCTCCTTCTCCTTGCTTCCGTCGTTCGCAGTCATTTCGCAATCCAGCAGTAGCTGGGCCATGAACGAGTCTTGCTTCGTTTCGCCCGCCATCTTCTTGCTCTCAGTCTTGTCCGTGTGATTCGCCTCGCTCCCCTCTGCCTTCTTGGTGCCAGCATCGCATTTTGCGTCCTTCATCTTCCTCAGCTTGGTCATGAGCAGCTTGTTCTCGGCAACCGCCACGCCGGCGTTGCCCACGAGATGGTTCAGCTCAATATGCTCGTCGATGGTGGCAGTGCACTGAAAAGGTATACGCATGATCGAGTCCAGTGAGAATCACTAACGTTGAGGAGAGTGCAGTTGGGTGTCTTGTGTCGCGTGGCGCACTGGTCCTGTGAGCAGACGTAGGCGCGATGGTGAGCGCAGTAATCCACTGTCGCAAGCACACTTTCGTCGGCGTTTGGGATGCAGTCGGAGAGACAATAGTGGTGGCTTAGGTACAACAACTGCTCATTCTCCACTCCGCGGAGAGAGTGTCCATTGCCCTCCCTGGTCACGTGGGCGCACAGGTGATGCAGGCGCAGCTGCAGCGGGCAGCCACCGCAACCACGACCAGCCACGCGAGAGCAACCGGCGATAGTACACTGTAAGAAGTCGTATGAACGAAAGAAAGAGAGAGAGAGAGAAAGAGAGAGAGAGAGAACAAGAGAGAGAGAGAGAACAAGAGAGGGAAAGGAAAAGAGAGAGAGAGAGAGAGAGAGAGAGAGAGAGAGAACAAGAAAGGGAGAGGAAGAGAGGGAGAAAACAAGATAAGGAGAGAAAGAGAGGGAGAGAAAGAGAGGGAAAGAAAGAGAGGGAGAACAAGAAAGGGTGAGAGTGAGAGGGACGAAGGGAGAGAGGGAAGGAGGAAGGAGGAAGAGAGAGAGAGAGAGAGGGGGGGGGAGAGGGACGGAGGAACGGAGGGAGGGAGGGAGAGATGGAGGAAGAGCACCTGCTGTGCGGCCTTGGTGACGACTGGGTCCCGCTCCTCCGAGCACGTATCAAACGAGAGCCTGTGCATGCTCTCGATGCCACTCCAGTCGGCTCCCGTCGTGAAGTGGAGTGAGACGGAATGCTGAAGCGAAAGCCGTGGCAGCTGTTTTATGCGCCCACCCAGACGTTAGCCAAATGATCTGCGAGAAAGCTAAGTCTACGCTCCGCCCACAACGCTCCGCCCCCCCCCCCCTTTGATGATTGGCACACGTCACGATAGTTTTCGGTTTCTCAGTTATTTGGAGTGCGGCGAGTAGCGGTTGCGCCTGGCGCTTCTCTTGCATGGAAGATAAGATCATCTCTCTCTTTCTCTTTCTCTCTCTCTCTCTCTCTCTCTCGCTCTCTCTCTCTCTCTCTCTCTCTCTCTCGCGCGCGCTCTCTCTCTCTCTCTCTCTCTCTCGCGCTTTCTCTCTCTCTCTCTTTTTTACACATCACACGAATACTTGTCGTAGTTGCTACACCCGCTTCCCAAACAACCTATGACATGGTACTTACATTTACTAAGGTTACTGTAGGTACCGTATCACTAATTCGCGTATTTCAGCGCTCGATTTCTTCTCAGTATACGTGCCTATCCGGAATCCATCTAATTGCCCGACTCACGCAAGGTACAATAATACTGACTGTCGTTATCGATTGGTTATCGATCGATATCTGCTGATTTCTTCTTTGCCAGGAAACTTCACGGCTGTCGCCGAACATTGATCGTGGAGTTAGCGTGTCTCACTCCGGATGCTTTCACTTTGATATGGAAGAAGTTGCGCCGGTGTAATCAGAGTGAGGCGCGTGATTATCGATTGGTTATCACCCGAATTGTTATAGCGTGTACGTTTGCAAGTGTCAGCGAGCGCAGAGTGATTATCGCTTGAAGACCGATCGACCGATCGCTTTTCGGACGACTCACGATAAGGTACCGTCCGTGGTTACTACAGGTTACGGTAATTACCGTAACACTAATTATTTCAGCTTCTGGCCGATGACGCTATCAAGCACACATCCAACTCCTCGCAATTGTCATTTCGTGAGTGTACTCCAGTTTTTTTTCAATATCTATCATGTAATGATGTTAACGAGCGCATTGGGTTACGGTACTTTGAATTTGGGATACGGTAGATTGGAGGAAAACAATGACATTGCTCAAGATGTTAAGGTAAAATGCTAGCGAGCTTAGAATATGCCAATTGCAGTCTAGTGTTTAGTGGAGGTTTGTTGTAGACTCTGAAAACAGCATCTTCGTTTCTGGCACGTGACGTTTTGTTGTTTGATTCTAGAAGCCGTCGGTGGTTGGTCCACGTCAGTGTTTGCACGTAACGGCGACGAATTCCAAATAGATCATTTCTTTTCAAGAGCGGTGCGGTGTGCGGTGTATGGGCGCGCGGGCGTTTTCTGGGTCGACACTCTTGAACGCAACTTGGTCCTCGCCGCTCGTGGCTCCTCAACAGGTACTACTCGGCGCCAGAGGGGCGTGGTGTTGTTATCATAGCCAGTGGGCGGGGCCTATTAGGGCGTGGACGCGAGCTCGTAGACGAGGCCGCAGTTGTGGCGGCATCCTCACATCTCCTCACCGTCTTCTGTTACAGGCCCGACCCTGCTGCCGATGTCTTCAGTGCAGCTGCAGTCTCTGTGGAGGTTCTGTGGAGGTGACTGACCCTGCCCCCCCCCCCCCCCCGTCCTGCTCTTGTAGGTAGAGTGAGAAAAAAAAACAATAGCTGAAATTATCGATCGGTTATCGATTGAATAGTGCACTTTTCAAGGCGAATTACGGTAGCCGAAAAGACTGGCTACGCCGAGAGTGTTTATCGATTGATTATCGATCGATCTATGATTTGCTCAACGGTTAAGATATTTTTATAACCGCTCACAAAAACAGCTACATATGCTTGCTTCTCGGACGGACACAACTAGATATCGTAGTTACTTCAGGTTACTGTAGGTACCGTATCACTAACTCTCGTATTTCAGCGCTCGATCTCGCTTCTTCTCACTCCCACTTGCTGGCAGGTTGCAGTGCAGTGCTCTGTCAGGTACGTTCCACTCTGTATCTTTCCCCCTCTCTCTCCCTCTGTTACCCCTGTTGATGTGACTATTCATGTGCTGTGGACGGAGCAGTTGGATTCTGGAGCTGCCGACAAGATGCCAACAGATCGAGCCACCCATACTCACTCTACCCAACTCATTTTGTTGACTTTGTTCGTTTGCCCGTAAAAAAACATTTCTTATTTTTGTTGTTATTGTAATGGAAAACTGTGGTGAGAGGATTACTGTATTGGACAAATTTGGTATTGCATGATAAGTTGATAAGTACACTGGATTACGGTACTTTGGATGATTTGATTACGGTAGTTTGAAAGAGCGGCAACGATAAATGAATTTCGGAACGTGCCCACCATGCAGGTTATGGATAGAAAGAAAGGACGATCGCGTTATACTGCATTCCCTGTCTAATAAGCATCTGGCAAGGTAGTGTAGATTACTGTATTCCCAATATTTGCGGAACGCTTGAAAGTAGGTGGAAGACAGAACAATGTGAAAGCAGTAGTTTTCCTAATAGTTTGACCTGCGTCACACAAGGTTGGGTAGAATACAGTACTCGTAGTGCGATGCAGAATAGGGATGCAATGTGGTGTTGGAATGGAATCGAACGCAACCCTGTACACAGTGTTTGTTTCTCTAATTCTCATTTCCAGCGAATTTTCGTGCACAAGTCGATATCCTCGATATTGATCGAATATTGATTGAACAAGAACGTCTATCATTCTCCGTCGCACTCACGTTTTGCGATAGGTTATATAGAGAAATAGTTGTGCTAGTTGGATTGTGCGAAACATTATACCACATTGTGTGATCAAAAAAGCTGATCAAGTGCAGTCATTGAGGAAAATTCAAGTACAGATTTCGATCACGGGATATTCCCTACGTTTCAATGGATGGTCGATTTTTTCCCTATTCTTATTCTCTCTCTCTCTCTCTCTCTCTCTCTCTCTCTCTCTCCCCGTCTCTCCCTCCCCCTATCTCTTTAGCTGCCAAGAGAGATTAGATACACAGTAACATAACAGGAAATATACAATGCGGCAAATATTGAGCTGACCCTAGGCTATCTGTATCAAACATCTAGCTACTTATGAGGGGCTCCGAAACACATTGACCGATTGAATAAACATGGAAATATTACAAACATTCACATTTCATCCATCGCTTTTTGCAACACATGTGACATGTGTGAGCGGTGTCTTCAAAAGATGCCCTTTGCCTGTTTGCGAGTGTGAGAGTGAAGAGCTAATTCAGCCATTGACGGCCCCTCACACACACTGGCGTTCTTCTGAACAACGTTTCCTACCATTCTATTTCTAACATATCATTACTATTGACCACATATTCTGGATTGATGCTGAATAAACCAGCTGTTATTTTCATATTAGTTCAACAACCTTGAGGGTGAGAAACGATTATCTCTTTACCCTTTTAAACCTCCCACTTTTTTTCTCTCTCTCTTTCACCCTTTTTCTTTTCTATATTTCTCTCGTTCTCTCCCTCTCTTCCCCCCCCTCTCTGCTCCCTCTCTCTCCCTCCCTCCCCCTCTCTCTCTCCTCTTTCTCTCTCTCTCTCTCTCTCTCTCTCTCTCTCTCTTCTCTCTTCTCTCTTTCTCATATCTCCTACCCCTCACTTGCTCATCTCTCTCTTTCTCACTCCCTCTCCCTCCCTCCTTTCGCTCTGTAGCCATTACCGTGTCCGGACCGATCGTTGTACTTCTAGAACATGCTGTCCTTCGAGGCCTTCCAGGCCGGGCTCCAAGCGAGCCGCTCTCTCCCTGTGCCGTGGTTGCCCTGACCCGTGCGCGGCACGGCATCTTCGTGTTCGGCAACCCGGCCGTATTGAAGGCGCGGTCAGTCTCTTGAAATACATATCCGAAGTAACTTGAAGTAATTCGAGTCGTTTGAAGTCCTTTGAAGTATTTCGAAGGCAAATCGGAGGGCATAACGCAAGGCATATCAGAAGTAGTTTGAAACTAATTCGAAAGTCGTTTGAAGGTACTGACCGCTGATCTGGAGTGCGGTGCTTGCGTACGCGAGGCAGTGTCGAGTTGTGACCAACGACGAGGTGCAGATGAACCAGCTGATGGAATGTTGACCGAATGAAACGGTTGTAATATTGTATGGATTTTTTTCTTTTCCCTATTGGTGTGCACCATCATTGTCAGATTTGTCCAAGTTTTTACACATGTCAATAATACATTTTCGTTCTCATTCAAGGCGATGTTTTTCTCGATATCACTAATTTCGGTAGTCAAAAAATAATGCAAGTTTGAAGTATGCTGGAGAAGTGGAGAAAGAGAGGAAGTGGGAGAGAGAGAGAGAGTGTGAGAGAGAGAGAGGGAGAGAGAGGGAGGTAGAGAGAGAGAGAGAGAGAGAGAGAGACGTCTTCCTTCGGCGGAGGGAGAAGAGACAGGGAGGAGAAGCTGCTGGAGAAGTAGAAAGAAAAGGGAAAGAGAGGGACGAGGAAGAGAGAGAGCGCTAAAGAGAGAGAGAGAGAGAGAGAGAGAGAGAGAGAGAGAGAGAGAATGAGAAAGAGAGAGAGAGAGAGAGAGAGAGAGGAAGAGACGTCTTTCTTCGGCGGAGGAGAGAAGAGACAGGGAAGGAGAAGCTGCTGGAGAAGTACAGAGAGGGGGGGGAGGGAGGGAGAGAGAGCGAGATAGAGAGAGAGAGAGAGAGATAAAGAGAAAGGGAGAGAGAGAGGGGAAAAAAGAGAGTGAGAGAGAGAGATGCCTTTCCTTGGTGGCAGCCTCGGCCGTCTTCCTTCAGCGGCGCGGGGTGCCACCTCTTCTGCAAAAATACGTATGTCGTATGGTGTGAACAGATGAAAAGAAACATCCAACTCTTGTGATAGTAGCTAGGCGTGTTATTGTGACATAGTTTTAAATATGTTCATATCTCGTTTTTGCGGGCTTTTCCGTTTTAGTAGTAATTGTAGTTTTAAATACTTTTTTATATGTTTTTTTCGATATTAACTTCGACCGGTGTTTATAATAATAATGTTTATCTGCCGTGACATAACATACACGAATATGTGAATATAGCGAACAGGGTATGGCAATTATGGAGCTGGCCCTAGGCTAATTGGTGTAAACAATCAGCTACTTATGGGGGGCTCATACCTATTACAAAACAGATAAAACGGGGTGTGGAGGGGGGGGGGGGGGGGGAGGAGGAGGGGGGTGTTTCACTGCCTTTTGAGGCTATCATTTGTATGTGATTGTTTTTGTTTCTCACTACAATGTATGGTTTCTTCTTGTAAGTTGTTGTTTCAAAAGGGTTAAGTATTGTGTTTTCGTGTAAGCTGTTTATTCTGGCATCCGAGCAGATCGTATTAGTGTGTAACAAGAAGCAGCGTTGTGTCATCGCATCATTACATATGTAATGTTGCGTCATTACGAAAAAAGTCAACTGCAATAATCTCATAAAGTAAACAAGGGAGTCGATCACTCACATTTTATTCTTCCTTCTCTTTTCGCAACCTTTGTGTGAGCGGTGTCTTCAAATGATGCCCCTTTCCTTTGCCTATCCGCCTGTAGTCTGCTCGTGAGTGTGAGAGCGAAGTGCTCTCTGATTCACCCGGAACGCCCCTCACAAACACGTGTGTTGCTGATAAGGTGCAATAACGGGGCTTCAAAAGCCTGCGAAAGATAAGCCAACACATAACTCGAATAAATGCATCGCCATATTCGTTCGCTGTCTTTTTTTTAGAAATTATACCAGACTTTCACTTTCGCGTCTTCATAATGAATTTCTTTTTTTGTAAACGGGATAATAACATTAATTTCAGCGGCGTCTCGCCAGATCTCCGCACAACCATGCCTAATGAAATGAAACCTGCTCGCTCAGTCATGGATGGAAAAGTTGGTGATCGCTTCTACGTCGCAACAGACTACCAGGGCAAATGTAAAAACGCTGTCGGAGTCCCACTGGATACGCCGCGTGGCAAAGCTGTGCCCATTCCACCTGGTTCCGGTAGCGGCAATGTTGCCGTGTTTACGCGTGGAGATTATCGCTCTGCAGACAAAAATGCACCAATCAACAAGTAACACACCCAGTGAGCACCAATATGATCACATTTACCCATATTTATGCTTGAATAATGACAAATGTTAGGGTTTTTCCTCGTGTTTTTGGTTTGAATAAGAATCATAACAGAGGTTTTTATCTAAGATTTGTCCAACTTTGAAGAAACAATTGTATGTTATGATTTGTAAACGCCTTCGAATTGCAATGAACAATAAAGTTTTTTTTGTGTTTGTGTACTAGCGCTCCGGCGCGCTGCCGCGCGCCTCCGCACTAGTTTATAGAAGAATAGAAAATAGTTTAGAAATGGAGACGTACTTGCTTGGTAAAATACACTCTCTATACGAAAGAACAGAAATCTACCGCTTACTATCACGTCTCCGCTGCAGTCACAGCAATTTTCTAGAGACAGTACTATGCTCTCTTCTCTCTACTCTCACTTCTCCACATTGGGCACAACACTTTTCTAGAAACAGTACTTACTCTCTTCTCTCTACTCTCACGTCTCCGCATCGGGCGCAACACTTTTCTAGAAACGGTAATATGTTCTCTTCTGTCTACTCTCACGTCTCCGCATCGGGCGCAACACTTTTCTAGAAACAGTACATACTATGCTATCTTATGTCTACTCTCACTTCTCCGCATCGGGCACAACACTTTTCTAGAAACAGTACTATGCTCTCTTCTCTCTATGCTCTCTTTTCTCTATGCTCTCTTCTCTTTACTCTCACGTGCACGTCTCCGCAGCGATCACAACACTTTTCTAGAGACAGTACCTCGCTTATTCAGAAAGAGCACTGCGCTGCCGCGCGCTTCCGCTATCAATGTCTATGAATAGATTAATGATAATCATTATATATTTCTTTCTCTGGACTATACTTTCCTATGCTCATAAAAATAAAATGCGCTCAGGCACGAGTCAGCATCGCTCTAATATTGACCCTCCTCTCTCTCCCCCTCTCTCTCCTCCTCTCTCTCCCCTCTCTCCCTCCCTCTCTCTCTCTCTCTTTTTCTCCTCTCTCTCTCTCTCTCTCTCTCTTTCTCTCTTAAACTAATGTCATTTGATTCTCTGCATAGCTTGCAGTGATGCTGATCAATATTAAAGTGGGAGGAGTCGTGAGGTGAGTTTTATCATGTTGTTGATTTAGTTTTTGAGCCATTCATTTCGTGAATCATTATTTAGTGATGTCATGTTGCTGGTATTATAAGTCACAATTATATGACACGTGTCATAAATTACTGACATACATACGTACGTTATGCGCCTCAATGCCAACAACACCACTACCCTCTGCACATTCGGAAAAAGAAATGCACATTCGATAAATATATGGGTAATTAACGCTGTAAATTACATTAACCTCACTTTCTCTCGAGGCGGCATGCGTCGTGTCTCTCTGTCCTCTCCAATCTCCCTCATGTAATCGCCACGTGTGAGCTTCGCCTGCTCCGACCAAATACAACCTGAAATACAAGAAACGGAATATGTACCACGTACGAAATGAAACACAAATAAGTGATACAAATCAGAACCAATCCACATAGTGCGGACCCATCCGCTGACCTTACTGTCTATCTGCCTGTGACCTGTGCTTGTCATCCAGCGCAGCTGACACGTCGTTGTCATATGGCAAGAAGTTAAATCCGTCCCTCCGTCCCTCTCCCCCCCTCTCTCTCTCTCTCCATCTCTCTCTCTCTCTCTCTCTCTCTCTCTCTCTCTCTTCCTCCTTCCCCTCTCTCTCTCTCTCTCTCTCTTCCTCCTTCCCTCTCTCCCTTCGTCCCTCTCACTCTCACCCTTTCTTGTTCTCCCTCTCTTTCTCTTCCTCTCTTGCTCTCCTTATCTTATTTTCTCCCTCTCTTCCTCTCCCTTTCTTGTTCTTTTTTCTCTCTCTCCCTTTCTTTCGTTCATACGACTTCTTACAGTGTACTATTGCCGGTTGCACTCGCGGTGGCTGGTCCAGGATGCGGTGGCTGCCAGCTGCAACTCTGCCTGCATCACATGTGCGGGTCCACGTGACCAGGGAGGGCAATGGACACTCTCTGCGCGGAGTGGACAATGAGCAGTTGTCTGTACCTCAGCTACAACTATTGCCTCTCTCTGCCGACTGTATCCCAAACGCCGACGAGAGTGTGTGCTTGCAACAGTCGATTACTGCGCGCACCATCGTGCCTACGTGTGCGCAAGTCACGCCAACTGCGCTCTCCTCAACGTTAGTGATTCTCACTGGACTCGATCATGCGTACCTTTTCGGGTGCGCTGCCACCATCGACGAGCACATCGAGGCTGAACCACCTCGTGCGGCAACGCCGGCGTGGCTGTCGCTGAGAACAAGCTGCTCATGGCCAAGCTGCGGAAGATGAAGGACACGAAGAGCGATGCTGGCACCATGAAGGCAGATGGGGAGCGGTGCGAATCACGCGGACAAGACTGAGAGCAAGAAGATGGCGGGCGAAAAGAAGCAGGACTCGATCATGGCCCAGCTACTGCTGCATTGGCGATATCACTGCAAACAACGGAAGCAAGGAGAAGGAGGAAGTCGTCGGCGATATCGAAGGGATGCTGTACGTGCCGCTGATGATCTACATGCTGGCCGCGAAACGTGATTGGAAGGTTGGAGAGGACATCGTGGTCGAGGAGTTCATTCGAAGGTCGACTGCTGCAGGAGAGACTCGTCCGCGTGCTATGTGGGTGTACTCATACTCTCTCTCTCTCTCTCTCTCTCTCTCTCTCTCTCTCTCCCTCTCTCTCTCTCTCTCCCCTCTCTCTCTCTCTCTCTCGCTCATATTCGCAGATTCAGGATTGTGTCGGGAGTGCGGGCGTCGGGCAAGCGTGCCGAATCTATCGCAGCTGTGGAAGACGAGAACGGAAAGTACGTCTTCCATGTCAGGCGTGGCTACGCGCCTACCCGGCGATGGCAGAGTGATGCCAGCCAAGTAAATCGCCTCCAACCCCACTTCAAATCAGTCCTACAATGCCGGTTTCGCTCTTACAACTTAAAGTTCACGATTGTGTCATAAATATTAGTGTTGGGCAGGATTAATCCAAATTTGGATTAATCGTGGATTAATCGGATTAATCGGATTAATCCGAATCTTAATCCAAAATCTTAGAAATTTTGGATTTCAGATTAATCCGAAATCCGAAATCCAGTTTTTTGGGGATTTGGATTAATCCAAAATCCAAAATCCATAAATCCGGGTTTTGGATTTTGGATTAATCTACTCGTTTACAAATTGTTAAAATAATGTCGTTTTAAATGATGAAATTTCACTTTATTTGAGCTTTCATCTATAACGGCGCCTTTGTAACGTTACAGAAACATCAAAAACACCAAATTCTACTATTAGTAAGGCATAAAGATGCCAAAAAGACAATGTAAAACTTGGATTAATCCAAAATCCAAAGTTTGGATTAATCTGAAATCCAAAATCCAAAAATTTTGGATTTTGGGTTAATCCAAAACCCGAAATCCACAATTTTTGATTACGGATTAATCCAAAATCCAAAACCCTGAATATCTGGGATTTTGATTAATCCAAAATCCAAAATCCAACTCGGATTAGGATTTTGCCCAACACTAATAAATATGTTTGGGGAAATCTGTGTGTTGTTTTGGTTGTGTGGGTTTGCTGGGCAGTTAGAAATGGGTTTTTTCATTGATCGAGCTTCTGAGGGAATGTTTACCCTTTTGTTTGTTTCCGTTGTTTTCTTGCTCGTCGTCGGTGATTGGTCCACGTGTTCGATGGCGATGGTTTCTAGAAGAGATCATTTCTTTCCACTCGCGATGCAGCGACCGGCGGTTCCGCTTTGATTGTCTGATGTCTGCTGGCAAGAGAGGATCGGGACAAGTTTGATTTGCTCTTGGAGTCAAGCACGCCACTTCATCAGCTACTCCCTACTTTTCCCTTACTGCATTGCCTTTCAGAATACGTGCCGGAGTCCGGCGGCCATCCAATTGCCTGCCTTGCGCAAGGTACAATACTACTGACTGGCGTTATCGATTGGTTATCGATCGATACCTGCGATTGATTATCGCTCGAATATAGATCGACCGATCGCTTCTCGGACGACTCACGATAAGGTACCTTCCGTGGTTACTACAGGTTACGGTAAATACCGTAACACTAATTAATTCAGCTTCTGGCCGATGACGCTGTCAAGCACATATCCAACTCCTCGCATTTGTCATTTCGTGAGTGTACTCCAGTTTTTTTTTGCAAAATCTATTATGTAATGATGTTAACGAGGGTTACGGTACTTTGAATTTGGGATACGGTAGATTGGAGAAAAACAATGGCATTGCTCAAGAAGTTAAGGTAGATTGCCAGCGAGTGCAGACTAGTGTTGAGTGGAGGTTTGTGGTCGACTCTGGGAACAACACGATTGCTTTTGGAACCGGACGTTTTGTTGTTTGCTTCTGGACCGTCGTAGAAGCCGTCGATGATTGGTCCACGTCAGTGTTTGCACGTGAGGGGCGATGGTTTTCCGAAGAGGTCATTTCTTTCGAGTGCGATCCGGTATGCGGTGGATGTCGACTTGTACCTTTGGGATTCAAGAACTCCGCTTGTTGATCGATGGACTGTCACTTTATCAGGTACTACTCCGAATTTCATTAGTGATTCCCTTTCTGGGACGGCGCAAGAGAGGCGTGGTTCTGTCATCGGAGCGAGTGAGCGTGGCCTATTAGGGCGTGGAGTGGAAGAGAGAGAATCAAACCCTCCCACATCTCCTCATCGTCCTCCATTACAGACCCCGCTGCCGCTGGAGTCGTGTCTGTTTCTGGTGACATGAGGCCATTGACCGCCCTTGGGTGTGGCTGCTCTCGCCGTTCTCGGATCCCATTGATACCGAGTCTGCTGCAGTTCGTTTTACAGGTACATTAGCCCCGCCCCGATAGCTCCGCCCCAATACTCGTAGTTTTATGGGGTGATGAGAGAGCTACAGCGTGAATCTGAATAGTTCACATTAGATAATGTAGGAAGCCGTCAAAGCAGATTGTGTAGAAAGCGTAGCCTGTGAGATCATTAAGATTGTGAGCAGATAACTGCAAAAAATAACGATCGTTTGTCGATTGAATAATGCATTTACTTTTCATGGCGAAGTAAGGTAGCCGAGAAAAAAAGGCGACGCGAGGAGTGCACTTGATTATTGATTGATTATCGAACGATCTATGTTCAACGGTTCAAATAACAAATGTTATTATAACCGCTCACCAAACCAGCTACATATGCTTGCTTTTCGGACGAACACAACCAGATATCGTAGTTACTTCAGGTTACTGTAGGTACCGTATCACTAATTCTAGTATTTCAGCGCTCGATCTCGCTCCTTCTCACTCCCACTTGCTGGTAGGTTGCAGTGCAGTGCTGTGTCAGGTACGTTCCACTCTGTATCTCTCCCTCTCTCTCTCCCTCTGCTAACCTTGTTAATCTGATTGTTTATGAGCTGTCGATGGTGCTGTTGGATTCTGGAGCTGCCGACAAGATGCCAACAGATCGAGCCACCCATACACACTACACAACTAACTTTGTTGACATTGTTCGTTTGCCCGTAAAAAAAATCTTATTTTTTTGGTTATTGTAATGGAGTACTGTGGTGAGAGGGTTGTTGAATGATGATTGCACTGGATTACGGTAACATGGATTACGGTACTTTGGAATAACGGCAACGAGAACGTGCGGGAAATGGTAAGAGAGAACGGATGATTGCGTTATCATTCCCCGTCTAAACATCAGGCGACCTCACACAAGGTACGGTAGAATACAGTATTCCTAATATTTGCGGAACGCTGGAAAGTGAGTGGAAGCAGTCGTTCTCCTAATAGTTTGGCCTGCGTCACACAAGGTACGGTAGAGTACCGTATTTACCGTAATCCTAAACTTTGCGGTACACTTGAAAGTGAGCCCAATAACACGAATTTCGGTAGTCCCGTGGATGCGTACGTGCTATTGGTGGTGCTTGTCATCCCCTGCTTGCGGCTTCTGGGGAAGTTTCAATCTCGGCGGCGGAAGATCCGGGCTTCAACGATCGATCGCGAAGAGACGTCTCCGAGAGTTTCATCGTCTTCGAGGATTCCCCTCCAGACTCAATGCCGTAGATGTAGAGAGTAGCAAAATCGAGTACCAGTCCGGTTAGTGTCCTCCGCCGCACAGCATTGTTCAGGGGTCGGGGGAATAACAGGGGAAGGCACGCGACCGCGCGCTAGCAGAGAAAGGAAAGGAATGATTAGAGAGATTAGAGACACAGTAACATAACAGGAAATATACAATGCGGCAATTATTGAGCTGACCCTAGGCTATCTGTATCAAACCTCTAGCTACTTATGAAGGGCTCCGGAATACATTGACCGATTAAATAAACATGGGAGTATTACAAACATTCACATTTCATCCATCGCTTTTTGCAACACATGCGTGAGCGGTGTCTTCAAAGGATGCCCTTTGCCTGTCTGCGAGTGTGAGAGTGAAGAGCTAATTCAGCCATTGACGGCCCCTCACACACACTGGCGTTCTTCTGAACAACGTTTCCTACCATTCTATTTCTAACATATCATTACTATTGACCACATATTCTGGATTGATGCTGAATAAACCAGCTGTTATTTTCATATTAGTTCAACAACCTTGAGGGTGAGAAACGATTATCTCTTTACCCTTTTAAACCTCCCACTTTTTTTCTCTCTCTCTTTCACCCTTTTTCTTTTCTATATTTCTCTCGTTCTCTCCCTCTCTTTCCCCCCCCCTCTCTGCTTCCTCTCTCTCCCTCCCTCCCCCTCTCTCTCCTCTCTCTCTCTCTCTCTCTCTCTCTCTCTCTCTCTTTCTCTCTCTCTTCTCTCTTTCTCATATCTCCTTCCCCCTCACTTGCTCATCTCTCTCTTTCTCACTCCCTCTCCCTCCCTCCTTTCGCTCTGTAGCCATTACCGTGTCCGGACCGATCGTTGTCATTCTAGAACATGCTGTCCTTCGAGGCGGCCGGGCTCCAAGCGAGCCGCTCTCTCCCTGTGCCGTGGTTGCCCTGACCCGTGCGCGGCACGGCATCTTCGTGTTCGGCAACCCGGCCGTATTAAAGGCGCGGTCAGTCTCTTGAAATACATATCCGAAGTAACTTGAAGTAATTCGAGTCGTTTGAAGTCCTTTGAAGTATTTCGAAGGCAAATCGGAGGGCATAACGCAAGGCATATCAGAAGTAGTTTGAAACTAATTCGAAAGTCGTTTGAAGGTACTGACCGCTGATCTGGAGTGCGGTGCTTGCGTACGCGAGGCAGTGTCGAGTTGTGACCAACGACGAGGTGCAGATGAACCAGCTGATGGAATGTTGACCGAATGAAACGGTTGTAATATTGTATGGATTTTTTTCTTTTCCCTATTGGTGTGCACCATCATTGTCAGATTTGTCCAAGTTTTTACACATGTCAATAATACATTTTCGTTCTCATTCAAGGCGATGTTTTTCTCGATATCACTAATTTCGGTAGTCAAAAAATAATGCAAGTTTGAAGTATGCTGGAGAAGTGGAGAAAGAGAGGAAGTGGGAGAGAGAGAGAGAGTGAGAGAGAGAGAGAAGGAGAGAGAGGGAGGGAGGGAGAGAGAGAGAGAGAGAGAGACGTCTTCCTTCGGCGGAGGGAGAAGAGACAGGGAGGAGAAGCTGCTGGAGAAGTAGAAAGAAAAGGGAAAGAGAGGGACGAGGAAGAGAGAGAGCGCTAAAGAAAGAGAGAGAGAGAGAGAGAGAGAGAGAATGAGAAAGAGAGAGAGAGAGAGGAAGAGACGTCTTTCTTCGGCGGAGGAGAGAAGAGACAGGGAAGGAGAAGCTGCTGGAGAAGTACAGAGAGGGGGGGGGGAGGGAGGGAGGGAGAGAGAGCGAGAGAGAGAGAGAGAGAGAGAGAGAGATGCCTTCCCTTGGTGACAGCCTCGTCCGTCGTCCTTCATCGGCGCGCGGTCGAGGTGCCACCTCTTCTGCCAGAATACGTATGGTGTGAACAGATGAAAAGAAACATCCAACTCTTGTGATAGTAGCTAGGCGTGTTATTGTGACATAGTTTTAAATATGTTCATATCTCGTTTTTGCGGGCTTTTCCGTTTTAGTAGTAATTGTAGTTTTAAATATTTTTTATATGTTTTTTTCGATATTAACTTCGACCGGTGTTTATAATAATAATGTTTATCTGCCGTGACATAACTGCCTTATGAGGCTATCATTTGTATGTGATTGTTTTGGTTTCTCACTACAATGTATGGTTTCTTCTTGTAAGTTGTTGTTTCAAAAGGGTTAAGTATTGTGTTTTCGTGTAAGCTGTTTATTCTGGCATCCGAGCAGATCGTATTAGTGTGTAACAAGAAGCAGCGTTGCGTCATCGCGTCTTTACATATTGTGCGTCTTTACGAAAAAAAGTCAATAGCAATAATCTCATAAAGTAAACAAGGGAGTCGATCACTCACATTTTATTCTTCCTTCTCTTTCCGAAACCTTTGTGTGAGCGGTGTCTTCAAATGATGCCCCTTTCCTTTGCCTATCCGCCTGTAGTCTGCTCGTGAGTGTGAGAGCGAAGTGCTCTCTGATTCACCCGGAACGCCCCTCACAAACACGTGTGTTGCTGATAAGGTGCAATAACGGGGCTTCAAAAGCCTGCGAAAGATAAGCCAACACACAAGTCGACTGAATGCATCGCCATATTCTCTTCTTCTTTTTTTAGAAATTATATCAGTCTTTCTTCTCGCGTCTTCAAAATAGATCACTTTTTTTGTAAACGGGATAATAACATTAATTTCAGCCTCGTCTCGCCAGACTTCTGCACAACCATGCCTAATAAGGAACCTGCCCGTCCAATCATGGATGAAAAAGTTATCGCGGTTCAACGTCCAGGTGGTTCAACGTCAAACGCGACCGTGTGCTGTGTGGTGATTCCTGGTTCCGGTAGCGGCAATGTTTTCGCGGTTCAGCGTCCAGGATCTTCCAGTGGTTCACGACAGACGCCGACAGTGCCTATTCCACCTGGTTCCGGTAGCGGCAATGTTTTCGCGGTTCAGCGTCCAGGATCTGGATGCATTCGTCCAGGAGATCCACGATAGACAAAATTAAACCTGTCCACAAGTAACACACCCCGTGGGAACCATTATTATCACATTTACCCATATTTATGCTTGAATAATGACAAATGTTAGGGTTTTTCCTCGTGTTTTTGGTTTGAATCATAATTATAAAAGAGGTTTTTTACCTAACATTTGTCCAACCTTGAAAAAACAATTGTATGTTATGATTTGTAAACGTCTTCGAATTGAAGTAAACATTAAATCATTGTTTTGTGTTTGTGAATGCCTGGAAACGGTAAAAAAAACCTAAAGCGTAAGAATGAGAAAAAAGATGGCCCCGCCACTTTTTTCCACTTAGATAAAAAGATGGATTCGCAAAGCATTGTGTTGTGTTCGTGAATGCTTGAAGGAGCATGAACATGCTTGAAATGCTAAATGGGCAGTGGTCAAAGGACCGTTCAGTACAAATTTACCTTTTTTTAAGACTAGCGGAGCGGGCGCTTGCTTCGCTCGCTCGCTCCCGCTAATAAGCAGGCGCCCGTCCGTGTTTAGTCCGCACGGCCTCTTGGCAGTATCGGCCTTGTTGTCCTAAACACCCTTGTCCTTCTTGGCTGTCCGTTCATGTCCTCGGTCCCGCTTTTTGCCGGACTCGAAAACATTGCGTTCGAGCTTGCTGTCCAACTCGAACACCTCAAATTGCCTTCACACAAATATCACCCCTCGCTCTGGCTCACAATCGATAGCCAACCGATAATCAATCGATACTCGATACCCAATAGCAATGAGTATAGCCAGCATTATTATAGCACAGATTATATCAACAATTTATTACACAATAAATGACGATTCATTAAAGGCACAGTGGCGCTTAGTTTTGACTTTGGAACATTGCTTGAGCCATATATACACGAAACAATCAAAGAAAACGCGAAAGAACGGCGTTTTCGCGTTAACTACACGCTTACCAACATCTGCACGTGCGAAGCTTGGTAAGGCGAATTCGAACTTCGCGCCGAAATGCTTATCCAAAAGTTGAGCTATGTGCGCATATCGTCGAGATGAATTCGACGGTACATGTCGTTGTAGTGTTGAGGTAACGCTCACGATGAATTCTCCATTCCAGGATCAACCGGAGGAGTGGGCGGAGTCAGGACGACGGACGGTAGTGTGCGCACCTTCAACGATGGCGCGTCAACTGAAGGTGGACTGTACAAATAAAATATGTTCTGCCTTTTGCATGATTTCATGTTTTGCATATGAATTGTTATCGTTTTGTTAAACGTATCATGGGTGTCTGGAGAGTAGCACAACGGTGCTTCACACCTTCTACTCCGCCGCTCCAGTCAGGGAGAGCAGGTGCTCCGAGTCGATATCATCAGTCATCAACGACCTTCGCCAGTGAGAAAATGATGTTCATAGACTAAAAACACACTAGAGAATGACCACTCACTCCGAGAAGTTTGAAGCCGCGGTGCACTTGCACGTATACGAACTGCAGAGAAACAAATGTGTTGTGATAAAAAGTTCGATAAAAAGTGTTTTGTTCTGTTTGACTGCTTGGTGGTTAGAAATGGGTGTTTTATCAATGATAGGGTTTCTGAAAGATTGTTTATCTTTCGCGTTTTAGGTGTGCGAGCTAAGAGCTCTCTGATTCACCCGGACCACCCTTCACAAACACTTTTATTGCTGATAAGATGCAATAACGGGGCTTTAAAAGCATGCGAAAGATGAGCCACACAACTCGGCTGAATGTATTGCCATATTCGTTAGATGCCTTTTTTTTAGAATATAAATCTATTTTTCACTCTCGCGTCTTCATAATAGATCACTTTTGTTTTGTAAACGGGATAAAAACAATAATTTCAGCGGCGTCTCGCCAGACCTCCGCACAACCATGCCTGATGAAATGAAACCTGCTCGTCCAATCATGGATGGAAAAGTTGGTGATCGCTACTTGGTCGCAGAAGACTACAAGGGCAAACATAAAAACACTGTCGGAGTCCCACTGGATACGCCGCGTGGTAAACCTGTGGACATTCCACCTGGTTCCGGCAGCGGCAAAGTTATCTTGTATACGCGTCCAGATTTTCGCACGAGAGAGAGAGAGAGAGAGAGAGAGAGAGAGAGAGAGTGAAAGAGAGATAGACGTCTTCCTTCGGCGGAGGGGGGGGGGAGGAGACAGGGAGGGAGAAGCTGCTAGAGAAGTGGAGAAAGAGGGGGGGAGAGAGAGAGAGAGAGAGAGAGAGAGAGAGAGATAGAGAGAGAGAGAGAGAAAGAGAAAAAGAAAGAGAGAGAGAGAAGGAGAGAGAGAGAGAGAGAGAGAGATGCCTTTCCCTGGCAGCCTCGTCCGTCTTCCTTCAGCGGCGCGCGGTCGAGGTGCCACCTCTTCTGCCAGAATACGTATGGTGTGAACGGGTGAAAGAAAACATCCGACTCTTCTCTGTGATATTAGCTAGACGTTATATTGTGACATAATTTTAGATATGTTCATCTCTCCTTTTTGCAGGCTTTTCCGTTTTTTTAACGTAGTAGTTGTAGTTGTAAATATTTTCATATATGTTTTCTTCTTCTTCTTGTATTGTGTTTTCGTGTGTTTATCTGACATCTGAGCAGATCTTAGTAGTGTGTGATGTGTAACAAGAAGCAGCGTTGCGCTAACGCAACATTACATACGTTGCCTTTACACGAAAAAAAGTCAGTTGCAATAATCCCATAAAGTAAACATGGGAGTCGTTTTTAATCATGCACATCTTATTCTTCCATCGCTTTCCGTAACCGGGCGGTGTCTTCAAATGATGCCCCTTTCCTTTGCCTATCCGCCTGTAGTCTGCTCGTGAGTGTGAGAGCGAAGTGCTCTCTGACTCAGCCGGACCGACCCTCATAAACACGTTTGTTGCTGATAAGGTGTAATAACGGGACTTTAAAAGCTTGCGGGAGATGAGCCAACACACAAGTCGACTGAATGCATCGCCATATTCTCTTCTTCTTTTTTTAGAAATTCTATCAGTCTTTCACTCTCGCGTCTTAAAAATAGATCACTTTTTTTGTAAACGGGATAATAACATTAATTTCAGCCTCGTCTCGCCAGACTTCTGCACAACCATGCCTAATAAGGAACCTGCCCCTCCAATCACGGATGGAAGGTTTATCGCGACCAATCTCCCCCCCGGCGGGTGCTTCCCACAACCGACGCCGGCAGTGACCAAACCACCTGGTTCCACTGCCAGTGGTAACGGCGAGCGTACCATCATGGTGTTTCCGAAAGGAGGAACTGGACCCTTTAATCCACAAGCTCCACGATAGACAAAAAAACCAGTCAACAAGTAACACCCAGTGAGCACCAATATTATCACATTTACCCATATTTATTCTTGAATAATGACAAATGTTAGGGTTTTTCCTCGTGTTTTTGGTTTGAATAATAATTATAAAAGAGGTTTTTTTCCTAACATTTGTCCAACCTTGAAAAACAATTGTATGCTATGATTTGTAAACGTCTTCAAATTGAAATAAACATTAAATCATTCTCTTTCGAAAAGTACAGGAGTAAAAAGGAGTGGTTTGTTTTGATCTAATTCAACAAAAGCACATGCATATTTTTTTCTTCGCAGCTGACTAAAATTTCAAAACAAACCTGCTCTTTCAAACGATGTACTATGAAATGTTTCATAACTATGAAATGTGTGATTTTTGATCAGATATACGCATGCAAATGCATAAAAATTTAACAACAAAAAGGTCTTTTATTTTAAATTATTATAGTACATATTACAATTACATATGTTCGCTTTTTTCATCGATTAGAAAGAGCAGGTTTGTTTTGAAATTTTAGTCAGCTGCGAAGAAAAAAATATGCATGTGCTTTTGTTGAATTAGATCAAAACAAACCACTCCTTTTTACTCCTGTACTTTTCGAAAGAGAATGGATGTCCTTTTCTCAAATTTCGAAGAAATTTTGTACATTAGATAACGAAAATACATATTACAAACTCACTAGTCAGAATATCATGCTATAAAGATACAAATAACTTACAATTTACAATACTCACAATTAACACTTCACAAATACACAGACATAGTAACAGTCACTGATAACAGTCACGTCAGTAACTTGAAAATCTTCGAAAACTAGTACACTGACGTATCCAAACTAGAGAGTCTTCGAAAACGTAGTCAGAATCAGGAAACGAACAGCCTGGTCGGATCGCTCATTGACGATTGATGCGCTCTATTTCGCTTATCTAATAGCCCTCTCTCTCACTCTTTCCCCCCCTCTCTCTCTTTCTCTCTCTTTCTCTATCACTCGCCCTTCTCTTTTTCTTTCCTCTCTCTATCACTCCCTAACTCTCATTATCTCTCCTTCTCCTTCTCTTTCTCTCTCTCTCTCTCTCTCCCTTTTCTATCTCTCTCTTTCTCAATCTCTTTCTCTCTCCTCTTTATCTCCCCTCTCTATCACTTTTTCTTTCTCTCTCTCGTTCTCTCTCTCAGAGCATATTGTGTTTTATTCTCCGCTTGAACACTCTCTTTTTCTACCCTCACTGTTCTCTCTAGACACAGAAAGACAATCTTCAGATTTTGAGCTAATGAACCTTCGGTCATGAATAGCCGGACTGGGTGCGTTGAACTGAACTCAGCTAGCTTTCTTATACGGTTATTTTCCTGTGTTTCTGGTATTACTGTTCGAACTGAGGAGTTGCACAGAGAACAAAACAGCGTCATCCGGCCTGCTTTCTGCAATTCGCACGTTTTCTAACCGGCAAGTCGGTAAGAGAACATGCGCTCTCTCACTCTCACACTCTCTCTCGCCGAGATCGTTCGATCAGATAACAGGCCGGCTGCCCAGTCACTCGCCAGTGGACATGAGAGAGTGCGCAGAGAGTGTGCGCTCGCAAGAGACGCCAGAGACGGCGCGCGATCGATCCGACACGAGAGTGGGTGAGCGAAGGGCGGGGCATGCGCTCGGCCAATCAGTTTTCACCGGCAAGAGGCCGAGAGACCAATAAGCGCAGAGTGCAGTGGGCGGAGCTTACGTGATGCACACCGTCGTCGCCGCCGCCGCCGCCGCCGCCGCCGCCGCCGCCGCCGCCGCCGCCGCCGCCGTCGTAAACACGTTTAGTGGCAAAGCGGGAGAGAGCGAGAGAGAGGCTGTTCTGGGCGCCGCAACCGATATTTATTCAACAAATCATACTCATAGGTCTTACAAAATGATACCCTAACACATAACACACTCTAATGAAGTATATTGTATTATGATAGCCAAATAGCGTGTGGATTGGGAGTGGCGCGCTGCGCGCGCCACAGATCATAACAAACGGGCGGCGCTGGCGCGCCGCCCCTAATTGTTTTGTGTTTGTGAATGCCTGGAAACGGTAAAAAAAACCTAAAGCGGAAGAATGAGAAAAAAGATGGCCCCGCCACTTTTTTCCACTTAGATAAAAAGATGGATTCGCAAAGCATTGTGTTGTGTTCGTGAATGCTTGAAGGAGCATGAACATGCTTGAAATGCTAAATGGGCAGTGGTCAAAGGACCGTTCAGTACAAATTTACCTTTTTTTAAGACTATCGAAGCGGGCGCTTGCTTCGCTCGCTCGCTCCCGCTAATTAGCAGGCGCCCGTCCGTGTTTAGTCCGCACGGCCTCTTGGCAGTATCGGCCTTGTTGTCCTAAACACCCTTGTCCTTCTTGGCTGTCCGTTCATGTCCTCGGTCCCGCTTTTTGCCGGACTCGAAAACATTGCGTTCGAGCTTGCTGTCCAACTCGAACACCTCAAATTGCCTTCACACAAATATCACCCCTCGCTCTGGCTCACAATCGATAGCCAACCGATAATCAATCGATACTCGATACCCAATAGCAATGAGTATAGCCAGCATTATTATAGCACAGATTATATCAACAATTTATTACACAATAAATGACGATTCATTAAAGGCACAGTGGCGCTTAGTTTTGACTTTGGAACATTGCTTGAGCCATATATTCATATATACACGAAACAATCAAAGAAAACGCAAAAGAACGGCGTTTCCGCGTTAACTACACGCTTACCAACATCTGCACGTGCGAAGCTTGGTAAGGCGAATTCGAACTTCGCGCCGAAATGCTTATCCAAAAGTTGAGCTATGTGCGCATATCGTCGAGATGAATTCGACCGTACATGTCGTTGTAGTGTTGAGGTAACGCTCACGACTCAAGGACGAAGCTACGCCGGTTCGATTCCCGCTACGAGCAATCAGTTTTGCCAAGTTCTCATAAGTGAATTTCGATCAACCTTGGTAACACTAAACGCCCCTGTGCCTTTAAACAATAGTTATAAAGACACTCAAAAGTAGATCACACTGATGATCTACAAACACTCAAAAGATACTCTCGAAAGATCAAAAAAAAGATCAATTACTCTTCATGAGATCATACAGAGATCATACACTCAGGTGACACACAAAATCATAACACTCAGAACACTAATGAATTCTCCATTCCAGGATCAACCGGAGGAGTGGGCGGAGTCAGGACGACGGACGGTAGTGCGCGCACCTTCAACGATGGCGCGTCAACTGAAGGTGGACTGTACAAATAAAATATGTTCTGCCTTTTGCATGATTTCATGTTTTGCATATGAATTGTTATCGTTTTGTTAAACGTATCATGGGTGTCTGGAGAGTAGCACAACGGTGCTTCACACCTCCTACTCCGCCGCTCCAGTCAGGGAGAGCAGGTGCTCCGAGTCGATGTCTTCAGTCATCAACGACCTTCGCCAGTGAGAAAATGATGTTCATAGACTAAAAACACACTAGAGAATGACCACTCACTCCGAGAAGTTTGAAGCCGCGGTGTACTTGCACGTATACGAATCGCAGAGAAACAAATGTGTTTGATAAAAAGTTCGATAAAAAGTGTTTTGTTCTGTTTGACTGCTTGGTGGTTAGAAATGGGTGTTTTATCAATGATAGGGTTTCTGAAGGATTGTTTATCTTTTGCGTTTTAGGTGTGCGAGCTAAGAGCTCTCTGATTCACCCGGACCACCCTTCACAAACACTTTTGTTGCTGATAAGATGCAATAACGGAGCTTTAAAAGCTTGCGAAAGATGAGCCACACAACTCGGCTGAATGTATTGCCATATTCGTTAGATGCTTTTTTTTAGAAATTAAATTTATTTTTCTCTCTCGCGTCTTCATATAAGATCAATTTTTTTTGTAAACGGGATAAAAACAATAATTTCAGCGGCGTCTCGCCAGACCTCCGCACAACCATGCCTGATGAAATGAAACCTGCTCGTCCAATCATGGATGGAAAAGTTGGTGATCGCTACTTGGTCGCAGAAGACTACAAGGGCAGACATAAAAACACTATCGGAGTCCCACTGGATACGCCGCGTGGTAAACCTGTGGACATTCCACCTGGTTCCGGCAGCGGCAAAGTTATCGTGTATACGCGTCCAGATTTTCGCACGACAGACAAAAATGAACCAATCAACAAGTAACTCACCCAATGAGCAGTAATAAAATTCCATTCACCCATATTTAAAACCAGTCAACAAGTAACACCCAGTGAGCACCAATATTATCACATTTACCCGTATTTATTCTTGAATAATGACAAATGTTAGGGTTTTTCCTCGTGTTTTTGGTTTGAATAATAATTATAAAAGAGGTTTTTTCCTAACATCTCGGCCATCGGATGGACGCCTGTGTCAGTGGGTGGAAGGGAGTGGAGGGAGAAGAGGTGCACGACTCGGCCATCGGATGGACGCCTGTGTCAGTGGGTGGAAGGGAGTGGAGGGAGAAGAGGTGCACGACTCGGCCATCGGATGGACGCCTGTGTCAGTGGGTGGAAGGGAGTGGAGGGAGAAGAGGTGCACGACTCGGCCATCGGATGGACGCCTGTGTCAGTGGGTGGAAAGAAGAGGTGCACGACTCGACCATCGGATGGACGCCTGTGTCAGTGGGTGGAAGGGAGTGGAGGGAGAAGAGGTGCACGACTCGGCCATCGGATGGACGCCTGTGTCAGTGGGTGAAAGGGAGTGGAGGGAGAAGAGGTGCACGACTCGGCCATCGGATGGACGCCTGTGTCAGTGGGTGGAAGGGAGTGGAGGGAGAAGAGGTGCACGACTCGGCCATCGGATGGACGCCTGTGTCAGTGGGTGGAAGGGAGTGGAGGGAGAAGAGGTGCACGACTCGGCCATCGGATGGACGCCTGTGTCAGTGGGTGGAAGGGAGTGGAGGGAGAAGAGGTGCACGACTCGGCCATCGGATGGACGCCTGTGTCAGTGGGTGGAAGGGAGTGGAGGGAGAAGAGGTGCACGACTCGGCCATCGGATGGACGCCTGTGTCAGTGGGTGGAAGGGAGTGGAGGGAGAAGAGGTGCACGACTCGGCCATCGGATGGACGCCTGTGTCAGTGGGTGGAAGGGAGTGGAGGGAGAAGAGGTGCACGACTGTCGCCCGGCCTATCATAGGATGAAAAGCCGAACCCGGGTTCGTGTATGTATGATTCCTTGTATGGATGTTGAGTGAGGTTTATTATACATATATGTTTATCTACAACTATAATAGCATCCTAACACACTAGACTACTTGGTTCGCTCGCATCGAAGACACTCTCTTCACAATCTCTCTCCCGTTCGGCTCCTCCTCTCACAGCTGACTCGCTTGATCTATCTCTCCTCTCTCTTCTCTCTCCGGTCATAGTCCGACATCAGCGACACTCCCGGGGAGCGCAGGAAGAATCCAACTCCGCGCTTGTGGAAGTGGACGGTGTTTTCGTTGATGGAGGACTGTCTCCCTTGGTAGTCGTCGTCAAACAGCAACGGTCGGACCGAAGGACGACTGTAGACAGAGTGTCCACTAGAAGGTGGATTGTGGATAGGAAGGGTGGAAGACACGGAAACCATGGTATATGAGAGGAGGTGAGACAGAGCGCACATCCGAAGTCGATCGAGCACATCGAAACGCGTAGTACTGGAGTCAAGTAAAGACTGGACTTCTCGGCTACGGTAGATGACTGAGTGGAGGGCGACAGAAGAAGTGATGTGAAGATGAAGTGGTTCAGTGGAAGATGGAGAATGACGTCGAGAAATTATATATTAAATACAATACGCTAAATTATCTTACAAAAACATATACTTACAGTAAGGGAATATGAACAAACATGGGGTCAAAACATATGAAGTAGGGAGAAGGGAAAAAAGGGGGGGGGGAGAAAGACAATCAATATGTAACAATCAAATTTTTCAAATAATGTAATTCGGGAATTTGTATTTTTGCAGTTTTACATAGAACTAGGAATGTATAGAGCACATGGGATAATGAATATCGTAATTTAATAAGTGAACTGTCTGATGAACTAATGTATATAGTTGCACATCACTTGTCAGCTTGTCACATGTAAAACTCATTCTCTTTACTTTTTCCGGGTTTTATCTTTTCGACTAGAATAACGTGTACAGTTTCTTGCATAATGATTGTCTCCACATCGAAAACATACCACTTTATGCGTAGTGGATGAATGAACGGCAGCATTTATCGATTTTGTGACAATCTCGTTTCCTTGCTTCCGTTCTCGGTTTTCAGCCTTTTCGGCCATTGATTCTTCTTCTGCGAGATCTTCCATCTCCAGGATGATCTCTTCAAGCACATCAATCATCAAATGTATTGACTTGTTGGCACCTTCAACCTCGTTTATTTCTTTCCAGATACTGACTGGAAACTTTCTCTTCACAGTAATAATAAGGTACTCGTCAGTGAGTGGAGCAAAACGTTCTAGTTGATCTAGAATAGCCTTCACTTCGTTGAACACACGACGACACTCTTTGTGACATTTGCTGGCAGGTGTTATGTTGTCTAGTTGGTCTCGCAGCCTGATTTTTGTCGCATGCGGTCTGTCGTATGTGCGACGCAACTGTTTCAGTGCAAGTTGATAACCACTGTTGTCAAGAGGGTAGTGTTTCACTAGAGATAGGGCATCACCAGAAAGACAGTTTTGCAGTTTTATGAATTTAATTACTGGAGCTGCGCGGCTCGAATCAACAATTGCAGTGAACATATCAATGAAACGTGAAAATTCTCGAATATCACCATTGAAAGTGTCTATTTCTATATCTCGCATCAGCGATGCGCTGTTATCGATTACCACGTTGATATTTCTGTTCGATGTATCGATAATCGTTGATCCGGTTGCAGTTGACTCTCCATCAGAGGGAACACTCTCTCGTTCTCTCACCGACTCACCGCAGTCGCGTGCATCAGTTGTTTTTCCTCCGCGTTGAAGAGGATCGGATAAATGAGAGATTCGGTCTTTCGTCTCTCCCATTTCTCCCGGCACTTGATGAACAGCCTCGCTCAGCGATATCTTTGCACGCTCTTTTACACTCATATTCTTGCAACGCAACTTGATAGGGATTTCAAAAACACAATTCAATGTATATTTTATTTATTTGACAATGTAATTATAAAATACGACTCCCAGTGGGAAATCTGGTTGATCTTTCGATCTCGCGTAGACACAGAGGGCGTCAAGCGTCCCGAAGGACTTGGGTACAAACGTCCCGAAGGACTAAGATAGCGCCTTGAAGGCTGAGTAACGTCCCGAAGGACTGAATAACGTCCAGTTGTGGACTTGGAGTAAGTATACACTGCAGACAACACTGTGAGTACTGTACTGCAAATGAAATGTTAGACAAACACAAACTGCAAAAAAGTGACAATTACTGTATTATTGATAATTAATGATTCAATTAATTCAATTATTGACAAAACTCACTCAAATGAAAACACACAGTTAGTACGTACCTCACTATATTTCCTTCGTTCACGTTGTCGTTGGTTGTTCAGCGACCGTAATCTGTTGAAGAGGAAAAATAAATATCTGCTGTAAGAGTGATTGCCGTTGGTTAGTTGGTGTACACACGATCACGGCTTGTTTACATCCCCCGCTTCTCGGTTGAGGAGGTGGAGTGTAAAAAGACCAACGGTCTCAATGCGATTCGCTATACGAATCGCTGGGTAAATAGAAAAAAAAAGAAAACACACATCTAAACTACATCAACCCGTTAATATTACCTGCACAAAACACTGGGTAATGTGAGAATCACGAAACGAATAGATACGTCTACACGCCAAACAGACGGCTGGATCCTGGCCGTTGATTCCGTTGGAATACAGAAGTAAAAATTCATACTATGATATCAATTACAATCAATCGACACTGCAATTCACACTGAACGAAAGAGAAACTCACATTATACGCATCCGCAGCCTGCGAGAGAACACGCGCCTACCTTGTCCACCGGCCTACCTTTCCATTCGCGTGCGCGCACGACTTTTCACCGGCAAAATGCCTACCTCACCGGCTATCGCCTACCTTTGTCCCGGCCACACTGGCCTACATTCACCGGCCTACCTTGACCGTCGGTACGCGTCTCGTTACACGTACACACATAAAATTAAAACGAGAGAAAAAACGAAACGCGAAAAATGAACATAGATACAAATTATCTACTAAAAAATCAAAACATCCATCAAGAAGTCATACATATCCTGCCGATGCACCATGTCGCCCGGCCTATCATAGGATGAAAAGCCGAACCCGGGTTCGTGTATGTATGATTCCTTGTATGGATGTTGAGTGAGGTTTATTATACATATATGTTTATCTACAACTATAATAGCATCCTAACACACTAGACTACTTGGTTCGCTCGCATCGAAGACACTCTCTTCACAATCTCTCTCCCGTTCGGCTCCTCCTCTCACAGCTGACTCGCTTGATCTATCTCTCCTCTCTCTTCTCTCTCCGGTCATAGTCCGACATCAGCGACAACGACTCGGCCATCGGATGGACGCCTGTGTCAGTGGGTGGAAGGGAGTGGAGGGAGAAGAGGTGCACGACTCGGCCATCGGATGGACGCCTGTGTCAGTGGGTGGAAGGGAGTGGAGGGAGAAGAGGTGCACGACTCGGCCATCGGATGGACGCCTGTGTCAGTGGGTGGAAGGGAGTGGAGGGAGAAGAGGTGCACGACTCGGCCATCGGATGGACGCCTGTGTCAGTGGGTGGAAGGGAGTGGAGGGAGAAGAGGTGCACGACTCGGCCATCGGATGGACGCCTGTGTCAGTGGGTGGAAGGGAGTGAAGGGAGAAGAGGTGCACGACTCGGCCATCGGATGGACGCCTGTGTCAGTGGGTGGAAGGGAGTGGAGGGAGAAGAGGTGCACGACTCGGCCATCGGATGGACGCCTGTGTCAGTGGGTGGAAGGGAGTGGAGGGAGAAGAGGTGCACGACTCGGCCATCGGATGGACGCCTGTGTCAGTGGGTGGAAGGGAGTGGAGGGAGAAGAGATGCACGACTCGGCCATCGGATGGACGCCTGTGTCAGTGGGTGGAAGGGAGTGGAGGGAGAAGAGGTGCACGACTGTCGCCCGGCCTATCATAGGATGAAAAGCCGAACCCGGGTTCGTGTATGTATGATTCCTTGTATGGATGTTGAGTGAGGTTTATTATACATATATGTTTATCTACAACTATAATAGCATCCTAACACACTAGACTACTTGGTTCGCTCGCATCGAAGACACTCTCTTCACAATCTCTCTCCCGTTCGGCTCCTCCTCTCACAGCTGACTCGCTTGATCTATCTCTCCTCTCTCTTCTCTCTCCGGTCATAGTCCGACATCAGCGACAACGACTCGGCCATCGGATGGACGCCTGTGTCAGTGGGTGGAAGGGAGTGGAGGGAGAAGAGGTGCACGACTCGGCCATCGGATGGACGCCTGTGTCAGTGGGTGGAAGGGAGTGGAGGGAGAAGAGGTGCACGACTGTCGCCCGGCCTATCATAGGATGAAAAGCCGAACCCGGGTTCGTGTATGTATGATTCCTTGTATGGATGTTGAGTGAGGTTTATTATACATATATGTTTATCTACAACTATAATAGCATCCTAACACACTAGACTACTTGGTTCGCTCGCATCGAAGACACTCTCTTCACAATCTCTCTCCCGTTCGGCTCCTCCTCTCACAGCTGACTCGCTTGATCTATCTCTCCTCTCTCTTCTCTCTCCGGTCATAGTCCGACATCAGCGACAACGACTCGGCCATCGGATGGACGCCTGTGTCAGTGGGTGGAAGGGAGTGGAGGGAGAAGAGGTGCACGACTGTCGCCCGGCCTATCATAGGATGAAAAGCCGAACCCGGGTTCGTGTATGTATGATTCCTTGTATGGATGTTGAGTGAGGTTTATTATACATATATGTTTATCTACAACTATAATAGCATCCTAACACACTAGACTACTTGGTTCGCTCGCATCGAAGACACTCTCTTCACAATCTCTCTCCCGTTCGGCTCCTCCTCTCACAGCTGACTCGCTTGATCTATCTCTCCTCTCTCTTCTCTCTCCGGTCATAGTCCGACATCAGCGACAACGACTCGGCCATCGGATGGACGCCTGTGTCAGTGGGTGGAAGGGAGTGGAGGGAGAAGAGGTGCACGACTCGGCCATCGGATGGACGCCTGTGTCAGTGGGTGGAAGGGAGTGGAGGGAGAAGAGGTGCACGACTGTCGCCCGGCCTATCATAGGATGAAAAGCCGAACCCGGGTTCGTGTATGTATGATTCCTTGTATGGATGTTGAGTGAGGTTTATTATACATATATGTTTATCTACAACTATAATAGCATCCTAACACACTAGACTACTTGGTTCGCTCGCATCGAAGACACTCTCTTCACAATCTCTCTCCCGTTCGGCTCCTCCTCTCACAGCTGACTCGCTTGATCTATCTCTCCTCTCTCTTCTCTCTCCGGTCATAGTCCGACATCAGCGACAACGACTCGGCCATCGGATGGACGCCTGTGTCAGTGGGTGGAAGGGAGTGGAGGGAGAAGAGGTGCACGACTCGGCCATCGGATGGACGCCTGTGTCAGTGGGTGGAAGGGAGTGGAGGGAGAAGAGGTGCACGACTCGGCCATCGGATGGACGCCTGTGTCAGTGGGTGGAAGGGAGTGGAGGGAGAAGAGGTGCACGACTCGGCCATCGGATGGACGCCTGTGTCAGTGGGTGGAAGGGAGTGGAGGGAGAAGAGGTGCACGACTCGGCCATCGGATGGACGCCTGTGTCAGTGGGTGGAAGGGAGTGGAGGGAGAAGAGGTGCACGACTCGGCCATCGGATGGACGCCTGTGTCAGTGGGTGGAAGGGAGTGAAGGGAGAAGAGGTGCACGACTCGGCCATCGGATGGACGCCTGTGTCAGTGGGTGGAAGGGAGTGGAGGGAGAAGAGGTGCACGACTCGGCCATCGGATGGACGCCTGTGTCAGTGGGTGGAAGGGAGTGGAGGGAGAAGAGGTGCACGACTCGGCCATCGGATGGACGCCTGTGTCAGTGGGTGGAAGGGAGTGGAGGGAGAAGAGGTGCACGACTCGGCCATCGGATGGACGCCTGTGTCAGTGGGTGGAAGGGAGTGGAGGGAGAAGAGGTGCACGACTGTCGCCCGGCCTATCATAGGATGAAAAGCCGAACCCGGGTTCGTGTATGTATGATTCCTTGTATGGATGTTGAGTGAGGTTTATTATACATATATGTTTATCTACAACTATAATAGCATCCTAACACACTAGACTACTTGGTTCGCTCGCATCGAAGACACTCTCTTCACAATCTCTCTCCCGTTCGGCTCCTCCTCTCACAGCTGACTCGCTTGATCTATCTCTCCTCTCTCTTCTCTCTCCGGTCATAGTCCGACATCAGCGACAACGACTCGGCCATCGGATGGACGCCTGTGTCAGTGGGTGGAAGGGAGTGGAGGGAGAAGAGGTGCACGACTCGGCCATCGGATGGACGCCTGTGTCAGTGGGTGGAAGGGAGTGGAGGGAGAAGAGGTGCACGACTCGGCCATCGGATGGACGCCTGTGTCAGTGGGTGGAAGGGAGTGGAGGGAGAAGAGGTGCACGACTCGGCCATCGGATGGACGCCTGTGTCAGTGGGTGGAAGGGAGTGGAGGGAGAAGAGGTGCACGACTCGGCCATCGGATGGACGCCTGTGTCAGTGGGTGGAAGGGAGTGGAGGGAGAAGAGGTGCACGACTCGGCCATCGGATGGACGCCTGTGTCAGTGGGTGGAAGGGAGTGAAGGGAGAAGAGGTGCACGACTCGGCCATCGGATGGACGCCTGTGTCAGTGGGTGGAAGGGAGTGGAGGGAGAAGAGGTGCACGACTCGGCCATCGGATGGACGCCTGTGTCAGTGGGTGGAAGGGAGTGGAGGGAGAAGAGGTGCACGACTCGGCCATCGGATGGACGCCTGTGTCAGTGGGTGGAAGGGAGTGGAGGGAGAAGAGATGCACGACTCGGCCATCGGATGGACGCCTGTGTCAGTGGGTGGAAGGGAGTGGAGGGAGAAGAGGTGCACGACTGTCGCCCGGCCTATCATAGGATGAAAAGCCGAACCCGGGTTCGTGTATGTATGATTCCTTGTATGGATGTTGAGTGAGGTTTATTATACATATATGTTTATCTACAACTATAATAGCATCCTAACACACTAGACTACTTGGTTCGCTCGCATCGAAGACACTCTCTTCACAATCTCTCTCCCGTTCGGCTCCTCCTCTCACAGCTGACTCGCTTGATCTATCTCTCCTCTCTCTTCTCTCTCCGGTCATAGTCCGACATCAGCGACAACGACTCGGCCATCGGATGGACGCCTGTGTCAGTGGGTGGAAGGGAGTGGAGGGAGAAGAGGTGCACGACTCGGCCATCGGATGGACGCCTGTGTCAGTGGGTGGAAGGGAGTGGAGGGAGAAGAGGTGCACGACTGTCGCCCGGCCTATCATAGGATGAAAAGCCGAACCCGGGTTCGTGTATGTATGATTCCTTGTATGGATGTTGAGTGAGGTTTATTATACATATATGTTTATCTACAACTATAATAGCATCCTAACACACTAGACTACTTGGTTCGCTCGCATCGAAGACACTCTCTTCACAATCTCTCTCCCGTTCGGCTCCTCCTCTCACAGCTGACTCGCTTGATCTATCTCTCCTCTCTCTTCTCTCTCCGGTCATAGTCCGACATCAGCGACAACGACTCGGCCATCGGATGGACGCCTGTGTCAGTGGGTGGAAGGGAGTGGAGGGAGAAGAGGTGCACGACTGTCGCCCGGCCTATCATAGGATGAAAAGCCGAACCCGGGTTCGTGTATGTATGATTCCTTGTATGGATGTTGAGTGAGGTTTATTATACATATATGTTTATCTACAACTATAATAGCATCCTAACACACTAGACTACTTGGTTCGCTCGCATCGAAGACACTCTCTTCACAATCTCTCTCCCGTTCGGCTCCTCCTCTCACAGCTGACTCGCTTGATCTATCTCTCCTCTCTCTTCTCTCTCCGGTCATAGTCCGACATCAGCGACAACGACTCGGCCATCGGATGGACGCCTGTGTCAGTGGGTGGAAGGGAGTGGAGGGAGAAGAGGTGCACGACTGTCGCCCGGCCTATCATAGGATGAAAAGCCGAACCCGGGTTCGTGTATGTATGATTCCTTGTATGGATGTTGAGTGAGGTTTATTATACATATATGTTTATCTACAACTATAATAGCATCCTAACACACTAGACTACTTGGTTCGCTCGCATCGAAGACACTCTCTTCACAATCTCTCTCCCGTTCGGCTCCTCCTCTCACAGCTGACTCGCTTGATCTATCTCTCCTCTCTCTTCTCTCTCCGGTCATAGTCCGACATCAGCGACAACGACTCGGCCATCGGATGGACGCCTGTGTCAGTGGGTGGAAGGGAGTGGAGGGAGAAGAGGTGCACGACTCGGCCATCGGATGGACGCCTGTGTCAGTGGGTGGAAGGGAGTGGAGGGAGAAGAGGTGCACGACTCGGCCATCGGATGGACGCCTGTGTCAGTGGGTGGAAGGGAGTGGAGGGAGAAGAGGTGCACGACTCGGCCATCGGATGGACGCCTGTGTCAGTGGGTGGAAGGGAGTGGAGGGAGAAGAGGTGCACGACTCGGCCATCGGATGGACGCCTGTGTCAGTGGGTGGAAGGGAGTGGAGGGAGAAGAGGTGCACGACTCGGCCATCGGATGGACGCCTGTGTCAGTGGGTGGAAGGGAGTGAAGGGAGAAGAGGTGCACGACTCGGCCATCGGATGGACGCCTGTGTCAGTGGGTGGAAGGGAGTGGAGGGAGAAGAGGTGCACGACTCGGCCATCGGATGGACGCCTGTGTCAGTGGGTGGAAGGGAGTGGAGGGAGAAGAGGTGCACGACTCGGCCATCGGATGGACGCCTGTGTCAGTGGGTGGAAGGGAGTGGAGGGAGAAGAGATGCACGACTCGGCCATCGGATGGACGCCTGTGTCAGTGGGTGGAAGGGAGTGGAGGGAGAAGAGGTGCACGACTGTCGCCCGGCCTATCATAGGATGAAAAGCCGAACCCGGGTTCGTGTATGTATGATTCCTTGTATGGATGTTGAGTGAGGTTTATTATACATATATGTTTATCTACAACTATAATAGCATCCTAACACACTAGACTACTTGGTTCGCTCGCATCGAAGACACTCTCTTCACAATCTCTCTCCCGTTCGGCTCCTCCTCTCACAGCTGACTCGCTTGATCTATCTCTCCTCTCTCTTCTCTCTCCGGTCATAGTCCGACATCAGCGACAACGACTCGGCCATCGGATGGACGCCTGTGTCAGTGGGTGGAAGGGAGTGGAGGGAGAAGAGGTGCACGACTCGGCCATCGGATGGACGCCTGTGTCAGTGGGTGGAAGGGAGTGGAGGGAGAAGAGGTGCACGACTGTCGCCCGGCCTATCATAGGATGAAAAGCCGAACCCGGGTTCGTGTATGTATGATTCCTTGTATGGATGTTGAGTGAGGTTTATTATACATATATGTTTATCTACAACTATAATAGCATCCTAACACACTAGACTACTTGGTTCGCTCGCATCGAAGACACTCTCTTCACAATCTCTCTCCCGTTCGGCTCCTCCTCTCACAGCTGACTCGCTTGATCTATCTCTCCTCTCTCTTCTCTCTCCGGTCATAGTCCGACATCAGCGACAACGACTCGGCCATCGGATGGACGCCTGTGTCAGTGGGTGGAAGGGAGTGGAGGGAGAAGAGGTGCACGACTCGGCCATCGGATGGACGCCTGTGTCAGTGGGTGGAAGGGAGTGGAGGGAGAAGAGGTGCACGACTGTCGCCCGGCCTATCATAGGATGAAAAGCCGAACCCGGGTTCGTGTATGTATGATTCCTTGTATGGATGTTGAGTGAGGTTTATTATACATATATGTTTATCTACAACTATAATAGCATCCTAACACACTAGACTACTTGGTTCGCTCGCATCGAAGACACTCTCTTCACAATCTCTCTCCCGTTCGGCTCCTCCTCTCACAGCTGACTCGCTTGATCTATCTCTCCTCTCTCTTCTCTCTCCGGTCATAGTCCGACATCAGCGACAACGACTCGGCCATCGGATGGACGCCTGTGTCAGTGGGTGGAAGGGAGTGGAGGGAGAAGAGGTGCACGACTCGGCCATCGGATGGACGCCTGTGTCAGTGGGTGGAAGGGAGTGGAGGGAGAAGAGGTGCACGACTCGGCCATCGGATGGACGCCTGTGTCAGTGGGTGGAAGGGAGTGGAGGGAGAAGAGGTGCACGACTGTCGCCCGGCCTATCATAGGATGAAAAGCCGAACCCGGGTTCGTGTATGTATGATTCCTTGTATGGATGTTGAGTGAGGTTTATTATACATATATGTTTATCTACAACTATAATAGCATCCTAACACACTAGACTACTTGGTTCGCTCGCATCGAAGACACTCTCTTCACAATCTCTCTCCCGTTCGGCTCCTCCTCTCACAGCTGACTCGCTTGATCTATCTCTCCTCTCTCTTCTCTCTCCGGTCATAGTCCGACATCAGCGACAACGACTCGGCCATCGGATGGACGCCTGTGTCAGTGGGTGGAAGGGAGTGGAGGGAGAAGAGGTGCACGACTCGGCCATCGGATGGACGCCTGTGTCAGTGGGTGGAAAGGAGTGGAGGGAGAAGAGGTGCACGACTGTCGCCCGGCCTATCATAGGATGAAAAGCCGAACCCGGGTTCGTGTATGTATGATTCCTTGTATGGATGTTGAGTGAGGTTTATTATACATATATGTTTATCTACAACTATAATAGCATCCTAACACACTAGACTACTTGGTTCGCTCGCATCGAAGACACTCTCTTCACAATCTCTCTCCCGTTCGGCTCCTCCTCTCACAGCTGACTCGCTTGATCTATCTCTCCTCTCTCTTCTCTCTCCGGTCATAGTCCGACATCAGCGACAACGACTCGGCCATCGGATGGACGCCTGTGTCAGTGGGTGGAAGGGAGTGGAGGGAGAAGAGGTGCACGACTCGGCCATCGGATGGACGCCTGTGTCAGTGGGTGGAAGGGAGTGGAGGGAGAAGAGGTGCACGACTGTCGCCCGGCCTATCATAGGATGAAAAGCCGAACCCGGGTTCGTGTATGTATGATTCCTTGTATGGATGTTGAGTGAGGTTTATTATACATATATGTTTATCTACAACTATAATAGCATCCTAACACACTAGACTACTTGGTTCGCTCGCATCGAAGACACTCTCTTCACAATCTCTCTCCCGTTCGGCTCCTCCTCTCACAGCTGACTCGCTTGATCTATCTCTCCTCTCTCTTCTCTCTCCGGTCATAGTCCGACATCAGCGACAACGACTCGGCCATCGGATGGACGCCTGTGTCAGTGGGTGGAAGGGAGTGGAGGGAGAAGAGGTGCACGACTCGGCCATCGGATGGACGCCTGTGTCAGTGGGTGGAAGGGAGTGGAGGGAGAAGAGGTGCACGACTCGGCCATCGGATGGACGCCTGTGTCAGTGGGTGGAAGGGAGTGGAGGGAGAAGAGGTGCACGACTCGGCCATCGGATGGACGCCTGTGTCAGTGGGTGGAAGGGAGTGGAGGGAGAAGAGGTGCACGACTCGGCCATCGGATGGACGCCTGTGTCAGTGGGTGGAAGGGAGTGGAGGGAGAAGAGGTGCACGACTCGGCCATCGGATGGACGCCTGTGTCAGTGGGTGGAAGGGAGTGGAGGGAGAAGAGGTGCACGACTGTCGCCCGGCCTATCATAGGATGAAAAGCCGAACCCGGGTTCGTGTATGTATGATTCCTTGTATGGATGTTGAGTGAGGTTTATTATACATATATGTTTATCTACAACTATAATAGCATCCTAACACACTAGACTACTTGGTTCGCTCGCATCGAAGACACTCTCTTCACAATCTCTCTCCCGTTCGGCTCCTCCTCTCACAGCTGACTCGCTTGATCTATCTCTCCTCTCTCTTCTCTCTCCGGTCATAGTCCGACATCAGCGACAACGACTCGGCCATCGGATGGACGCCTGTGTCAGTGGGTGGAAGGGAGTGGAGGGAGAAGAGGTGCACGACTCGGCCATCGGATGGACGCCTGTGTCAGTGGGTGGAAGGGAGTGGAGGGAGAAGAGGTGCACGACTCGGCCATCGGATGGACGCCTGTGTCAGTGGGTGGAAGGGAGTGGAGGGAGAAGAGGTGCACGACTCGGCCATCGGATGGACGCCTGTGTCAGTGGGTGGAAGGGAGTGGAGGGAGAAGAGGTGCACGACTCGGCCATCGGATGGACGCCTGTGTCAGTGGGTGGAAGGGAGTGGAGGGAGAAGAGGTGCACGACTCGGCCATCGGATGGACGCCTGTGTCAGTGGGTGGAAGGGAGTGGAGGGAGAAGAGGTGCACGACTCGGCCATCGGATGGACGCCTGTGTCAGTTGGTGGAAGGGAGTGGAGGGAGAAGAGGTGCACGACTGTCGCCCGGCCTATCATAGGATGAAAAGCCGAACCCGGGTTCGTGTATGTATGATTCCTTGTATGGATGTTGAGTGAGGTTTATTATACATATATGTTTATCTACAACTATAATAGCATCCTAACACACTAGACTACTTGGTTCGCTCGCATCGAAGACACTCTCTTCACAATCTCTCTCCCGTTCGGCTCCTCCTCTCACAGCTGACTCGCTTGATCTATCTCTCCTCTCTCTTCTCTCTCCGGTCATAGTCCGACATCAGCGACAACGACTCGGCCATCGGATGGACGCCTGTGTCAGTGGGTGGAAGGGAGTGGAGGGAGAAGAGGTGCACGACTCGGCCATCGGATGGACGCCTGTGTCAGTGGGTGGAAGGGAGTGGAGGGAGAAGAGGTGCACGACTCGGCCATCGGATGGACGCCTGTGTCAGTGGGTGGAAGGGAGTGGAGGGAGAAGAGGTGCACGACTCGGCCATCGGATGGACGCCTGTGTCAGTGGGTGGAAGGGAGTGGAGGGAGAAGAGGTGCACGACTCGGCCATCGGATGGACGCCTGTGTCAGTTGGTGGAAGGGAGTGGAGGGAGAAGAGGTGCACGACTGTCGCCCGGCCTATCATAGGATGAAAAGCCGAACCCGGGTTCGTGTATGTATGATTCCTTGTATGGATGTTGAGTGAGGTTTATTATACATATATGTTTATCTACAACTATAATAGCATCCTAACACACTAGACTACTTGGTTCGCTCGCATCGAAGACACTCTCTTCACAATCTCTCTCCCGTTCGGCTCCTCCTCTCACAGCTGACTCGCTTGATCTATCTCTCCTCTCTCTTCTCTCTCCGGTCATAGTCCGACATCAGCGACAACGACTCGGCCATCGGATGGACGCCTGTGTCAGTGGGTGGAAGGGAGTGGAGGGAGAAGAGGTGCACGACTCGGCCATCGGATGGACGCCTGTGTCAGTGGGTGGAAGGGAGTGGAGGGAGAAGAGGTGCACGACTGTCGCCCGGCCTATCATAGGATGAAAAGCCGAACCCGGGTTCGTGTATGTATGATTCCTTGTATGGATGTTGAGTGAGGTTTATTATACATATATGTTTATCTACAACTATAATAGCATCCTAACACACTAGACTACTTGGTTCGCTCGCATCGAAGACACTCTCTTCACAATCTCTCTCCCGTT
Source organism: Rhabditoides inermis (assembly GCA_963966185.1). Taxonomy (NCBI): domain Eukaryota; kingdom Metazoa; phylum Nematoda; class Chromadorea; order Rhabditida; family Rhabditidae; genus Rhabditoides; species Rhabditoides inermis. The sequence goes on along the minus strand of CAWZYM010000338.1, from coordinate 37,165 downwards.
CGGCTCCTCCTCTCACAGCTGACTCGCTTGATCTATCTCTCCTCTCTCTTCTCTCTCCGGTCATAGTCCGACATCAGCGACAACGACTCGGCCATCGGATGGACGCCTGTGTCAGTGGGTGGAAGGGAGTGGAGGGAGAAGAGGTGCACGACTCGGCCATCGGATGGACGCCTGTGTCAGTGGGTGGAAGGGAGTGGAGGGAGAAGAGGTGCACGACTGTCGCCCGGCCTATCATAGGATGAAAAGCCGAACCCGGGTTCGTGTATGTATGATTTCTTGTATGGATGTTGAGTGAGGTTTATTATACATATATGTTTATCTACAACTATAATAGCATCCTAACACACTAGACTACTTGGTTCGCTCGCATCGAAGACACTCTCTTCACAATCTCTCTCCCGTTCGGCTCCTCCTCTCACAGCTGACTCGCTTGATCTATCTCTCCTCTCTCTTCTCTCTCCGGTCATAGTCCGACATCAGCGACAACGACTCGGCCATCGGATGGACGCCTGTGTCAGTGGGTGGAAGGGAGTGGAGGGAGAAGAGGTGCACGACTCGGCCATCGGATGGACGCCTGTGTCAGTGGGTGGGAAGGGAGTGGAGGGAGAAGAGGTGCACGACTCGGCCATCGGATGGACGCCTGTGTCAGTGGGTGGAAAGGGAGTAGAGGGAGAAGAGGTGCACGACTCGGCCATCGGATGGACGCCTGTGTCAGTGGGTGGAAGGGAGTGGAGGGAGAAGAGGTGCACGACTCGGCCATCGGATGGACGCCTGTGTCAGTGGGTGGAAGGGAGTGGAGGGAGAAGAGGTGCACGACTCGGCCATCGGATGGACGCCTGTGTCAGTGGGTGGAAGGGAGTGGAGGGAGAAGAGGTGCACGACTCGGCCATCGGATGGACGCCTGTGTCAGTGGGTGGAAGGGAGTGGAGGGAGAAGAGGTGCACGACTCGGCCATCGGATGGACGCCTGTGTCAGTGGGTGGAAGGGAGTGGAGGGAGAAGAGGTGCACGACTGTCGCCCGGCCTATCATAGGATGAAAAGCCGAACCCGGGTTCGTGTATGTATGATTCCTTGTATGGATGTTGAGTGAGGTTTATTATACATATATGTTTATCTACAACTATAATAGCATCCTAACACACTAGACTACTTGGTTCGCTCGCATCGAAGACACTCTCTTCACAATCTCTCTCCCGTTCGGCTCCTCCTCTCACAGCTGACTCGCTTGATCTATCTCTCCTCTCTCTTCTCTCTCCGGTCATAGTCCGACATCAGCGACAACGACTCGGCCATCGGATGGACGCCTGTGTCAGTGGGTGGAAGGGAGTGGAGGGAGAAGAGGTGCACGACTCGGCCATCGGATGGACGCCTGTGTCAGTGGGTGGAAGGGAGTGGAGGGAGAAGAGGTGCTCGACTCGGCCATCGGATGGACGCCTGTGTCAGTGGGTGGAAGGGAGTGGAGGGAGAAGAGGTGCACGACTCGGCCATCGGATGGACGCCTGTGTCAGTGGGTGGAAGGGAGTGGAGGGAGAAGAGGTGCACGACTCGGCCATCGGATGGACGCCTGTGTCAGTGGGTGGAAGGGAGTGGAGGGAGAAGAGGTGCACGACTGTCGCCCGGCCTATCATAGGATGAAAAGCCGAACCCGGGTTCGTGTATGTATGATTCCTTGTATGGATGTTGAGTGAGGTTTATTATACATATATGTTTATCTACAACTATAATAGCATCCTAACACACTAGACTACTTGGTTCGCTCGCATCGAAGACACTCTCTTCACAATCTCTCTCCCGTTCGGCTCCTCCTCTCACAGCTGACTCGCTTGATCTATCTCTCCTCTCTCTTCTCTCTCCGGTCATAGTCCGACATCAGCGACAACGACTCGGCCATCGGATGGACGCCTGTGTCAGTGGGTGGAAGGGAGTGGAGGGAGAAGAGGTGCACGACTCGGCCATCGGATGGACGCCTGTGTCAGTGGGTGGAAGGGAGTGGAGGGAGAAGAGGTGCACGACTCGGCCATCGGATGGACGCCTGTGTCAGTGGGTGGAAGGGAGTGGAGGGAGAAGAGGTGCACGACTCGGCCATCGGATGGACGCCTGTGTCAGTGGGTGGAAGGGAGTGGAGGGAGAAGAGGTGCACGACTCGGCCATCGGATGGACGCCTGTGTCAGTGGGTGGAAGGGAGTGGAGGGAGAAGAGGTGCACGACTGTCGCCCGGCCTATCATAGGATGAAAAGCCGAACCCGGGTTCGTGTATGTATGATTCCTTGTATGGATGTTGAGTGAGGTTTATTATACATATATGTTTATCTACAACTATAATAGCATCCTAACACACTAGACTACTTGGTTCGCTCGCATCGAAGACACTCTCTTCACAATCTCTCTCCCGTTCGGCTCCTCCTCTCACAGCTGACTCGCTTGATCTATCTCTCCTCTCTCTTCTCTCTCCGGTCATAGTCCGACATCAGCGACAACGACTCGGCCATCGGATGGACGCCTGTGTCAGTGGGTGGAAGGGAGTGGAGGGAGAAGAGGTGCACGACTCGGCCATCGGATGGACGCCTGTGTCAGTGGGTGGAAGGGAGTGGAGGGAGAAGAGGTGCACGACTCGGCCATCGGATGGACGCCTGTGTCAGTGGGTGGAAGGGAGTGGAGGGAGAAGAGGTGCACGACTCGGCCATCGGATGGACGCCTGTGTCAGTGGGTGGAAGGGAGTGGAGGGAGAAGAGGTGCACGACTCGGCCATCGGATGGACGCCTGTGTCAGTGGGTGGAAGGGAGTGGAGGGAGAAGAGGTGCACGACTCGGCCATCGGATGGACGCCTGTGTCAGTGGGTGGAAGGGAGTGAAGGGAGAAGAGGTGCACGACTCGGCCATCGGATGGACGCCTGTGTCAGTGGGTGGAAGGGAGTGGAGGGAGAAGAGGTGCACGACTCGGCCATCGGATGGACGCCTGTGTCAGTGGGTGGAAGGGAGTGGAGGGAGAAGAGGTGCACGACTCGGCCATCGGATGGACGCCTGTGTCAGTGGGTGGAAGGGAGTGGAGGGAGAAGAGGTGCACGACTCGGCCATCGGATGGACGCCTGTGTCAGTGGGTGGAAGGGAGTGGAGGGAGAAGAGGTGCACGACTCGGCCATCGGATGGACGCCTGTGTCAGTGGGTGGAAGGGAGTGGAGGGAGAAGAGGTGCACGACTCGGCCATCGGATGGACGCCTGTGTCAGTGGGTGGAAGGGAGTGGAGGGAGAAGAGGTGCACGACTCGGCCATTTTCATTCTATCATTCTCCGTCGCACTCACGCCAAGAGAGATTAGATACACAGTAACATAACAGGAAATATACAATGCGGCAAATATTGAGCTGACCCTAGGCTATCTGTATCAAACATCTAGCTACTTATGAGGGACTCTAAAACTTGTTGACCGATTTAATAAACGTGGGATTCATATTACAAACATTCTCATTCTATCCATCGCTTTTTGCAACACATGTGTGTGCGGTGTCTTCGAACGATGTCTTTTTCCTTTGCCTATCCGCCTGCTGCTCGCAAGTGTGAGAGTGAATCATTTATTCAGGATCGTCGTAAATATTACAACCAGCGCGGCAGCGCTGGTTGGTTTGTGTTAACCCTAGTCGCGCGCTAGAATCGGCAAAAGGCGATTGAACGAAAGGTTCCTTAGAATCTTTACGAGAACAATGTGATGCTGATATATGTTATCAGGATGTTAGAAAATGGTTAAGTTTCGATTTTGGTAACGCTAGCTGTTGTAGGAAGCGAGATACGCGCGCGCCCCCTGAGGGGCAGGCAATCCCCCGTGTACGGAACGTTTTCTAGGGGGGGGGGGTGGCGCGCACGGGCTGCCCCCAGCAGACAGGAGGTGCACAATCCGCACTGCCTGTGGATTGCCCTGATATCGTTTAGATCGCGTGCTCTGCCCTGCGCACAGTAGTGTTGTGGTTAGCGATTGCGCCCGTTGAGACACATGGCTCGAGTTCGGTTCCGGCTGGCGGCAAACCTTTTGTAATATATGATTTTACATAGAAATGACATTGGAATTGTAAATTTTCCCATCAGCATTACCTAAACTCTTTTTTGCAAATTTTATACAATTTTGGACTCAACAAGGTGAGTGAACTGTTGGATTTCTTTTAAAAAAATGTTTTGTGGTCATGTTAATGTAGATAGATATATGAAATCCAATAAAAGTACATTCATTATCTTTTTAAAGGACTTCCGTAAGAGAAGAGTTTGTGTTACTCAATGTAATGCAACAAAAGCTCATGCATTTTATCAATCGAAATAGTACACAAACCTGCTCCAATAGTTCAACAAGTTATATATAATCGATCGGATACCGAAATCAATTTCCCGACATACAACATTTGCTCGCATTAATTTTTATTGCAGAAAGAGCAGGTTTGTTTACTATTTCGATTGATAAAATGCATGAGCTTTTGTTGCATTACATTGAGTAACACAAACTCTTCTCTTACGGAAGTCCTTTTAAAAGATAATGGTATTTGCAATAGTTCACGGCGCCTGCAATCTTGCTCCACTCTTCGGGGTCTCCTCGTGCCAGTTGATTCCACTCAGCTCCGATACGTCCTCCTCGCGCCAGAACTTCCTTCAGGTCGTCACACCAGAACATGTAGGGCGCTCCAACCCGCCTTGTCTTGTCTCACGGGTCTCCGTCACTTTCCTCGACCATCTGTCCTCTCTCGCCATCTTCCACGCCCACGCCCCCTTCTTCTTCCATATAATCGTATTATGTTTTCATCATGTTAAGTTATCCTTTCACACATAACCAATGTCGTACTCTCTCCTTTTTTTCTGTTTTGCAAAGTCTCTGTTTATTTAACACGGCAATAAATATATAATATGAAAATTTTTCGTACATCCTCCAGTCCTGTTCTTCTCTGCACCTCCGTGTTGCGCACTCGATCCAGCAGCGTCACTCCTATAATATTATTCTGGGAGATAGTTTGCCAGATTACGGTAGAAAATCGATCTACCCTCTAGTCGCATTCGATCTACCTTCTAGTCGTGAGGAGACCCAAGCGCGCGCTTTCAAACGATAATATCGATCAAAGAAGCCGGCATGCGAATCAAAGAGGCCGCGCGACACTCGACCATTTGCTCGCGCTGTCTGACCTCTCTCGCTCGCCACTGAGTTTCGCCAACTGACCCCGGCTGGCAATAACAGAAACTATCCTCCAGGCGAAGACTATATCACTCGTTGCAGCTTCTCCTTCTGCTCCACTTTCAGACACCATGTTTCGGCCGCGTACATCAAACTCGGCAGTCGGCAGGATACACACTTTCCATACATGTCTCTTCAATGGTCAGAAAACGTACGTGAAAAGTTCGCTACCTTATTATAAACAAAACTATTCATAGAATTCAACAAAACTTAAGCCCCGTACGGGACTCGAACCAGTGGCCGTTAGATTAAAAGTCTAACGCTCTACCAACTGAGCTAACGAGGCTACGTCATCGCTGCCGGGCGAACTGGTATTGCGCCGGCGGCAGGAGAATAGAAACATGTGTCGAAAACAAAATGTGAGATCGCGGAGAGATATGATTCACCACACGACTATGCAAAATGGCTCAATGATGACAATGTCGAACTCATTTACACAATCATAATGAATTCTTCTCGCGTTCTTCTCACCCTCTACGGTTAGCGAGAGTGAGTGAGAGAGAGAGAGAGAGAGAGAGAGAGAGAGAGAGAGAGTGATCGCCATATTGTCTCTAGTCCGCTCTATAAACGAGCCGCGTCTCTCGATCCACTGCTGCCATTGATATCTCCATCTTCTCGATCCGCTAATTATCTCAGTCAATCTGTCCTCAAACCAGTCTCCCCGCGATCAAAACAATACTGGCCAGCAGACACAAACATCTCATTGACGACCGTTTTACACCTTCCAGCTTGCCTTATAAGCTGCACGCTCTTTTTTCAGAAATCCGTTATTTGGTCTCCATATCTGTATTGTCGTGTTTTATTTTTATAGGGATATTAGGGATATTAGCGTAATGTCATACGCGCTACAACCAGTTTCCTCGCAATTAAAGTTGTCTACAAACGGCCAGGAAGCTCCTCCCCCTTTGACACCTTTCGTGCGCCATCCGCACCGCTCGCGCGCTAATGAATTTACTGTCCCCTGTTTGGTGTTTGTCATTCGCACGCATTCGGCAGTCGATCGGCAATGAGAGCGGTCTCTGTTCGCGCCCTCTCAACTGACTGCGTGGCGCAGTGGCAAGAGAGGCGCGTGCCGTTCTCGCGGCCCGGGTTCGATCTCCTTTGCAACTTTTAGTGAAACACAGACAGTGTGTAGTTGAATGATTCAAAACAATGACGATTATGTTTCAAAATAAGCCCTTCCCACCCCTGGCGAATCGGAGAGGACTTTATGCACTATGAATGCGCGAAATCCTGGAAAAGTTTGTGGAAAGTTATTTTATATACTTTAATTTTCCCGCACGTTTCACGCATTGAATATAAAACGACATTCGGCATGCGTGTCCCACAGCGTGATTTTGTGTTTCTTATACCTAATCAACTGTACTCGAAGTACCAATCTAACAATATTTATCATGTTTATTCACTATTTCCAAACGTTTTACGCAGTGGATAGACTAGATTCGTTATGATTGGATCTGGTTAGTAAAGTACTGATAAGTAATGTACAGCATACTGATAAAAACATTAAAGTGACAATTTCACTTAAAAATGATATTATACTGATGAAAAGTTAATGGAAACATGAAATAACATCTACTAAACCTGAAAACTAAAACTTTTTCATGATTTTAAACTATTTTTTGCCCCCAAAAAATAGTTGATTTTGAATGCTTTATGGGTGAAAAGTGAGGTTACATCACAGCTGAGTGTCTAAAACGTCTTGAAGAACGGGAACTTTGAAATAAAATTTTGATATAAAATTCAGTTTTTAGCATAAACTGAAGTCGTAGAAGCCGATAAACATATTTCTATGTGATATGCATCTCGAGTTCAATAGTTATAGCCAGAAATTGTAAAGCGCGCCAATTCAAAATTTAAAATTTTTCCGATTGCGGATCAATAAAATTGTCACTTTAACTAATATATTTTCAGTAATGCTGCTGCATCTACTCACGGTAGCGGTCATAGCGTCTTCAGCGCTTGCCGCTAACCCGGGTACGTACGTATCACATTGCAAGTACAGTACAACTTATTGCAGTGCAGAAAATGTGATTTCTCCTTACTAGTACAGCTCTTTTCTCGTAAAAAGTCACGCGCTGTGGGTTAGATCAGAATAAGACTACATCTGAAGTATCGCACTAAGCTATAGTTTCAGAGATTTCCTAAAAAGTATGGTCTGTGTGAAAATAGCAACTCGACGTTTTCCTCAATTCGCCATCAATTCATTTCATCTACACTAATAAACTGATAAATGGAACACTGACATAAACACTAACGTTTTTCAGTGTGCTCGAAAAAAAGTAAAAAAAAAACATATATTCCATTGATAACCCGTTAAAAGTGTACCCTAAAAACGATGTCGACTTTTTCCAGTGTACCAGGAAAAGAAGTGTTTCAATTCAACATTCATATATATGTTTTCTTCAGTGTGCCAGAAAAACGAAGAACCGCGCTCTTGTCGTCCGATGTGCGAGGCGACCTGCGACGACCCAAAGCCCGTGAGTTGTTCACTTTGTTTACTTGTTTACCTTGTTTACCTTGTTTGGTTACTCGGTTTATCTTGTTTACATGTTGGTCAAGTTGAGACTACGTCATGAAAACAAACACTTTATTAGAACCACACAAACTGACAAGCTTATTGACCAAAAATAAGCGAGAAATAGAATCGGAGTTCAGATCACACGACCGTATACCAGAGGGCACCACAAAAGAAAGAGAGAAATCGATACGATTACCAGTTGACAAGGCTGATTATGAGAGAGTAGATATAATCGAAGGCGGAACAAACGTTCAATGAGATTACCAGTTCGTTAAAAATAATTGAAAAAATGATAAGAGAACTGTTGAACAGTTCGGACTTGTATGAAAGACTTGTGAGTGAGAGGGAGCAAAACAATACAACCAGTAAATATAGTGAGTAGGCTAAGTTTTGTGAACCAGAAAAGACTCGATATTGATGAAAACCGAAGATGGAGACATTGGGAGTGAGAATCACATTAGTGAGTACAGTAGTATTCTACCGTATACCCGTTACTTCTGCGCTTGGAACATGGCAATCTGCGCAGATAGCGCCATGAGTGCGGCCTCTTCGGCGGCAGTGAACTGACGCTTGGGCTGAGTGGGAAGCGAATGGGGAGACTGGGCACTGGGCTTGGGTCGTTGGATCGGCGCCTGGATGGGCGCGGCGGAAGCAGCTGGCTTGTCGAGCAGACCGAAGAACGGGTTCGGCACCGGCTCCTGCGGCTTCGCCTCCTGGAAACAGAGATAGAAAGAGATAGAGAGAGGGAAAGAGAGAGAGGGAAAGAGAGAGAGAGAGAGAGAGAGAGAGAGAGAGATACTGCCACCCACCTTCCGCAGCAGCTTCACGTACTTGGGCCTGCTGGCCGACGAGTCGCTGTCGCTGCTGTTGGAAGGAGTGGGGGAGAGTTGGGGAGGCGACGGCGGCTTGTCGATGGAAGAAGAGCGGGACACGGGAAGCGGCTGGAAAGGAGTGTATTGGTGGAAGGAACAGAGAGAAAGACAGCTTCTGGCAGTATGGTGGTGATATTGATGGTGGTGATCTGGTGATAATGTTATTAATTATATGACGCGCGGGAGGGGCTGGAAAGGAATGATGGCGAAGACAGTTCTTCAGAAGTAGTAGAGAAAGTGCGAGATGTTGCGCGACCGCGCGACTATTTATTCAATGTTGTGCAATGCAATGCGTTTCATGCGCTGCATGGTACGCAATCGCTCGGTCACGATCAATATTTTTTGTAACTAGAAACCAGCATGAAGATTAAAAAATGGAGATGGTATTCACAAATCACCGTGATGTTTTCCATGACTACTACTACAGTATTGCGAAATCAATCACTATCGCACTGAAACTCTCGGTTCCACTTTTTTTCGCCATATCACCGTAATCAGAATTTGCTGTAGTTCAAGCAGTGAACAGTAATTACTATGAAACCTATTCTCACCTGTTCCGGCTGCTGCCACAGCTGAGCGCCGCCGGCGTGGCCCTGCTGACTCGTGTAGGTCGCGCGCTGCTGCTGAAAATTACATTACACTTCATCAAAACTTTCTGACATTGTCAAACTTCTTCCTACTACTTTCTACCGAAAACGCCAGTTACTATTTTCCACTTACTTCCTACTATTTTCCACTTACTGCCGAAAACGCCAGAAAACGCCAGTTGACAGTTACCGAAATGACATCGAAATACGTCATTCCACAGACATCAGTTCACACCATGCCGTTAAAAACAACAGAAATCGTAGAACGGTCCCGAATCACTTCTCAGCTAGTTCGTGATTGGAGGTAGGACATTCACTTTTTCGAGATATGGCAAAAATCAGGGTTCGACATGGGGGTTAAGGTGCGGTCAGTCTCTTCGGAATCAATTCCGAAGTGTTTCGAAGGGATCGCAAGGCATTCCGAAGTGTTCGGGAGTGTTCGGGAGTGTTCGGGGGTATTCCGAAAGCAATTCCGGAGTGTTCGGAGGGCGATTCGCAAGGCAATTCCGAGGTGTTTCGGAGGCATTCGGGAGTGATTCGAAGAGACTGCCCGCAACTTGAGATTCGACACTGACCATGCCGTGCGCGGGTGGCGGCTGTTGCGCGACGAAGCCATGTGTGTGACCCTGTGCCTGCTGAGACAGGCCCTGTGCTAGTCCGCTCGTCACGAAGGGCTGCGGCTGCGGCTGCATGCGCTGCTGCTGGAAAGAATGGTTTACAATTAATCAATCAATACTTTATCCAGACTATATCCCGGCTATACAACAAGGCTGCATGCGCTGCTGCATTCACTACAGAAAGACGCGTCACACAAATGAAACGGTGCTGGAATGGTTGGATTTGGTACAGAAATGGACTCGCAACTCAAAATCATACTATTTGAATTTGAAGCGAACAATTTTAGAAGAGGAGTGGGAGGGGAGAGAGAGAGAGAGAGAGAGAGAGAGGGGGGGGGGGGGAAATGGCACTGCGCTTGGGGTGAGGAATGCCGGTTGATAGTGATTGCACAACCGTTTCACAACAGGGTGGCAAAACAAAACCGGGACGCCGAGCCATGTGACTCAGCGTTTTTCAGCGGTGAAATGACAGCACTCTCTTTCCGTAAACTGACGCGGCAGTGTAGATAAGAAATCATTATGAAATGATATAGCAACGAGTCGCCAAGCAACTGGTGGTGTCATGATTTGAACTTGTTACTCATACAGAGTCTATACTGATGAGAATACTTTGACTACGTTCTCACCTGTCTATAGTACTCTCCCCGGTGGTCCCTCGGCTGCGGCTGACCGAACTGGCGCTGCTCGCTCTGGAAACGTATTTCTGCTACTGTTAAAATTCTTACAGTAATTTGTCGTGACTCAGAAGATGTGTGAATTCAATCAGTTTGGCAGAAAACGATCGATAGTAGCCATAAACATTACATCACAGATTTATGGTGGTGAATGACCAAATAACTGGGTGATTGTGCGAATCACCCAGTTATCTCGACCCCCTCAAGTCGATGTGTCAAAACATGGTGAAAGTGATATTTTGAAAAGAAAGAGAGAGAGAGAGAGAGAAAGAGAGAGGGAGAGAGAGAGAGAGAGAGAGAGAGGGAGAGAGAGAGAGAAAGAGAGAGAGAGGGCACAGAACCCTACCTGGTGCTGTTTCTCCTGCATGACCTTCTCCTGCGCGTACGCGAACGGCGCGTCCCAGGCCGCGTGCGACTGGAATGGGAGAAGATAACAGATAATATAGTGACTGATGAGATTACGGCCTGCTGCCACCCATGATCCTTACTAGGTGTGCGATTATAAACACGGCATGCTATGGAATTCGGTAAATGCTACTACTGATACTATGCAAACTACTATGCAAACAAACGTTGATTCCACAGGTTATCGTGCACGTTTTGATCCAACTTGATTACATAGTCACGCTTCGTGCGTAAAAAAAATATGTATACGTTCGTTCATCTGCATAAATCAGCGCATTCGGAAAGCGGACAATCCGAAAAGACCCAATGTTTTCTAACATGCGAAGCAAGTAGTCACACATAATGTAACATCGGTGTGAATACGTTTCCTCATCGACACAAAATCAGCACGCCGATGAGTTCCACTCTTTTCACGAGAGACATTAGGGTGGTTAAACAACGATCAGAACCCATTGAAAGATGTTTTCATTTTGACAAAACTTTGCGTGGTGACCCAGGGTCAAACCCGCGGTCCGCTACTTCACAAGCGAGAGCGTTACCACTGCGCCACGTAGACATGCAATAGGCACCGTCAATTCGAGATATGAAAATCCAAGGAAAATCTGAAAATCTACATCGCTCTTGTCATACGGTGCCAACTATAGAGCACGATTATTTTTTGCTCGGAAAATGCTGAGCTAGTTTCGCGCTTAATGTATCAAGGTTAATTCTCGCACATCACGAAATAGTATTATTACATTCGTAAGTCACGACAATACACAAACAGAGAGGAAGAGTCATCGTGAAACTTTGAAATACCTCGTATCCCTGGTAGGCGGGCGGGGCGACGATCCGTTGCATGCTGAGTGAGTGAAAAAACGGAGAGTGAGTGTGTACCGGTATAATGAGCCATCGATACCACTCTCAGTGGGCGGGGACCACATCCGAGGTCAAGCGCTCGCGGCAGCGATACCCGCGGGAGTGGTCCGTGGGCTGGATGAGAGAGAGAGAGAGAGAGAGAGAGAGATGCGCGACACTCACTCATAATCCCACGGCCCTGTCGTTTTGCGGCGGCGGCTGTGAGTTTATGACGAGAGTCATTCCCGGAGGCTTGCAGCAGATAAGGATCTGGAGAGAGAGAGAGAGAGAGAGAGAGAGAGAGAGAGAGAGAGAGAGAGAGAGAGAGAGGAGAGAGAGAGTGAAAGATAGAGAAGGGGGAGAACAGAAACAGTGACATATATAGGTACGTAACCGAAAAGCAATATTTATCGGGACTACTTTCTAATGCAATTAAGTTTTTCACACGGTCAGTAGTTTACGGTCATTAAAGGATGTATCCGGACAATGTGTTATTCCCTGATCTTCAGGATGGGCTTCTTTTCGTTCACTTCAATGAAGACGAGTTTTTCGAAGTTCTGTTTGCGTAGAAAAATTGGCACAATTACAAAAAAATCCACGTTTATACAACTTCAAAAGAAGGTTTCATTAACGAGAACAAAAGCGCCCCCAACCTCAAGATCAGGCAAGATTACAATGTCCGGATAAATCCTTTAATTAGTAGTAACTCGCCTTATTCACAGCAACGTGAATCAGAATTGACATCATCTTATTGCATTAATACGTGAATCATAATTGACATCATCTTATTGCAGTAATGGAAGCAGTCAGAGCACACGTAAATGAGCTTCTAATTCGCTCGGCGCCGCCGCACTATCCCAATACACAACAACATCATTGTGATCTAATCGCTCAGCAGAGACAGTTCAATACTCACACACGTACAATAACCGATGCCTTTTTCCGAGGATGCAGACGTGTACGAACACGCATTTACGATGTTTCCTCCAAAAATACGTCAATCTTATTTAATCATCCTCATATTCTACCGCAAATGCTGCTTATCATTACACAGTTCACTATAGCCTGCGCCAGAGCAATAGTTTTCGATCCACCTCGCTTGCAGTTCGAAACACGTTGCCACAACCGTCTGCCTCTCTTGTTTTGCGCGCTATTGCCGAGAGCTGACTCTCCGTCTTTCTCTGATCTACCCCACCGCGCGCAACTTATTGCGAGCATAAAACTATAGAATACGTTCCAGATCGACCGCTCACAGTCTGTTTGCAGCAATGCGCGGCCGCCTGCCTGCCCACCGTCTGTGTCTGCCGGCCCGGGTTCGTGCGCCACGGGGGCCGGTGCGTGTCGAGTGATCAGTGCTTCTCCGCGCTGCAACTCAGCAGGGGTGGGTTACTGTATTTTGAATTGGGTACTGTACTATTACCTCCGCCATCCAGCTCAGCGGGGATGGGGTTTTGGGATATTGTACTTGCTACGGGGTCGCATACTCAGCGTTCTTCGACGCGAACGCGGCCTTCCACGACACGCCCATCGGTCACCCGGCAGACTTCGTGGACAGGCAGCTGCCAGTCAACCATCCCGATCTGAACAGGGGGTCAGTCTCTGACGAAACGGTTTGCGATTGAACTTCAAATGAAAACACTCCCGGATCTCTTTGGGAAGTCCTTGCTATCTCTTCGTAACACTTATGAGATTTTTGCTAATACTTATTGTTTATCAGCCTGATTCCGACATGTACATACAATGGTAGCATGATGGGTTATCTGGAAGCACACACAACCCTACAGTGGGGGTATTGGGGCTCCTTGGCTGGAACAGTGCGGCGCGAGTCCTGACTGTTCATGGTAGATGGGCGTGAACATCGCGAAGTGACCAGTTCCGGATGCGAGGCGTGGTAGAAAATCTTGAAAGACTGCCGCTGCCGATGGTAGGGCTCTCAGAGAGTGAAAGTGGGTTCACGCGCCCCACCGGGAGGTAGTGGAATTCGGTAGAACAATTGCCCGCGAGGGGAAACGAACCAGCGACCGTTCACTTAGCAAGCTGTGACGCTATCCACTTGGCCAACCCGGCTCCAATTAGAGAGGGCGCGCAGCGGATGTCGTGTCCGGTAACGCTGACTCTCTGCCGAAAGCGTACTCTCTCGGCGTTTTCTGCGCGTGTTCTCAAACTAGCACTTTGAGTGTTGTTCGCCTCGCCGCCGCCAGCGTCTAATTCGCGCCGGGTTTGCGTTGTTTTGGGTTCCCGTCACTCTGGCTAGCTCTCTCTTCCGGCAGGCGGGCAGGGCGCGCCAGAGAAATTAACGACAGAGCTTGGGAATCAGAAACAGAAGAAATTTCTATGAAATTCAACAAAAGCACATATATTATCTGTTAAAAAGTACTTGCGTAAAGATATTAAGTTTGTCTTGACCCAATTCAACAAAAGCGCATGCATAAAACGTTTACAAATACTAACACAAACCTGCGCATAACGGACAGTGGACACTAACAGATGAAATATAACAATACAAATGAATAACGTCATACGTCCATATTAGAGAGAGAGAGAGAGAGGAGAGAGAGAGGGGGGGAGAGAGGCGCAGGTTTGTGTTAGTATTTGTAAACGTTTTATGCATGCGCTTTTGTTGAATTGGGTCAAGACAAACTTAATATCTTTACGCAAGTACTTTTTAACAGATAATACTTATTATGAGTTGCTATTGATCCTATCACCTTAACACTTTGCATTTCCTTCCGAAAACTGACCGCTCTCCCAACAGGGCGAGAAGTGGGAAGAAGAAGGCGACGGCGAGGACCGCGGCTGGGAAGAAGACCAGGGGACAGAGGAGAGGTGAGCAGTGGAATGCTAAAGTAGCGTTCAGTGTTTTCGAAACACGCTTTCGATACACGATGAAACAGCTTATTTCAAGGGCATTTTTGAAGAGGCTGTTTCGAAGAAACTGAACACACCTTGAAACGCATGTATTATAAACACTAACAAAACAATGCAATACAAAACTAGTGAAACAACTTGTGAGTGGTTATGAACATGAAAAAACTATAAAAAAATATAATCAAAGTGTTGTTCTAACAAGTCAATACCAGCGAGTTCTCGATCTACAGCTGAGAAACGTGATTGAATGAGGTTAATTTTTCCAGTGAACAAGAAGCGCGTTCAGCGGCGTGGGAAGACCCGACATGATAAGACGGCGCAGGTGGGCTGGCTCTGAATGCTATTATCTTTTCGATTTCTGTTTCACTTTCCATACAGTTCCTGCGCATTTGGTTTCCTATTGACTCTTCGAATTCTTACGGAAACGAGAGTGGCGAGAGCGTCTCTCTTTCTATTGTCTTTCGTAATAGAGTACTCCGCGCGGCCAATGTACTAGAACATGTTAGCGTAAATCAACAATTACTTTTCGAACGCGTGCGTGGATGCCCACACACATGTTGCGGGAAACGAATTTCATGATACAAAAAAAAATCAACATTCTCATTCATTGTCGTGCGTTGCGTTTAGTTGTTAATATTAATGGTTAATATTGTCCCACATTTATTCGGGTATTTAATCCATCCGTGAATTTGACTGGAAAAAAGTCTACATTGGAATTTGCATCAAACTCATACAGTTCTAACTGTAAACACCAAGAATAGAAGAAATTCGCGAGTGGTTAGTTACGTCTCAACTTCTGTCTTGTAGACCGAGAAGTCCCCTCCGCCTCCCCCTCCCCCTAGTGATGTGGAGATACTCGAGGAGCTGCGGGCATCGCCCAGCAAGACGGTGGAGGGGATCGTCGGTGGGTCTCTCTGTCTCTCTGTCTCCCTCTCTCCTTCTTCCTTTCTCTCTCTCTCTCTCTCTCTCTCTCTCTCTCTTTCTGCCTTTTAGCCACTCTCAATTCGTCTCTCTCCCCGAAGATAGTTTTTTTTTGTGATTTTGCAATTTGCAAATTTGGTTTCATACACATTTACGTTTGTCGAAGAAAGCTTTTGAAACTGACAATGCCACTTTGATTCCGCTGATTACCAATAACAAAATAGACGATGAGGCAAATGAAAAAAAAATGATTGAGAGAGAGAGAGAGAGAGATCGACAGACATACCCTCCCTTCCAGAATTGCACCGCCGCGTGCGTCGCGCGCGCAAAGATCCCGCCCCGCCGGCCATCCGCCCTCAGAGGAGAGAGAGGAAAGAGAAGAAGTGGGCATCTACAGATTGTTCTATAATAAATGCTGCCCATTTCTATAGAGCATTCGAAAGGGAAAAGAAGGAGAAGAAGAGAGTATACAAATACAATCCTGCATTCCTATTAGAAGAGAGAAAGAAAAAGAAAAGCAAGTAAGATACAGCATGAGAGAGATGAAGAGAGAGGAGAAGTATGTATCCAAGTTTGAATTTAAAAGATGGTTGTTTGAGTTACGACCACACAATGGGGCATCCTTTGAATTGATTGAAACCTGTTTTAAAGTTGAGGGAGGGTTAGTAGGTATTCAATTTTTCGATATTTCAGGAGTGCTCCGCCCGGCATCCGCCCGCCAATGTAATGAGATCTTGTTTATATTCATTAATTTACGATTTCAACATTTTTTATCATTTTATTTATGTGTTTTTTTTCATTTCGAGATACCTTCACCTTTACCTTTTTTGTTTACTTTTTATGTAATATTATTACCTATACCAATGAATAATGGGTGAAAAAATACTATCAAAGAGTGTTAGGATTAGCGAATAAGATACAAAATAAAAATGAGAGCAAAACGAAATTAACAATCCGCCAAGACGGGTGCACAAACTGCCCGTGTAAGTGAGTGATTTTTCAATAATTTTCAGGAAGTCCAAATCCGGCAGCCCTCCCGGTTTCGGTCCATCGGCCAAGTGGAGGAAAGAACATTCCAGGCATTGATGTCTGGCTCTCTTCGATCACCATACTCTCTTACATTGCCCGACTTTCTTCATTAGACATACTCTCTTACATACTGTGACACGTAATCTGATTTTTTTGAACTCTCTAACATGGTTTACATTTGATTCTTTCTGATATCCATACTATTTTGTAGCACGCTGGTCGCTGTTCTCTATGAATTTTATTTTCTAAACGCATGCTCACTTACACTAATCCTTATCTACCTTTTTTCTCGATTTTCTCAATATTTGTGAAGCAATACCATTTTGACAATCTCTTCATCGCAAATAACTGTCGTGTTATTGACTTTGTACATATCCAAGTCATTGCAATAAAAATGCTGTACTGTTTTTTTTATGACGCATACAATTAGAGAAAGCGCGCAGCGCCCTTTTCTTGCTTAGGATAGGGCTCGCGCCAAAATTTTCAAAAAGCGATATCAAAAGGACAACGTGAAGTCATCCGATTCATGTTAGTTAGATGCGCATGGTTCCGTAGAGCAGATCACTACGTGACGGCATCTCTGTGTCTTTTCTCCAAAAAAAAGTTATGAGCGATTTTGCGCACCCATGAGTCGGCAGGCCAGCGTGTGGGTCCACCTTCTTCTCGCCTTTTTTCCACCTTTTTCTCGCCCTTTTTCCACCTTCTTCTAGCCCTTTTTTCTACCTTCTTCTCCATTCTCAAAAGAGGTAACTTCACTCGAATCAAAGTTTTCTTACTGTTTTTACTCACATCGACATGTCACAAAAGCATCATTGCAGAAGCGTACACCACCTTTCTGATGCTGGGAAAAGGACACACCAATTTTCACAACAACCATTGTTATGGACATGATAATGTGAGCTAAACGACAAGCATGTATTTCACGAACACACTCACTAACTAAGTATTCGTATCTGCGAAACATTAAATAGTGAAATCGTTCATCCTAGATAACCCTTAGTTCCATCCTTAATTTTGATGAGTTAGATGAGTGGTCATTTAGAAACCTGTGTTTTAAATAAATAGTTTATTACCGTGTTGAGTTTGAGTACTTAGCGAGTGCATCATAGAAAACATTTTTCACTATCCTGTTCGTTTCGCGCGATCACAAACTGTATTTTAGCATTCTAATGTTTCTAATGATTGAGTAGAACAAACGCATTGCCGGTGTACGGCCGGTGCACAGCGTCAGTTAACCAGTTTTGATTACTTGTTCGATCGACAGCTGCTCAGACATTACGGTCACTTATCATCTAAAACCGATGATTGTTTTTTTTTTTGAACAACGAGCTGCGAGCCCTGGATGAATTAGGCGGGGGTTGAAATCACCGTTCGCCAGGGAAGAGAAAGAGAGAGAGAGAGAAAGTGGAGAGAGGAAGAGAGAGAAAGAGAGAGAGAGGAAGATATAGAAAGAGCGAGAGAGAGAGAGAGAGAGAGAGAGAGAGAGAGAGAGAGAGAGAGAAAGAGAGATACGCGTAATGTATTTCCTCTCTTCCGCCAGTCTTCTGACACAGTTCAATAGAAGGAATCTCGTTTTGGTTGGTTGGGTGGGGGTGTAATGTATTGTCTGATTCACTATCTCTGACCACACCCAAATGTGCCCGCATTGGCTAGCAGCTAGTGGCTATTGATCATCGCCTCAGCTGATCTCTCTCGCCTTTTTCAACGTCCCGATGTCTTGGCGTATTGTCCTAGTCATGTCTTGCTCATCAGTGATCAACTGTCGTCACTGTTAGCTGCGATCTACTGTGATACTGTGCTTATTTATCAGTGGATCAGCATATTCCAAGCCTGATAATTTGTTCTGATCTGTCGTTATGTTTATTTATCGGTTAATCATTTAATCAGCTGATTTTCGCATCACTTTTCCCGTTGATCAGCTGATTAGTGATAACTCTTTCGCAACACTGATCGATTGGTAATCCACTTACTCATGGAAGCTTGCGAGAGTGAGAGTGAATAGTTCATTCGCTGCCACCCCCCTCCCCTGTGTGCTCACTTGTCTCGCGTCTCTCCGGCGCCGCGCACTCTCTCGCCTATCTGCTGTCTGACTCTCTTCGGCACGCCACACTGTCTCGCACGACTGTCTCGCATCTATTTGAGTATGCTTGAGATTCCTACTGCCCCGGTAAGCTTCTCTCTCTATGAATTAGTCTCGATCAGTATGCAACCTTTCCCGCCACTGTAGCCAAAAGGTCTTTGATGTTTATCAATCGTCTTGAATTATTAGTTTACGGGTTCGTGTATTAATCATTTATGATAGCAAATTATTGTCAATGAAGCGCGAGTGGAATGTTAAATCATTTGTTTGTTCTTATTAGTACTCTGTACATTACTTCTTCCCACCACTGTGATTTGCATTGAGGTCAACGATACTTGCAATGATTTACAATCACTCTTTTCACCTATTCACTGCGTCTCCTATACCTTTTCTCATTTCGCACGTCTTACCTATGTGTGTTTTCTGTTTCTCTCATTTCTCTCTCTCTCTCTCTCTCTCTCTCTCTCTCTCTCTCTCTCTCTCCGTCTTCTATCGATTACTGATCGCCGCTGTTTGCTGGCGAAAAGTACCGAAAGTGAAAGTCTTCTCTTGTCTCTCGACTCTTGACCATTCAACCACCTTCACTATGCGTTTTCGTTCAGATTACACGTATTGTAGAAAATAGTTCTATTTTCAAACACCGCCGAACATACATATTTGTATTTTCCAGCATTGCTGTGTTATTCTCTATTTGTTTATTGTATATCTCTCGTATTTTTCCAGTGTTTGTTGTAGGATGCGTGGGTTGTTAGTGGCGTTCTGCGCTCTCGCTTGTCTACACCTCGCACAAGCAAAGGTGAGTAGAATATTTCACAATTTCATCATCAAACTTCTTTTCCCTGAGTTTTGGTAATTCAAAATAGTAAAAAAAATCCAGAAACATGACTCATCATGGAAATATCAGGAGGTATAGGGGTTATCTCTCTTTTTGAACCTTTGATTGTAGTGAAATATCAATGTTACCAAGAGGAATCGACGCTCTTCATGGTTACGTTTCACCAATCGAATAATAGTGTGATGGCGTGACGGTGCGCGATGCCTTATGTGACTCATGTTGAAAACACATAAAAGCAATAAGTGTAGAAAAGAGCAGTGACATGGTGTTGCAGGTGGAATGCACGAAGAAAACCGAAAAAATATATAAACACTATGAACACTTTAATATAAACACTTCAAAAACTGTGATTTAGGTTTCAACGTATGGTTTCAGGTGGAGTGCCCGAAGGCATCCGGCCGCTCTCTGGAGTGCGCATTCGCGTGCTGTCCTTCATTCGAGGGAAAGGAGCAGGTGGGACTTGTCAACGTGGCTTCCACGAATCTGTGTCGCTAAGTTTTGCATGACATTTCTAAACCGAGTCGCCTTGCGTTTGCAAGAAACAAAAGACCACCGAACAAGTAAAGCGATATACTGAAAAAAGAATTTTCCACAAAAAAATCTGTCTTTCCATATAGTCATGCGCTGACTGTCCGTCTTTCATCTGATCTAGAAGTTGATCTTCAGTGCGCGATTTGTGTGATCACAGAACTGTATATTTCAGGGCTACTACTGCTGCGGGGCTGAAGAGGACCGTCTCATCTCGGCGGCAGGAGCGGAGCACGGAAGGCCCGAGAGGTTCATCGCGTACGGGAGCACGTTCCAGTGAGTGTCTGTTTCTGAAAGCAGCAGCATGTGATGCGATCATTCATTGCATACAGGAGCATGTTCCAGTGAGTTATCTCGTACTATGGTTCTCTCGTTAATCACATAAATCTGCAAAAAAAATGGCGTTCTATGCTTTTCTGAAGATGGGGCACTAGGTTGCGTGAATGCGTAGTTGGTTTTTTGAAAGTGTCACAAGTTTCCGCTTCCAGTAGTGTATTTTACACGATATGGACATAATATTCTTGTTATCAATGACAATAACAAGACAATGACAGGAATATGACAGGAATATGCAATTAAAAAAACCATGACACGACACCACATTTTCGGCAATTAGGCAAAGGACACCAAACACCATGACACCACTTTACAAAATAAAAATTTCTGCATCTTTTCAGTTATATAGACGAGATGTCTGATGCCATTACCTAATTACTTGTTGTACGGTCAGGATATAGGGATTCTGAATGAATGATTTATTGAATGATTGATTGATTGATTGATTGATTGACACCACCTTTCCAGGGTCGACTACACTATGCTGGTCATCGGACTGATCGTGTCTGTCATCCTCTCCATTCTGCTCTCCCTGTGCTGCTGTCTGCTGTGCAACGGCTGCTGGCTGCACAGAAGGTGAGGGAGTGGGGCATCTCTCTCTCTCTCTCTTTATCTCTCTCTCTATCTATCTTTCTCTCTATCGCTCCCTCTCTCTCTCTCTCTCTCTCTCTCTCTCTCTCTCTCTCTCTCTCTCTCTCTCTCTCTCTCTCTGTTTCACCTTTTTACATGAGGATGCCTTTGAAGAATTGAAGAAGTGAGGAATAGAGAGGGAGAGAGAGAGAGAGAGAGAGAGAGAGAGCTCTTTTCCAGACGCAACCCGGAGCGCTACGAGTCCGTTCAGAACGAGCGCGGCTTCTACCCTCTCTGTTGTCAGTTTTTATTTTGTTTATTAATGTGATTGTTTTTTCACAGGTTTGAGAATCGAGTCTGTCACAGAATGCTAATTTAAAGCGAAATCGAAAAAAAGAAAGTGTTATGATACCAATAAGTTAACGAAACGCCCTTAATACATTAATCACTGTGAACATATCGTGTCTTCGAATATTTCCGTAGGTAAATACCTGACATTTGATTTTAAAAACACGAAAAAAATGTGGGGAGAAACAATATTCAGTGCAATTAGCATTATCTCTTGAAAAGAGTCAGTTTGTGTTGCTCCAATTCAACAAAAGCGCATGCATAAAACGTTTACAAATATGAACACAAACCTGCTTCTAGTTCGCTTGGGTTTTGTAGGGTTGGTCAAACCAGATTTAACAAATACAAACATACTGTTCACGAATAAGTCTCAATGCCTTTGCCTTTGCAGGCGGATTTGGAATTCCTATGGGCACGGTCGTCTTCTCCACTCACCCGCCGCAGTATCGGTGAGGAACAAAAAATCAATATTTCGAAAATCCTATAAACATTTTACCTTAACTATTACCTTAGGCTTTGTGAGTTTTGTATTACGGGTGAGGAGAGCATTATATTTGTTCCGGTTCATTCACTTCATTTTGCTCATTTTGTTGGAATGGGTGATCTCATTCTCACTAAAAAAAACTGGAACCTCCATTCTCTCCTCTCATTTCGCACACTCTCTCACCTCTCTCTCTCTTTTCAGTGAGGATCAGGAGATGTACCACGGCTCCAGCACGTCTTCGCTCCCCTCCAGCAAACAGCGCGTACGGTTCAACCCTGACGGTGAGAATGGGCGGGACTGATGGGGGCGTGGTTTATGACATGCTGTTTGAATGTGAGAGGGGCAGGACTAGGGGGAGCATGCTGTTTAAATGTGACGGTTAGAGGGTTGGGACTGATGGGGCGGAGCTTGCGTTAGATTTTGATGGAAATGTGAAATAATGTATGTTTTATCATCGATCATTTTTTTAAATAAGTAACGAAATCAAGTGCAGATTATCAGCATCACTCATGCTGTGCATTCGAAAAGTGAGTGAAACATATCGCACCAACCTTGTAACAACGCTTGGTTTGATGAACATAAAACATTTCACTTTTACTAAAATGAAATCAATACGAAAAGTGAAATTGCGAAAAATCAATATAGTCTAGGTTTATCGATTTGTTGATTTATCGATTTTTCAGGCACTCCTCGCGGCGTTCTGAAGAACGGCAACTCTCCCTCACCCCGCGATCCCAGAGACTACTGATCGATGTCTTATCGATCGATTATCGATCGAGTATTGATCGATTTTCAAGTTTTTGATTTTTTACTCTCCTTCGAGTCCGAGCTTTTCGACATTTCCTTCACTTGCATAATCGATTACGTGGTGCTGCGATAAACCATACAAACTGTTTTGTAAAAAGGAAAACTACAAAAAAACTTTACATACCCGTGTTTGTATGAAAATTAAAGAAGAAAAAAAAATAAAGGAAGAATAAAGATGAAAAAAATATATTTTTTTAAGTCTTACCACACTTTCACGAAAATACTCATGATACAACATTTATGAAAGGACATATGACACTATACAAAACAAACACTGGATTCGCGGTTTCAAGTGTAGAGTCTGACGACGAATCACTCTTCTGCAGCTTTCACATCACACATGGCTGGGTTATGTACCATTTGGGAGTCTACCAAAAATAAACGACTTGTTATATTCAAACTATCGATCTATGCAAGAGAGAGAGAGAGAAAGAGAGGGCGAGGGGAGAGAAGCAGAGGGATGGAGAGAAAAGAAGAGAGAAGGAAAAGAGAGGGAAAGGAGAGGAGGGAGAGGGAGGAGATTGAGAGTTATGAAATGCGTGATTTGTATGGAAACGAAACCGGCAAGCTGAGAAGAGACTAGCTGATATGCTACAAGTTATGAGAACTGGTTTCGTTTCTTTACTTTTTTTATATGTTATATTTTCTTTTTTTTCTTTTTATATTTTCTATATATATATTCTATACGTTACGTATTTATTTATATTTCTATACGTTTCACGCACTTTATAACAGATAAAACCATCATTTCAAAGAAATTTACAGCAGCCAGAAATAGTGAAAAAAGAGAGTACAAAACAGTTGAAAACTTTAGAAAAAGTTCGCAGTTACTTTTCTTTGGAAATTGTCTCAATTCCGTTCTGTTTTTGTAATGTTGGCACATCTGGGGGTACATGAATGAAAGACGACGAATGGTCCGAAAATACTCACTGAGAAACCTATCTAGCCACTACCCCTGACCCATCAACCCACCCGAGAGTCGACTGCTGTTTCGGTGCATCCAAACATTTCTGATAGTTAATTATGAGTTTTGTTTCGATACATTTTACATCTTTCATAACAACTCTAACTCGAGCCATCGTATAGCTCTTATCTGACTGGTATGCAGTGAGGATCATTAATATGACGTGTAACTTGTTCAAATCGTTTTGAATACACAACAGAAAAAACGTTAATTAAGTAACGACTCAACTCTGACAATCTTTGTGTTTCTATGACTTCTAGTAAGAAAACAAAAAGTTGAAAAACTGCGCAGTGTCAACGTATTGAAGAATTACTGTAGATGACATTAATCTGGTTGATTATGTTGATCAAAACTTCGTTTATGAATTATGAGAAAAACGAGAGAAGGGAGAGAGAGGGAGAGAGAGGACGCGAGAGAGGGGAGAGGGAGAGGAAAAGGGAATACGAGAGAGAGGGGAAGTGAGAGGAGAGTGAGAGTGAGAAAGAGAGAGAAAGCGAGAGAGAGAGAGAGAGAGAGAGAGAGAGAATTTCATGGATAAGATAAGAGCGGCAGTTTGATGATACAGACTGTGAGATATCATAGGTATGTTATCATAGAGCACAATCCCCTCTCAGTGTTACCTATTCGATGCATCAATATGAAAAAAATGATCGAAATTGGCGCCATTTACGCCCCTTCAAGAATTGTAAAATTTCAGAAATTGAATATTTTTCGAAATTGTTTTGAGTTTTTTAACGATCATTAGTAGTGTATCAAACGATAGTAAGAACAAAATTTTCGCAAAATTGTTTGTGCCCCCTACTCACAAGTACAAGATGCAAGACGGCCTCGCTATTGAAAGCGGGGCCAAGACTTTATTCTCCAACACAAAAAAGCGTTTCAGCGTTCATTTTATCAAAAAATTTGTAGTAGTATTAATTAACATCAACACATGAGATATCATAATATATAAACAACAATCAATCAGATCACAGAACAAATCGATCATCCGTCCTGCATCGGCATCTTGCACAAAAGAGGTCTATGGCAGTACCTACACTTGGTTTTCTTCTTGCATGCTCCTTGGTCCACATGTGATGCAGATTCCTCTGAACTTCACAAACACTGTCCTCTTTTCTTTGGGCACTGCATCACTGAAAAGAAAAATATACTTAACTCTGATTGAAAGTAGGACGTTCCCACATACATAATGTAATAATAACAACATTATGTTGTAAAAAACGTGGCAGAAAAGGTAACGATCTCTTAACAGAATAATAACAAAAACAGACTTTCCCGCCATTTTGTACATGTTAATGTGTGAGAAAAAGTGACATACCTTTCGAAGAATGTTGGATGAAACTGTCGATGTAGGCGACTGGAGAGACGAATTAGACGACAGAACTACTAGCCATTGTTTCTGGAATAACGACGTGATAAGCAATGAATGTCTTTTTCGAATAAAATAACAAGAACATCAAACAAAAAGAAGTTTGCAACAGACAGTATGGGGAATGATTGTCAGAATGAGTGAGTGAGTGAGTGAATGGGCCTTTGTTTAGCTTTTTGTGTGCCGCCAAACAGCCAAACTCCCGCGCAGTTGCCTCTAGCAAACGGCCTGACCTTAGATTAGACAGTGCTCGACACGAGATTAGACAACGCTCGATGTACATGGTCCTTTAGAAACCCAGCAGATTCACAGGTGCAGAAAACGCAAATGTTGTATGAATTGAAAGGAATAAACAGGAGCACAAAACAAAGGAGAAAGGACGTTGCACCACTTATTACAGCCACATATTTTGTCCCCATATGTTTCCTGGATACGCAATGATAAACAATTGAATTGAATGAACTTTAACAATTACGAATATGTACGAAATGCATTTCCATTTCTTAGGTTCTGTTCAATGAATGTTTCATAGTCGAATGTTAGCATTGTATGGTAAATTCTCATCAATGCGTGATGTCAACAAAACTTACAGTCCTTTCTTTTCGAAAAGTCGTTGTCTCAGCAGAGAATGTTGTGTGTGAGAGAGAGAAAGAAAGAAAAAAATAAAGAAAGAGAGAGAGAGAGAGAGAGAGAGAGAGAGATCACCTTATTTTAAAAAGCATTGCTACGAAAATATGTACTTCTTCCATGTCGCTTCACTTTCCCTCTTTCTTTACAACTCTCAAAAAGAACAGATCATATTGATGAATATGAATATGTTAATAACAAAACATGAGAACTCAAAGTATTTATGACCTCAGTTGAAAATTGATATGACAATAAAAACTAGATTCGAGTCTTCTAATGATGTTCTCTATGCGATATCCACAGCTCCAATCGTCATAAAAACAAACAATTACATAGCAAGTGAGCGTATGATCGGAGAGGTCCCACAGCGATCTCCCTGAATCGACGATCCGAGGCGTAGCTATATCTCTTGAGAGAGTGACATAGATAATTAGCCGTAACTATCAGAAATCACGCGTCCTTTCCCTAAAAAGAAAAAATAGAATACTCGTTAACTCGTTTGTAGAGATAAATCTAAATGTTTTGTTGTTGTAGGCTGTGATGCATGTGAATTTGTTGAATCAGATCAAAACTAACCATTTCACTTTAGTTTTGACGGAAATTAGTCGATGTAGGCGACTGGAGAGCAGATTTAGACTAGAAAGCTAGTTCGCAGTTTTTTTCTGAAAATAGCGATACAGAAATCGTTGTGGCTGAACGCGAAAAATAAATGATAATATTTACGGTACAAAACAATACAAAGCAGTGCGATTGCGAAAAACGAGTGTCACAGTATTTTCTCATCAGGCTTTTGTACCGGTAAAATCCCGCGCAATAGCCTTTAGCAAACTGCCTGACCTCTTTTAAATACCAGATTAGATATGCAGTGCCTGAGGTGAGGTTACATGAAGTTCTTGAGAAACCCGGCAGATTCACAAAAGCACAACTGTAATGCACAACCATAATCGAAAAAGGAAATTGTCAACATTTCACATCATACTATGCATACTGTACTTGCATTTCTCCATCAGTCTTTCACATTGTTTGGTGACTTTTCAGTAATGTGACGTGACAACAATTCAATACTTATCTAACGAGGAGTGTCGTTAGAGCCACATTCTCGGATCCGAACCAAATTGATAGGATACCTTAGTTAGGACCCCAGACATCGATTTCTGGTGTTACTTTTTTCCTACGCGCCATAAACCTTTGCAGTACGAAAACGTACAGGGCTGGTTTTTTGCTACCTCATTCCATTTTTTTTCTGGCGGTCAAAGACCGAGCCGTTGCGGCCTAGTGGTTAGCGCATCAGTATGTCAGACCAGAGGCTGCGGTCCGAGTCGGTGCACTTGATTTTTGTTTCGCCAGCACTTTCTGGACTTCGCGTTTCTTGTTGATGGAGAAAACACAGATTACAAATTTTCACGCTTTGTTATAACTGTTTTCAAACTGAACGTTACAGCCAACACAATAAATCGTGTAAAGAAACACAAAACGCAGTATAGTTGGACGACATTGGAAGCCTATAGCAGTAAAAAACATTTTTGTAGTTACAAACAGGTCGAAGCACTTTGTCACATAAAAAAAAAACTTTCAAGTCCAAAAAGTATTGGCAAAACAAAAATCGTGTGCGCGGACTCGAGTTAAGTGTGAACGTGAGAGTTGTGGCGGCTCTGGCAACTGATTATACACATCACATAATAAAATGCACAAATCAATAAACTAAACGAAAAAATCGATACTCACCAGCCAACAATTGTCACGCATACGGTCGGGCACTCCACCACCGGCACGCGACATTAAAGGATTTATCCGGACAATGTATTATTCCCTGATCTTCAGGTTGGGGTTGGGGTCGCTTTCGTTCTCTTCAATGAAGACGATTTTGAAGTTCTGTTTGCGCAGAAAAATTGGTAAAAATACAAACAATTTTTCCACGTTTGTACAATTTTAAAAGAAGGTTTCATTTACGAGAACAAACGCGACCCCAACCTGAAGATCAGGGAATAATACTTTGTCCGGATAAATCCTTCAAATGGATTTTTTTTATTGCGTTTTGTAAAACAGTAAAACAGAGCGGTGGATGTGTATCTAAACATATGTTAAGGAATATTGATGCCGAAAAAACAATTGAATTGAACTGAATTGTAAAACATGCTAGCAAAATGATGCATCTACAACGCGCGGAATCTAGCTTCTTATGAACTCATCGCTCGAATCCAAATAGTGTGGCAGTGAAAGAGGCACGGAGACCGCGAAATGGCCGCGCGGTTTTTTTTAAACACTGCTTCTTTTTCTGACATTCACACGATACAGAGTCCGTCAGTCAGTGGCGTAGTGCAACAGATACAGTACGAAGAAACAGATCGAAGACACAGTGATAAAAAAAATAGTAAAACAAACAAACAATACAAAATAAATCGAAATCATTCACCTCCGGTCACGTGATCATCTCGTCAGTGATGTTGAGCGGTCTGAATGCATTATGACGTCATCAAAACAGTATGACGTCATCTCAATTGTTCCAGGACCACATTGTATTTGTTTGATAAATTGAGCGACAACATATACAGATTTAACATTACATATTGTAAAATGTCGGATAAGAATAGGATTATGTATTCGCTGAAACGTATCGCAAAAACGATAGAGAGAGAAGAGGGGGGGGGGGGGGGAGAAAGAGAAAGAGAGAGAGAGAGAGAGGGAGAGAGAGAGTGAGACAGAGAGGGGGAGAGAGAGAGAGAGAGAGAGAGAGAGAGAGAGAGAATGACGTCACCCACCTCCGATACACCCCACTGAGCATGGGCCAGGCGGTGTCGTACAGCCGCGACATGCACGAGTAGCACCGCGCGGAATCTGAAAAAATCGATAAATCAATATTCGCTAGTCAATGAATAATTGGGATGAAATCGTAGTTTGATGGTTCCTTGATTGATTGTTCTGCAGATCCAACTGATTGAAAGTGTGACGTCATGTGCATTGTTACACTTCTGAAACCTCTATACTTCATCAGAATTTTCCGTATCTGTTCTCTGGATTCATATCTGAGTGTTCGATTGCGCGCACCAGCAGTGTTACTATGACAGTGCCCAGTAATGAATGATTATCGATCGACTGGTTCCGCACCAGCGGGCGGGTGGTGCTAATGTGATGGTAATGATTATACTAACCAACTACTTTTACTTGGAAGTACTTTTGAAAAATAATTATTGTTTGAAATGAGAACAAAGAGCTCTTATTGTTTGATCTTTGGAAAGTTGAGTAATATACTATAGCTGAAACGTAAAGACGTGAACTCACCAATTTCCCATACACTCACTCAGCATAGAAAGAGGAGGAGGGGGAGTAAGACTATGAGAAAGAGAGAGAGGGAGAGAGAGAGAAAGAGAGAGAGAGAGAAAGAGAGAGAGAGAGAGAGAAGGATAGGGAGAGAGAGAGAGAGTTGAAAGAAAGGTGGGGGAGAGAGAGAAAGAGAGAAAGAGAGAGAAAGATAGGCAGAGAGATGTGAGAGAAAGGGGGGGGAGAGAGAGACAGAGAGAAAGAGAGAAAGAGAGAAAGTGAGAGAGGAAGAGGATAGACGTCACTTCGGATTCGCGAAAATGATTATCACACGTACAAAAACGAAATCATCCACAAGAATTTGACTTGATGGTAGGTTTTTTTTTCTCGCAAAAAACAACGAGCGTAAAAATGCCGATTGAAAAAGGACTGTTGTGAAAGAATGGCTGAAGCTACAGTTGTTGTACTTGCCTCGACTTGTCATGTGACTCGAGTGGGAGACGGGACGGGACAGTCACGGCGACTGCCAAACGTGAACGAGATATAGTTTTATTCAGGAAAATAGTTGGGGGCTTTGTACATTTGACTACAGAAATGAAGTGTGTGGTCCCGCACAAAAAATGAGTATCTTCATTTCTGTAGTCAAATGCACAAAACCCTCAACTATATCCTTGAAGAAAACTATAGGCTGACGCGCGCGCGAAAAGTGCGCCCCATCGGGTCAAATGTTCGCGCCTTAGCCAAAACGGGCTCAAGTACGACTATGGTTTCATATAGCACGAGAGACTGCAGTGATGTGCATTATCAACAGCACGAACGCATCACAACGAATCTCGAGTTATCGGAAATCGGTACTCGCAGTAACATTTCGTTACTGTACTTTACCGTATTCCACCGTAAACCATATTGCGTGCTACTTGGTTCGAGATAAATATTCTGATTCTGATAGTACGAGAGACACGCTCTCTCTCTTCTCTCTCTCTCTCTAACTCGACAGAACGTTTATCAGAAACAAAACATTCAATTAAGAAAAGAGAGTGTTTTGTAAGTGATTTATGCATGTAAAAAAAACACTGCTCAATTATGATGATTTTTTTTCAGTTGATCAAGGAACCGTTTTTCTTCTTTGGCGATCGTCCTCATTCCTTTTTGTTTGTAACGTTGGCACATCTTCACTACAGCAATCAATGACAAGATCGAAGAACTGTGTTAATTCGATCATATCAGAGTGAGGTGAGGTGTCTTCCGTCCCTATAAGGGATCGCGCGTCCTCGCCCGTACTGAAGACACGAAACAAATTAGCACTTTCATATATATATATATATTTATATAAGCAGCTGTATAGGTTTTAGAGTTATAAAAGGTGAATCGTTCGAAGCTCTTTTGTTTTGAAAAAAATTGTGGCTCAATACGTGTGTGCGGCGTTATGGCGCGGACCTCGCTGGTTCGAGTCCTGCCTACGGCAAATGTTTTGCATGAGTGGTAATATGCGTTCAAAAGAGCTATTGACGAATTAAGTCGCCACTGTGCCTTTAAGTAAAGTTTGTTCAAACTAACATGTCAAAGGATGTCCTTGGAATTATTTGTTGATGAAATTTTGTCGATATAGGCAACTAACAAGACGGTTTAGACGCAAAACCTAATTCCAAGTGAGCATCGCACAGGCTTCGCATGTTAGAGAACATTCGCGACATAAACGAGAACTGAAATGAACTATTAATTAACAGAAATTGAGGGTCTGTTCGAACTAACCTAATGTCAAAAGTCAATAATTGCGAAGATCTCATTTGAATGCTTTGTTGATGACTAAAACTTGTCGATGTAAGCGACTGATGAGATGATTTAGGCAGCAGAACTAATTCACGGTCATTGTTTCTGAAAAAAAGACGACGTGAGAAATCATAAATGTGAGTATGTTTAAAAAATAATGTACAAAAAAGACACGTATGGTGACTGGGTGAGCTTTCGTTAGGCTTTTGTCATGTCAAAATCCCTCCCGATAGCCTCTAGCAATCTGCCTGACCTTATATGAAGACGAGATTAGATATGCAGTGCTCGAGGTAACAGAATATAGGTTCTTGAGAAACCCAGGAGATTCATCGATCATTGATGCACAATTGTTATATGTCAGCGCATAACCATTATGATGAAAACTCCTTTTTTTTGAAGGTAGTGTACCTCCTGGTTTTCGAAGTTAGCACCATAAATAATGTACTTTCTCGTAGAAAACTTATGTCAAAGTTGCCTTAAAGTTTGTGTTATTAGAACATGAATACACGAGTTCAAGTAAAAAGTGTGCGGAAGTGTGCACAAACGTGCATAGTGTGTAATGGTTTCTCCATTTTCCCGGCATTTCCGGCATATGGTCCAATTGACGAACACTATATCAACAAACTGACACTCTGTTCCACCCGTGGCTGCTGGCAGAAAGGTCGTATAGATTGAACTGCCATCCGAGTTCATCCAACCGCTTCCGTTAGTGTGGATACTAGACCAGAGTCCACGAGTGTACGAAAGAACTAAAATGTGTTCTGTTAAGGAAACATACAACTTCTAAATGTTATGTCTAAACTACGACTTCCTAGTGATAAAAGCAAAAAAAAGGTCTAATTACAACAACTTTTCACGGGACACGGAACAAACTTCGTTGCAAGGTTTTAGCAAACATCTGATATCGAATTGCGTCTGGTATCTCGACATATCAACCGGAACAATCACATTTCTTGTTAAAGAAACAGGGGCGTTTAGCAGATACCCTCACTCGACACTACCCTACTGGACACTACAGACACTACAGGTACTGGACACTACAGGTTTTAGCAGGTTTTAGCATTTTATATTCAGCAAAACACGTTGTCTATGGAAGAATCCGAATCTGCATAGTGACGCCTGAGAACCGTGAGCACAACCACTGCGCTACGCTAAATTGAGAGTAATGTCAAATGTCAGCTGATGCGCGAGACAGCGAAAGTATTGGCGGGAATTCGAAAGTGTATCATATTTAGTACCTTTTCACATTCCGGTGCCAACCCAGAGGGTACACCACCTTTAATATGCGGCATGTGTGTACATGAGAATTGTAATTAGGCTTTTAATGCGAATGCTGGCATTATTTCTTTCTTGCACCATTGATCAATCGCGTAAGAAACATAATCGGTATTACACGAACCGAGCGCTAAAGAAACAGAATGGGAATAATATTTACGAAAACAATTGCATACCTCTGTTGTAGTCCAAAATGCAGCAATCAACAGACATAAAACAGCTGCGTGATCGAAAAAAAAATAATAAAAAATACATGTTTCCTGAATAGTCGAGCAGTATTTCTACGAGTAAACTTTTCAGGTAATTTTTGTTCATCTGTACTCATCTTTCTCTGAAAAGGTTTTTATTGATAGTTTGAACTACCTTGTGGTAGAGAAAAAATGACGAAAACTTGTCGATGTATGTGACTGATGAGATGATTTAGGCAGGAGTACTATAATATCATGGACATTATTTCTGAAAAAGCGAAGTAAGAAATAATACTTGTTTTTTTATTCAAAATAACAAGAATACCACTTACTTTTCAAATGTGGACAACGAATATCGATCGAGTATTGCAATCGATTAATACTCGATCGATACTCGTTTGATACGAAGATATTATTCGAATCGTTGTCGTTGACGACGCAAACTTTTCAATTTGGGCGACATGAAAACAAACCTGAAAACAATATAGTAAACATGGAAATATAACGGTTATACAACATCATTTTCAAAGAAAATAATTGCGAACGTATGTTCGGTTAATATGGACGGTGTTAACAGTTTTAATCGATTTTAATTGACTATTTTAATAGTTCGTATCGCGAGAGACCATGGGAAAGTGAGAAAGCGCGCGCACCGTCTGTATCCCTCCTCTCCCCACATTCTTTTCGCGCACAAATTCAAATAATCAAAAAAATAGTACTTTTTACCTTCCGAGCATTGTAGATGGTGTGTATGCGGCGTTTGAAGTGTCGCTATCACGCGCTGTTGACAATTCCGCTTGATTCTTATCGAGCAGGGATTAGATTGATTAGGCCCCGGATTAGGAGATAAGGCAGTTCGATGGCCCAGGATGAAACACACATTCGAGGATCGACTGTTCATCGACGATAGAGTGGGTGTTGTAATGGATAGAGAGGGTTCGGAGGGAATTCACATGTTTTGTCACTGAGAGTGGATATATGTTGTGACTTTGCAGCGCTCATGTGAGAGCGCGAGGGATATGTTGTGAATACTCGCGTCGCCTATACATTGCACTGCTACGATTGTTCGGAATTGACAGAAATTAACAGGAATTGAGATTGATATACGTGGTTTATAAGAAAATGACACTCACCTTCTCATTTCATCCTCATCATCGTCAGTACTTCGGAATACCAGAAATACGCATTATTTAAATTTCATCAAATGTCTTCAAAACATATTTAAATGATATTTAAATGAGTAATCAAAATGCATAAATGAAGGCAATTCACCAATGCCATAGAGAAATGAATCGATCGATGACGATCCAAAATGCGAGCACTCAAGTGTTACAACAGGCATGCGAATCGAGGGGGAAAGGCGATAGCGCGAAAGGGCATCCAGCTGTTTGTGAACGAATTGTCTCATTTTGAGACAATCATTCCGAGCAACTACAACTAATCACCATCAACATTTGGTAACTGTCATTTTGAAAAATAACAGTAACATGGGGGGAGACAACTCAACGTCAAAGAGTTATCCAGTATCGCATATAATAAATATCACGCATAAAACAAGTAACTCACACTTTCTTGGAAATATATTTATTTCACGTGTTGTGTTTTCACTAGTGGTATGTCTTTGTGTTCACACTTTCCAATTGCGAGATACTGATATGGGTGCCTTAGATTTAGGTGATGTCCAACCGTAATGTATTTGTATGTGTGTACATACATTCTCATATCAAGTTCAGTTTGTTGTAAACCGGGTTCATATTTGAGTGGGTTCTCGAAACAAATATCTCTTCCCCACTGCCGCATATTCACTCTTTTACTCTGCGTCTCGCTGCGAATAGCGGATACCCACTCGCACCCGCTATTCGCCTCACTCACACACAGAGGGGGCGGGGCGAAAGCGATTGTCCGACGCCCGCCCGAGCGACCGAGCGACCGACACCAATCTCAATCGACTAGTCGCACAAACAACCACAATTAACAACCTCGAACATCATTCTTCCCTCACTCAAACGCGATACATAATTGTTAAAGCGGTGTATTATTACATGAGCAGCAGAGATCTTGTGAATGCAAGAGCGGGGTTTGTGGTCTGGAGCCTGCCCACGGGCGAGGCAGGCGTCCGGTCTGGGGATGGTGTGCTTCTGTATCTTCTTGGCTGCTTGGACGGCGAGGACTGCTGGTGCGGTTTCTTGGTGGAGTACTTCGACTCCTTCTGTTAAGTTCCTGGTGACGCCATGCCAACCATTCCCTTATCCTCCATGCGACGGTGGTAGAACGCCTCCCACTAGACTACTCCTTCCCAATCCCGCAATCAATAGAGTAAGCTACCTACTACCCTCTAATGACTGGTTCCCCTACGACCGGATCCCCTCAACCCATTGATAGTACGCGTGCAGTAATGAAACGGGACAACGTAAATCACACAAGGTTTATTAGGGAAAAATGGTGCGGCCGGAGAGCAGCCGCTCTCCGGGCGCGCCCCGGCGAGAAGACCCAGATCTATGGTACTCTCGGCCACGCCCCCGCGCGCTGGCCTCGACGCGCAAGCGCGTGCGCTTGACACTTCTTCTTGGCAGCGAAGCACATGTGACAGGGTCATCTGGCACAGAAGAAGGCCATGGCTGCAACGAGGAGAGGTTGAAAGGAGGACTGGTAGTAGAATAACCGGTGAGCACGGAACAAGGAAAAGGGAACACTGATTAGCGTTCCATCTTCCGATTCGCCAAAGTGGGCATGGTTAGCTGCCCTTCGCCCCTCCTCTCTTTCCTGGCTAATAAATGACATAAAATGTTATGTCCTCACCGAATAAATCAGATCGTGTTTGTGTCTGCGTCTTCCACTTTCAGGAACCACGCGCCCTCTTCTGTCCTAAGAACGCTTTGCAAAAGAACATTTCAATTTGTATAGGTAGGCAAACATATTTTCAAGTATGCTTCAATGAATGGTCAGCTCGAACTACCTTGTCGAAGGTAGAGAGAAAAGGACGAATACTTGTCGATGTAGACGACTGATGAGACGATTTAGGCATTATAACTTATAACTATTTCATGATCATTGTATCTGAATCTGAAAAAGCGACGTGACGTTTACTTTAACGCACCATCTCCGTTTCAATCATGAAAAGACAAGTTTGGATGCAAAGAGAAACAGGAAGTCCAGAGCCTATCATGAATATGATGATTTTTTTTAAATGGAGAGGTAGGAAGCGAGGTGAGGGAGAGAGAGACAGAAAGACAGAGAGAGAGAGAGAGAGAGAGAGAGAGAGAGAGAGAGAGAGAGAGAGGCATAGAGCAATAATATCAAACATACCAGAGTTTGCGGAGAGATGCGATTGATGACTAGGTTGACAACATCCAAAATGTATTGGCGCAATTCAAACTCCCATCCTTGTTTTTAAGGATATTTGGCCATTACTTTTTTCTAAAACTGACACTCTTACAGAATCCATGTGTATCCAGAATCAAAATAATTGCATACCTCTGTTGTAATCCAAAATGCAGCAATCAATATCAGTTCCATGGTAACTCAGCTCCATTATCTTTTCCACAGTGATCAGCCTGGTAGACACACCATTCTTCTCGTAGATGTCAAGACGCAGGCTTTCAATGTCGAGATAGTATAGTAGCATGAATAGCTCCTGCTGTTTGATCCCAGCAGGAAACTTTTCGCATTTGCTTCTCGTCTACCCATCTAAAACTGAATATGTTTCAAAAAAAAAAATACTATCGCAATATTGCAAAACAAATGTCAAATCGCAACGACTGATGATAGTTTATACATACAACCGTGTGTCTCTATCGTTTCACAAACTCCTATACCGTATACACTTTCGTACCTGGCCTGATCTCCGAAACATATTTGTAATTAGATAAATTGATTGTCAGCTCGAACTACCTTGTCGAAAGTAAAGAAAATTACATCTGGATTCTTTGTTGCTGACGAAAACTTGTCGATGTATGCGACTGATGAGACGATTTAAGCAGGAAAACTAATTCATGGTCTTTGTTTCTGAAAAAAAGCGATGTGAGAAATAGTAATTGTATTTTTAATCAAAATAACAGAAAAAGACAAGGTTGTATATGAGAAGTGACTGTCAAAGTGAGTGAGCTCTCCCCTGGGCTTTGTACTCTCGACTCGATCCCGCGCGATCGCCTCTAGCAAACTGACTGACCTTTTCTGATGAGTACGAGAGTATGTAGATATACAGGGCTCGAGGTAACATGGAATATAGATAGGTCGTTGAGACACCCAGGAGATTTACGGGTGCACAACCGTAGTGTAAATGTAAATCGTAGTGTGAATATGAATGTAAAGAATGTAAACACAAGAGGCTCGTCGGTGCACAACTGAGATGCAAATGCCATCTTTTAAACGAATTATCAAAAACATATTCGCACAACTCATCAGTCAACTCATTACTCATTTTCATCTCTTACTATAGTTTGTACGTTTCTTCATCAGATGTTAACATTGACTGTTCAACTCTCCACAATATCTCGCCAATCACGATTCTATTCAATCAATATTTATCTAGCATAACCACAATATTATAAACATCTTGCAAACACAAATGGGGCAGAAAGCGGGGTGGGTGAATGTGAGAGAGGGACCATTGAGCATCCGGTAAGCAAGTTATTCAACGAAA
Organism: Rhabditoides inermis; assembly: GCA_963966185.1. Taxonomy (NCBI): domain Eukaryota; kingdom Metazoa; phylum Nematoda; class Chromadorea; order Rhabditida; family Rhabditidae; genus Rhabditoides; species Rhabditoides inermis. The sequence goes on along the minus strand of CAWZYM010000338.1, from coordinate 552 downwards.
CATACAACCCGTAGAGGTGAAGATCAGTGGGAAAGTAAAATCCAGGAGTTTTACAGCATTCGGGTAACATCCAAGCTGTGCGCCTGCTACCGTGGGAGGAGCAGGAGGAGAAGGAGAAGTGGGAGGAGGAGCGACCGGGTGGAGGAGGAGTTGCCATTGCAGTGGTCGGCGTAGCACGTGCACACTTCTATAGATGAATCGTCCCTGCAAAACGGCTGTTGGGAGAGAAAGAAAGAGAGAGAAAGAGAGAGAGAGAGAGAGAGAGAGAGAGAGAGGGAGAGAGGGAAGGGAGAGAAACGAGGAGGAGAGGGAGAGGGGGAGGGTTATAAAAGAAAGGAAAGAGAGAGAGAGGAGAGAGAGAGAGAGAGGAGAGGAGAGAGAGAGAGAGAGAGAGAGAGAGAGGAGAGAGAGAGGAGAGAGAGGAGAGAGAGAGAGAGAGAGAGAGAGAGAGGAGAGAGAGGAGAGAGAGGAGAGAGAGGAGAGAGAGGAGAGAGAGGAGAGAGAGGAGAGAGAGGAGAGAGAGAGAGAGAGAGAGAGAGAGAGAGAGAGAGA
>CAWZYM010000337.1:102500-371862 GCA_963966185.1 Rhabditoides inermis | reverse complement strand
AGTGACTCACCCGAATCCCGGCAGCTTGAACAGTTCCCGTTTCCTATAGGGCCGACAGCTGGCTCGGTGCATCCATCGATACCTGAAAAAAACATACATGATATTTTCGTTTCCATACGTTTCACAAATTTCATAAAAGATTAAGTGCTGATGTAATTGATGACTCAGTTGACCCCTTGAATGATCACTACATTTGTGAAACTTATTTCAAGTGTGAAGTTTCACAATTAGAACGTTGCAGGATACATTCTACGTTTCAGTATGAACGTAAAAGAAAGTGGCGAAAAAACTGCGGCAATGAGTTTTTGACAATTTCGTGAAAACAAAAAAAAAACATTAAAACAAGTTAAGTGTGAACGTAAGAGTTGTGGCGACTCGGTTAACTGGTTATACATCTTTCTTGATAAAATCTACAAATCAAGAAACAAATTGAAAAAAATCGATACTTACCAGCCCACAATTGTCTGGTTGAAGCCGTTGATCAAAACGTCGTTCATACAACCGCGGATGTGGCCCTTCACTCGGACGCCTAGAGAGAGGGATGAAGGGGAAGAGAGAGAGGGGGGGGAGAGAGAGAGAGAGAGAGAGAGAGAGCCACTCACCAGCGATGTTCACCTCCTCCACCATGCTCACACAGATGGTCGGGCACTCCACTACCGGCACGCGACCTGAAAAAGGATGTTGTTTTTTTGTTATTGCGTTTTGTAAAAACATGCTATGCATCTACATACAATGCGCGTAACTTTCTATGAACTCATCGCTCGAAGCAGAAGAGAGACGGAGACCGCGAAGGGGCAGTGCGTTTTCAATTTTTCTCATTATTGCACTTCACAGAGTCCCTCAGTCAGTGGCGTAGTGCGACTGATACAGTACTTTACGTTCACAATGAGTTTTGTGCAACTTGCGAGTGTGACTCTGGGCAGTGGTCTGCATTGTAGAATGTAGAGGTTCTTCGAAAAAAGATCAAAGAACGCACAGTGACAGAACACGCAAACACAGTGATACAAACTAGTAAAATAAAGAGATAATACAGAACCGATCGAAATCATTCACCTCCGGTTACGTGATCATCGTTGCATTCATCAGTGAAGTTGAGCGGTCTGGAATTACGTCTTCTCAACAAGCATTTTGGCGTCATCGCAACGGTTCAAGGAGAGAGGATGGGGGGGAGCAAAACATTATTGTTTGAGAGCAGAAAACAGAGGTCTTATTGTTTGATACTTGGAAAGCTCAGTAATATGCTATAGCTGAAACGTAAAGACGTGAACTCACACATTTCACTTACACTCACTAATCATAGCAAGAGATGGAGGAGGGAGTAAGGGAGTAAGACTAAAAGAAGATACATAGGGAGAGAGAACGAAAGAGAGAGAGAGAGAGAGAGAGAGAGAGGTGAGAGAGAGGGGGGGAGAGAGAGAGAGAGAGAGAGCGAGAGAGAGCGAGAGAGAGAGAGAGAGAGAGAGAGTAGAGAAAGAGAGAGAGAGGGAGAGAGAGAGTGAGAGAGAGAGAGTGAGAGAGAGAGAGATGACGTCACCCACCTCCGATACACCCCACTGAGCATGGGCCATACGGCGTCGTACAGTCGCGACATGCACGAGTAGCACCGCGCGGAATCTGAAAAAAATCGATATTTCAATATTCACCAATCAATATATAATTGGAATATTATCATAGTTTGATGGTTTCTTGATTTATTGAGTGTTCTGCTTGTGGATAGATCAGCTGATTGTAAGTGACGTCATGTTCCCTCATTGTTCCTCTTCTGAAACCTCTGAACTTCATTTTTCGTATCAGTTCTCTGAATTCATATCTGAGTGTTCGATTGCGCGCACCAGCTGTGTTACTATGACAGTGCCCAGTAATGAATGATTATCGATCGACTGGTTCCGCACCAGCGGGCGGGTGGTGCTAATGTGATGGTAATGATTATACAAACCAACTACTTTTACTTGTAAGTACTTTTGAAAAATAATTATTGTTTGAAATGAGAACAAAGAGCTCTTATTGTTTGATCTTTGAAAAGTTGAGTAATATACTATAGCTGAAACGTAAAGACGTGAACTCACCAATTTCCCATACACTCACTCAGCATAGAAAGAGGAGGAGGGGGAGTAAGACTATGAGAAAGAGAGAGAGAGAGGGAGAGAGAGAGAAAGAGAGAGAGAGAGAAAGAGAGAGAGAGAGAAGGATAGGGAGAGAGAGAGAGTTGAAAGAAAGGTGGGGGAGAGAGAGAAAGAGAGAAAGAGAGAGAAAGATAGGCAGAGAGATGTGAGAGAAAGGGGGGGGGGAGAGAGACAGAGAGAAAGAGAGAAAGAGAGAAAGTGAGAGAGAAAGAGGATAGACGTCACTTCGGATTCGCGAAAATGATTATCACACGTACAAAAACGAAATCATCCACAAGAATTTGACTTGATGGTAGGTTTTTTTTTCTCGCAAAAAACAACGAGCGTAAAAATGCCGATTGAAAAAGGACTGTTGTGAAAGAATGGCTGAAGCTACAGTTGTTGTACTTGCCTCGACTTGTCATGTGACTCGAGTGGGAGACGAGACGGGACGGTCACGGCGACTGCCAAAAGTGAACGAGATATAGTTTTATTCAGGAAAATAGTTGGGGGCTTTGTACATTTGACTACAGAAATGAAGTGTGTGGTCCCGCACAAAAAATGAGTATCTTCATTTCTGTAGTCAAATGCACAAAGCCCTCAACTATATCCTTGAAAAAAACTATAGGCTGACGCGCGCGCGAAAAGTGCGCCCCATCGGGTCAAATGTTCGCGCCTCAGCCAAAACGGGCTCAAGTACGACTATGGTTTCATATAGCACGAGAGACTGCAGTGATGTGCATTATCAACAGCACGAACGCATCACAACGAATCTCGAGTTATCGGAAATCGGTACTCGCAGTAACATTTCGTTACTGTACTTTACCGTATCCCACCGTAACCCATATTGCGTGCTACTTGGTTCGAGATAAATATTCTGATTCTGATAGTACGAGAGACACGCTCTCTCTCTTCTCTCTCTCTCTCTCTCTAACTCGACAGAACGTAAAAAAAACTTTGAAATGTAATCAGACCTATCAATCGTGAAAAATTAGTTTATCAGAAACAAAACATTCAATTAGGAAAAGAGAGTGTTTTGTATATGATTTATGCATGTAAAAAAACACTGCTCAATTATGATGATTTTTTTTCAGTTGATCAAGGAACCGTTTTTTCTTCTTGGTAATCGTCCTCATTCCTTTCCATTTGTAACGTTGGCACATCTTCACTACAGCAATCAATGACAAGATCGAAGAACAGTGTCAATTTGATCTTATGAGAGTGAGGTGATGTGTGTCTTCCGTCCCTATAAGGGATCGCGCGTCCTCGCCCGTACTGAAAACACGATACAAATTAGTGTTTACATATATATAAATAGCTGTATAGGTTTCAGAGTTATAAAAGGTGAATCGTTCGAGAGAAAAAAGCAGGGTTGTTTTAATTTTTTAGGCTGCGAAAAGAATTATGTATGTGCTTAGATAAAAAACACTCCTGTATACTCATGTACTTTTCGAAAGATTTGGCTGTTAAAGGTATACACCACTCTAAATTTCTCACATAAAAGTTTGTTCAAACTAACATGTCAAGGGATCTCCTTGAAATTATTTGTTGATGACGAAACCTTGTCGATGTAGGCAACTAACGAGACGGTTTAGACGAAGAACCTGATTCCAAGTGAGCTTCTCACAGGCTTCGCTTGTTTGAGAACATTCGCGACACAAACGAGTGCTGAAATAAATAAATAAATAAAATAAAATGAGGGTCTGTTCGAACTAACATGTCAAGGGTCAAAAATTGTAAAGATCCTATTTGGATGCTTTGTTGATGACGCAATATTGTCGTTGTAGGCGACTGATGAGTTTATGCACGAAAACTAATTCATGGCCATTGTTTCTGAAAAACGACGAGTGAGAAATCATAAATGTGAGTATGTTTAAAAAAGAATGTACAAAAAAGACACGTATGGTGACTGGGTGAGCTTTCGTTAGGCTTTTGTCATGTCAAAATCCCGCCCGATCGCCTCTAGCAAACTGTCTGACCTTATATGAAGACGAGATTAGACATGCAGTGCTAGAGGATACATGGAATATAGGTTCTTGAGAAAGCCCAGGAGATTCACCGATCATTGATGCACAATTGTTATATGTTGTCTATAAAGAAGACACAATATTGTCAGCGCATAACCATTATGATGAAAACTCTTTTTTTTTGAAGGTACCTTCTGGTTTTCGAAGTTAGCACCATAAATAATGTACTTTTAAGTTATGTCAAAGTTGCCTCAAAGTTTGTGTTATTAGAACATGAATACACAAGTTCAAGTGAAAAATGTGCGGAAGTGTGCATAAACGTGCATAGTGTGTAATGGTTTCTCCATTTTCCCGGCATTTCCGGCATATGGTCCAATTGACGAACACTATATCCACAAACTGACACTCTGTTCCATCCGTGGCTGCTGGCAGAAAGGATTGGAATGCCATCCGTGTTCGTCCAACCGCTTCCGTTAGTGTGGCTACTAGCCCACGGAGTCCAAGTGTACGAAGGAACTAAAATGTGTTCTGTTAAGGAAGCGTACAAATTTTAAATGTTATGTCTAATTTACGACTTCCTAGTGAGCATTTTATATTCATTAAAACACGTTGTCTATGGCAGAATCCGAACTTGCATAGTGACGCCTTAAAACCGTGAGCACAACCACTGCGCTACGATCATTGAGAGAAATGTCAGCTCGTTCGAGAGATGCGCGAGAGACAGTGAAAGTATTGACGGGAATTCGTAAGTGTATCAGTTTTAGTACTTTTTCACATTCCGGTGCTAACTCAAGTTCGAAAACCATAGGGTACACTACCTTTAATATGCGTCATGTGTGTACGTTTCAACAACAGATGTTAACAATAAACAATAAATGGAAATTCTCAACAATCCGTGATATCAACAAATTATAATAAACATCTTGCAAGTTGCATAATTAAAAATTGAGAGGTAGGAAGCGAGGTGTGGGAGAGAGAGAGAAAGAAAGAAAGAGAGAGAAAGAGACGAAGAGACAGAGAGCAATACTATTAAGCATACCAATGTTTGCGGAGAGATGCGATTGATGACTAGGTTGACAACATCCAGAACCTATCATGAAATGTTTAACACAAACCGACTTGCCACAGTATATCACATGATGTTATATATATATATATACATATAAATACACTAAAATGGTTGCATACCTCTGTTGTAGTCCAAAATGCAGCAATCAAGAGACATCTCTGAGAGAGTGTGTACACATGAATTCAGATTAGATTCATCAAGAATGCAGAACTCTATTCAGAACAAAATCATACACCGAACAAAATGAAGTTTATCGGAACTCTTCCCGAATTCTTTATGAATGACCTGAATTCGTTCTGAATTTGTCCCGAATTTGGAATGTTTTCATGAAGATTTCCCCATGTTATTCCTTATACTACCGCCCTTTGTTGAAACATATATTGGTGAGGCAAACCCACAGGACGAGACCTAGTTTATCTGAAGCGCTCTTTTTCACTCATTGCCACAGACTTGGTAAAGCAACTTTATCTAAAAACCAAGGAAATACAAACGCGTCATAGCAGTTCAAATCATGGAACAAACTTGTATACATATACAACATGGCAACAATACAATGCAAAACTTAACAATACAATACCGAAATGAAAACATGACATTAACGCTATTATTTCTGTTCTCGGCTTCCCCGTCGTCTCTCCACTGCTCCTTCTCCTCCTCCGCTCCTTCTTTCCATACTTGCACGAGTCGTCGTTGCGCTAGCACTAAATCAAATCAATACACGATATATATTTAACCTGACTTTCTCTCACAATTGAGCGTCTCTTCTTCTTCCCTCCATCTCCTCCACACACCTGATACTTGTTAATCGAGTTGAAGGGGATCTCGGCCATCTTGGGCGACTTGTCCTCAGCGAACTTGAGCTGCTCAACCTTCGACGCGTCGCCGGTGCACTCGCGGCGACGCACCAAGATGTCGTCCGGAGTTCTGTCTGAAATAAACAACAAACCATCAACTTCTCGCACCTCTTTCTTTCCTAATTTACCGTAACTTTACACCAAAATTCAAAAAAAGTTCGGTTTTTTTGTTGAGAAAGCCACATATGGACAAATGACAGACAGCATGGGCAGACTGGTAACAACTCCTACACCAAAATTGGATGAAATTCCAAACGCCAATGCAATTCCAAATGCCAATGCAATGGATTTTTCGTAATTTCGCGCGTGTACACTTCAAATTTTCGATCATTCACAGCATTGTCCACTTATTGCCAGCAATGTAATGCGAGTTCGCCTCCATCAGCCTTACACTTCGAACTCACCTGGAACTCGACGTGGGTGCAGACGGTGGCTACGAGGGTGTAGGCCGTCTTCAGCGCGTCAGCACTACCGCGGCCTAAGGTGGCTGGTCACAGCCGAACTGAATACATACGTTACATGGTTAAACCAAAGCAAACTAGGATACAATATTAAAAACTCCGTCATTGTAAAACATATATGCAGATCGATAATCCATAAATAACAAACCTCTATCGACTCGACTCCATCGACAGCCGCGCCTATCTGACCAACTGCTTGCAGCAGTCAGTGCGGGAATTCAGCGCGTTCTGATCATAGAATTGAATAACATCATTTAAATATAAATATAACAATCATAATAACAAAAAAACAAAAAAAAAACACGAAAAAGGAACAAAAAATAAACAAGCGACGATGATTCATAAAAGCAATCCGAGACACGAAATTCTCACTACGGTACACAACCGAACACATTATTTCGGGATCCTGGAAAATTCATCACTTCATTACTTCATCACTTTGACTTCATAAATTTTTCTTCATAAAATTCATCACTTCATCACTTCATCACTTCATCACTTTCACTTCATCACTTCATCACATGTGATGAAGTGATGAAGTGATGAAGTGATGAAGTGATGAAGTGATGAAGTGATGAAGTGATGAAGTGATGAAGTGATGAAGTGATGAAGTGATGAAGTGATGAAGTGATGAAGTGATGAAGTGATGAAGTGATGAAGTGATGAAGTGATGAAGTGATGAAGTGATGAAGTGATGAAGTGATGAAGTGATGAAGTGATGAAGTGATGAAGTGATGAAGTGATGAAGTGATGAAGTGATGAAGTGATGAAGTGATGAAGTGATGAAGTGATGAAGTGATGAAGTGATGAAGTGATGAAGTGATGAAGTGATGAAGTGATGAAGTGATGAAGTGATGAAGTGATGAAGTGATGAAGTGATGAAGTGATGAAGTGATGAAGTGATGAAGTGATGAAGTGATGAAGTGATGAAGTGATGAAGTGATGAAGTGATGAAGTGATGAAGTGATGAAGTGATAAAGTGATAAAGTGATAAAGTGATAAAGTGATAAAGTGATAAAGTGATGAAGTGATGAAGTGATGAAGTTTCAATTTTCGTTTTTTAAACAAACTGTTTTACTTTGTAAAAAGTAATCGGCAACGGCAACAGATGTCCGTTTGAGAGAGAGGGAGAGAGGGAGAGAGGGAGAGAGGGAGAGAGGGATATGTAATTTGTTATGTAATCTGTTTTTTGTAAACTTTCGATCGGCAACGGCAACAGATGTCCGTTTGTTCGCTTACTCATAAACTTCATCATAAGGACCAGAAGTACAAGACCAAGATGAAGAGAATTCATACTTGAAAACTTGTAGGATGCAAATGAAGATGTGCTACTATGGAATGCTACAACAAGATCGTTTTGTACCAACTGAGCCCTTGCCATACCAACGAGAGATGACGACGTATTGACGACGTCAGGTTACGTTGGTGGATAAATTTTTGCTTGTGTCCGGCGCGTAATTATTCCAACAAATAGGTTCTCTCTCTACGACAACGCTAGTGTCAGTGAGTCCCTCAAACACGAATAAGAATGAGAAACATGAAATAGGAAGAAGAACCTTCCCAGGAACATCGTCCTCTTCCTCTTTTATGTAAATTGGCAAGATATCTTCCGCTTCTGCCATGTCGCTTTTCACGTCGTTATGGTAATCGCTATAGAGAACAGCTCAAACTAGTAAAAAACTATTAAAAGTTTACAAAAACAAGTTACAAAGTACTTTTTTACAAATTAAAAAAGTTAAAAAAGAAAAGAAAATTGAATCTTTATCACTTCATCACTTCGTTTTTGTTCATCGAGCTTTCCTCTATAGCAATAACCATTAACGAGAAAAGCAACAGTAGAGGGTATGTACCTAGACTAATTTTTATGAAAGAGAACGATGTTCCACAAGAGGTTTCATCTTTCTTTTCCTGTCCGATTACTTGTTCCTCTTCTTCATCCGCACGGCTCGTCATTTCGGCCGGGTCCCGTTGTCCGCAGACAAAAACCGCGTCGCGACCGCTCCGCTCATTTTTGACAAGTGGCTGGCGCAGTGCCAGGTGATGCGAGCGGTCATTCCCCACAGGGCATTAGCGTGCGGCACGGTCGCTGTCTGCGGACACGCAGAGAGAGAGAGAGAGAGAGAGAGAGAGAGAGAGAGAGAGACCGAAATGACGAGCCGGGTATCCGTCTTTGAAGGATGCACAGATACGATGGCTGCCCGATATCTTCATTTTGCGGAACTCCTTTTCTCACTAGGGGCGGGGAGCCGCGCCTCTGTCGAACCCGTTGCGGTTCTCGCGTGGAGACAGGCGGATATGTAAATGATAGAACGCGTCAGCCTTACTGGCCACTTATTGGCTGAAACGCTTCACTTATGTGTCAACCGGCGCGCAAATCGCGCGTGTGGCGGCCGCGTCGCGCTGCCCCCCCCCCCCTGAAAACTTTTTAATGGGTGATTGGGTGGTCCGCAGTGCCGATAGATAATGAAATGAAGATATTGGCGTTTTTTATAGAGAGAACGTATTTGTTGAAATATAAGTACGCGCTGGATTGTATTAAATTTTAAAAAAAAAAGTGTTTTTAAACAGAAATTTCTGTTTCTGTTTCTGTTCCGTCCAGATTTCACGAAAACAGCCATTTTTTGTTGGTCATTTTTCTGTCCGCCGAGAGAAGTGACCGGTGCAGGGCATCCCGTAAAATTAAACAATTCAACAATTCGGAAAATTCAACAACGAAAACTTCAACAACAAATGACGTCATAGCGAAATTTTGTGTCTCCAAATAACGGGCCCGTTCAAGAGTTCCGTAATTGTTTGGGATACCCGGCCCTGTATTTTCATCATTTATTGTTGAGGTATAGTTGCATTCACACGTCTGCAAACTATTTCTACTGCGTTCACAGTTTTGAAAAGGAGAATAGGTGATGAAGCCGTATTGAAAACGCTTGTGAACGCATCGGAGCAGCGTGGTGGACGAGGGCAATACGGCTTACTTACCAGTGATCCGCGTTTGTCGACAACTGACGAACTGACGACGATGTTTCTCTCCGAAACAGATTGTCGTGAAGTGTGCCCGTAACGAGCAGCCGAATCACATCATCTTTGCCGACTTCTGGACAGTATTCGGCAGCCCGGCAGTCCTGATCGAGAACTCTGTGCGATGGAGTGCACGCCGATGCAGCTCAACTAATGCTACGCGACCTGTAGAGCAAATTTGTACTCTGTTTACACGCACCGAACTGGACGTCGCGTCGAACTGCTGCAAATGTTCGACCCACTTCTCTTCTATTATACTATGTCATTGACAATATGATCTGAGCCGTGAAAAGGTTTGCAGACATGTGCATGCAATCAGACCTCGTCAGTAAAAAAGTACGTCGCAAAAATATTGCATTTGTCGGTTTCATTTGGAAAAAGGCCGGATTCTCCGGATCCCAAATACAGAACTCTCGAACGGGCCCGTTATTTAGAGACAGTCAGAAAACTTCTCTATGACGTCATTTGTTGTTAAATTTTTCGTTGTTGAATTTTCCGAATTGTTGAATTTTCCCAGTTGTTGAATTGTTGAATTGTTGAATTTTACAGGATGCCTTAATTTAGAATTTGATTTCTACAGGTCTAATAAAATGTTTAAAAACGCTACGAGTGTTATCCACTCACGACGCAGGCTAACAACGGTTAAAAACTATTAAAAAAAACCCACCGATGTTCTTAGTTTGAATTCATTTTTTTTGTGATGACGAAGACAATAGATGAGGAAGCCACATCTTCCGGGTCGACGCCATGTTCAGGATCATCTGGATAGTAAACGCCTGCTCGGTCATTGTTGCCAAGGCGGAATAGAATGTGAAGGAGTGTTTGTACTCCACCAGTCCATCCACCACCCGCCGCCGCTGCGGAACCACGTCGGCGGGTGAGGGCATCTCATATGTCGGAAGAAGAAGACGCATATAAAATAAATGAAAAATAGCAAATATCACCAGTGTTTAGTGATGAGTGATGACTTTGATGATGTGCGTGGCGCAATAAGACGACGGCGTAGAGAAGGAGAAGGAGGACGAGAAGGACGTGTAGAAGGAGGAAGAGAAGGAGGATGAGGAGGACGTGTACAAGAAGGACGTGTAGAAGGAGGAAGAGAAGGAGGATGAGGAGGACGTGTACAAGAAGGACGTGTAGAAAGAGGAAGAGAAGGAGGATGAGGAGGACGTGTACAAGAAAGACGTGTAGAAGGAGGAAGAGAAGGAGGATGAGGAGGACGTGTACAAGAAGGAGGAGGAGAAGGAGGAAGAGAAGGAGGATGAGGAGGACGTGTACAAGAAGGACGTGTAGAAGGAGGAAGAGAAGGAGGATGAGGAGGACGTGTACAAGAAGGAGGAGGAGAAGAAGGAGGACGAGGACGAGGACGAGACGAGGAGGAAGAGAAGGAGGACGAGGAGGAGAAGGAGGACGATGACGAGGAGGACGTGTATAAGAAGGACGAGGAGGAGGACGAGAAGGAGGACGAGGAGGACGTGTTAAAGGAGGACGTGTAGAAGGAGGAAGAGAAGGAAGACGAGGAGGACGTGTAGAAGGAGGACGAGGAGAAGGAGGACGAGGACGAGGACGAGACGAGGAGGAAGAGAAGGAGGACGAGGCGGACGACTCGGATAACATCAAAACTTTTGTCAAACTAAACATCATCCAATGGAACCTATTTGCGTACTATTACACTATAGCATGCGTGACTGTATAGACTGTATTGAACATTGAACACGCACCATGCCTATTGATTTCATCTGAAAATTAAAAAAAGGAAACATCTCCCACAAACAGATGTGATCATCACCATCACCACAGTTTTTCCATGTCTTAAAAAAAACTCGCATGATTCGCGAGAAAAACAAATTCGCGTAAACCATCGCGAAATACATTTTCATTTCACTCGCGAGAGACAAAGCGTAGCGCGAAATTTATCCCTCGTCATTTTCTCTCTTGCAAAAGGGGTCGTATAGTCGACCTTTTTCAAATAGCAATTCATGAGTAATTCGTTATGATAATGACATGAATTCTTTCAACTTTCATTAATTATCTTCATTCGTACAGAATTCATTAGGATTTTATGTGTATTGCTGTCTACGGACAACTTCTCGCAGAAATCTATCTGAATTCTTTCAGAATCCAGACCCTTTCTGCATTCTTAACGAATTTATGCTGCATTCATGTGTAGGGTTTCTCTCAGAGATAAAACAGCTGCGTGATTCAGACTAAACGAAACCGTATTATAAAAACAATAAAAAATACATGTTTCCTGAACAGTCGAGCAGTATTTCTACGAGTCAACTTTTCAGATATGTTTTGTTCATCTGTACTCATCTTTCTCTGAAAAGGTTTTGATTGATAGTTTGAACTACCTTGTGGTAGAGAAAAAAAGACGAAAACTTGTCGATGTATGTGACTGATGAGATGATTTAGGCAGGAGAACTAATTCATAGACATTGTTTCTGAAAAAGCGAAGTAAGAAATATTACTTGTATAGTCGCCGCCTAGTGGATAGTTTGCGTTATTGACAGCCGGGGTCAGTTGGCGAAACTCAACCGCGAGCGAGAGAGGTCAGACAGCGCGGGAAAAGGCTCGAGGCCTCTTTGATTCGCATGCCGGCTTCTTTGATCAATATTTTCGTTTGAATGCGCGCGCTTGGGTCTCCTAACGAATAGAGGGTAGATCAGTTGCGACTAGAGGGTAGATCGATTTTCTACAGTGACCGGCGAACTATCTCCCAGAATAATATTATATTTTTGATCAAATTAACAAGAATACCACTTACTTTTCAAATGTGGACAAAGAATATCGATCGAGTATTGAAATCGATCAATACTCGATCGATACTCGTTTGATACGAAGATATCATTCGAATCGTTGTCGTTGGCGACGCAATCTGGTCAAATTAGGCGACATGAAAACAAACCTGCAAACAACATAGTAAACATGGAAATATAACATAACATGGGTAAACAACATCATTTTCAAAGAAAATAATTGTGACCATATGTTCGATTAGTATGGAGGGTGTAAACAGTCGCCGGACGGACTATTGTTTTCGTTCGAATCGCGAGAGACAATGGGAAAGTGAGAGAGCGCGCGCACCGTCTGCGCCCCTCCTCTCCCCACACTCTTTTCGCGCGCGAATTCAAATAATTAAAAAAGGAGCCTACTTTCCGAGCTTTGTAGATGGTGTGTTTGCGGCGTTTGGAGTGTGGCTATCACGAGCTGCTGACAATTCCGCTTGATTCTTATCGAGCAGGGATTAGATTGATTAGGCCCCGGATTAGGAGATTAGGCAGTTCGATGGCCCAGGATGAAACACACATTCGAGGATCGACTGTTCATCGACGATAGAGTGGGTGTTGTAATGGATAGAGAGGGTTCGGAGGGAATTCACATGTTTTGTCACTGAGAGTGGATATATGTTGTGACTTCGCCGCGCTCATGTGAGAGCGCGAGGGATATGTTGTGAATACTCGCGTCGCCTATACATTGCCCTGCTACGATTGTTCGGAATTGACAGAAATTAACAGGAATCGAGATTGATATACGTGGTTTATTTAAGGAAATGACACTCACCTTCTCATTTCTTCCTCATCATCGTCAGTACTTTGGAATACCAGTACGTGTCGCGGTCATTAGAACCCGCGGTGGCGCGCGGCCCCGCCCCCGCCAATCTCTGGACAGGGCAGTCTTCCCTCATTCCTCTCCGAGCAATGTGACTCGCAATAAATGTGTAATGTACTTTGGAATGTACTTGTCGCGTTGTGGTTTGGCAGGTGGAAAGGCGAAAGCGCGAAAGGGCATCCAGCTGTTTGTGGACGAACTGTCTCATCGTGAGAGAATCATTGCGACCAACTGCAATTAATTACCATCAACATTCGCTAACTGTCATTTTGTAAAATAACAGTAACATGGGGCGAGACAACTCAACGTCAAAGAGTTATCCAGTATCGCATATAATGAATATCACGCATAAAACAAGTAACTCACATATTCTTGGAAATATATTTGTTTCACGTGTTGTGTTTTCACTAGTGGTATGTATTTGTGTTTACACTTTCCAATTGCGAGATACTGATATGGGCGCCTCAGATTTGAGTGATGTCCATCCGTAATGTATGTGTATGTGTGTACATACATTCTCATATCAAGTTCAGTTTGTTGTAAACCGGGTTCATATTTGAGTTCGAAACAAATATCTCTTCCCCACTGCTGCATATTCACTCTTTTACTCTGCGTCTCGCTGCGAGGATACCCACTCGCACCCGCTATTCGCCTCTCTCTCTCACTCACAGAGGGGGCGGGGCGAAAGCGATTGTCCGACGCCCGCCCGCCCGAGCGACCGACACCAATCTCAATCGACTAATCACACAAACAACCACAATAAACAACCTCGAACATCATCCTTCCCTCACTCAAACGCGACACATAATTGTTAAAGCGGTGTATTATCACATGAGCAGCAGAGATCTTGTGAATGCAAGAGCGGGGTTTGTGGTCTGGAGCCTGCCCACGGGCGAGGCAGGCGTCCGGTCTGGGGATGGTGTGCTTCTGTATCTTCTTGGCTGCTTGGACGGCGAGGACTGCTGGTGCGGTTTCTTGGTGGAGTACTTCGACTCCTTCTGTTAAGTTCCTGGTGACGCCATGCCAACCAATCCCTTATCCTCCATGCGACGGTGGTAGAACGCCTCCCACTAGACTACTCCTTCCCAATCCCGCAATCAATAGAGTAAGCTACCTACTACCCTCTAATGACTGGTTCCCCTACGACCGGATCCCCTCAACCCATTGATAGTACGCGTGCAGTAATGAAACGGGACAACGTAAATCACACAAGGTTTATTAGGGAAAAATGGTGCGGCCGGAGAGCAGCCGCTCTCCGGGCGCGCCCCGGCGAGAAGACCCAGATCTATGGTACTCTCGGCCACGCCCCCGCGCGCTGGCCTTGACGCGCAAGCGCGTGCGCTTGACACTTCTTCTTGGCAGCGAAGCACATGTGACAGGGTCATCTGGCACAGAAGAAGGCCATGGCTGCAACGAGGAGAGGTTGAAAGGAGGACTGGTAGTAGAATAACCGGTGAGCACGGAACAAGGAAAAGGGAACACTGATTAGCGTTCCATCTTCCGATTCGCCAAAGTGGGCATGGTTAGCTGCCCTTCGCCCCTCCTCTCTTTCCTGGCTAATAAATGACATAAAATGTTATGTCCTCACCGAATAAATCAGATCGTGTTTGTGTCTGCGTCTTCCACTTTCAGGAACCACGCGCCCTCTTCTGTCCTAAGAACGCTTTGCAAAAGAACATTTCAATCTGTATAGGTAGGCAAACATATAACATATTTTCAAGTATGCTTCAATGAATGGTCAGCTCGAACTACCTTGTCGAAGGTAGAGAGAAAAGGACGAATACTTGTCGATGTAGACGACTGATGAGACGATTTAGGCAGGAGAACTAATTCATGGTCATTGTTCCTGAAAAATCAAAGTGAGAAATAATACTTGTGGTTTTAATCAAAAAAAAACAAGAGTATTAAATAAAAAAAACAAGAGTATTAAATAAAAAAAAAGAATATTAATGAAAAAAGGAATGATAAATAAGAAGAATAGTAAATAAAAAGAATATTGAAAAAAATGGTACATGAGAAGTGAGTGTCAAAGTGAGTGAGCTCTCCCCTGGGCTTTGTACTCTCGATCCCGCGCGATAGCCTCTAGCAAACTGACTGACCTTTTCTGAGTACGAGAGTAGATATGCAGGGCTCGAGGTAACATGCAATATAGGTCGTTGAGGGTGCCTGGAGTTTCGCGGAAGTACAACTACACATATAAATTTTATACGTACAACTACATATAAAGTACATTTTAGTTATAGCACTAAAGTGCTTTACAAGCAAATGGCAATAGATCACCCCTTCCCCCCTCCTCAACTCGCTAGGTTTAGATGGAATTGTACTATGTAAATATGCCCCATACAAAGCAGTAGCCAAACAAATTACAATAGGTGGGCAAACCAGTTGTCGACACAAGAGAGCGCAAGAGTGAAGAGAGTGCGAGAAATTGTTAGACATCGCAATTTTCAAATGCGGTGGTGTACGCGCGGAGTGGTGGCGGAACTAGCTATTCCTTGGACTGTAAGCACCGGATATTCACATGCATTCTCGAGCGCGATAGAGATTTCACATAAGGGGGGGGGGGGGAGCGGATGGAGGAGGGGTTGCCATTGCAGTGGTCGGCGTAGCATATGCACACTTCTATCGAAGAGTCGTCTCTGAGAGAGAGGGGGGAGGGAGAGAGAGAGAGGGTGGGAGAGGAGAGAGAAAGAGAGAGAGGAGGGAGGGAGGGAAAGGGAGAAGGGGAGGGGGAGAGAGAGAAAAAGAAAGAGAGAGGAGGTAGAGGGAGAGGGAGGGAGAGGAAGAGAGAGTGAGAGAGATATAGAGGAGAGAGAGAGTGAGGGGGGGGGGGAGGGAAGGAGGGAAAGAGAGAAGAGAGGGAGAGAGAGAGAGAGAGAGAGATAGAGAGGAGAGAGGAGAGAGAGAGAGGGAGGGAGGGAGGGAGGGAGGGAGGGAAAAAGAGAAGGGGAGGGAGAGAGAGAGGAGAGAGAGATACATAGGAGAAAGGAGAGAGAGATACATAGGAGAGAGGAGAGAGAGAGATAGGAGAGAGATAGGAGAGAGATAGGAGAGAGAGAGAGAGAAAGAGAGAGAGAGAGAGAGAGAGAGAGAGAGAGAGAGAGAGAGAGAGGAGTGACTCACCCGTACTTTAACAGCCTTAACAGTTCTTGTTTCCTGTATGTCCGACAGCTGTCTGGGTGCATCCATCGATATCCGATAATTAAAAGTTTTGTTTCGATACGTTTCATATATGTGCAACTTGTTCACAAAGAAAAAATCACAATTAGAACGTTGTATCTATTAATAGAACGATATATTAATAGATCTATGAATAGATCGATGAACCGATACTCACCACAAAACAATCGTCTGCTTGAATCCGTTGATAAATACGACGTTCATACAACCGCCACCGCAAATGTGGCCCTTCACTCTGACAACAAGGGGGTGAGGAGATAGAAGAAAGAGAGAGAGAGAAAGAGTGAGAGAGAGAGAGAGAGAGAAAGAGAAAGGGAAAAAGAGGGGTCACACGTATCCCGGCAGCTTGAACAAATCGCAAACATGATTATTTCGCATGAGAGAACTGAAGAATACATTATTATGACGGCTTTATCTCTTATGGATTACTTGAAACGTATTGAAACTAGACCAATTGATGAACGTTCTCGAACTCGCGTTCATTTGCATACTTGCTCCAGGTCGATCCATATCATCACCATTATGTTGCGAAACTCAAGAAATTCGCGAGTCACCCACTAGTGCACTTCCAAATAGACTTAGTTAATTGGCTCCTATCGTCTCACAATGAACGGCTCCAGATATCGATCGATAACAGCGACGTACTTCTCTTCCGGTCGCGGGTGCCGCCGTTGCCCTTCAATTCGCTTTCGCTTTGTACCTTCTTTTCCTCCAATCGAGAATCCGCGCTTCGCCCACAAGTGCACTTCCAACAGGCTTATTTGGCGTCGCCTTATCGTCTCGCAGTGAACGGCCTCAATTCGAGAATCAGTCGATACTCCAAGAAACCTCATACTCAAGCGGCGGCGGCGGTGACTTTCATTGTCGTCGGGTGGTCATTCGAGGGAGCGCGGGAAGAGGCAACCGCTCGCGAGGACGATCACTTCTCATTAAGTTCTATTGGTTTCGTTTCGATACGTTTCACGTATTCCATAACATATAAAGTCATAAAAATTATTACAACCAGCGCGGTAGCGCTGGTTGGTTTGTGTTAACCCTAGTCGCGCGCTAGAATCGGCAAAAGGCGATTGAACGAAAGGTTCCTTAGAATCTTTACGAGAACAATGTAATGCTGATAGATGTTATCAGGATGTTAGAAAATGGTTAAGTTTCGATTTTGGTAACGCTAGCTGTTGTAGGAAGCGAGATACGCGCGCGCGCCCCCTGAGGGGCAGGCAATCCCCCGTGTACGAATGGTTTTCTAGGGGGGGGGGGTGGCGCGCACCGGCTGCCCCTAGCAGACAAGAGGTGCACAATCCGCACTGCCTGTGGATTGCACTGATATCGTTTAGATCGCGTGCTCTGCCGTGCGCACAGTAGTGTTGTGGTTAGCGATTGCGCCCGTTGAGACACATGGCTCGAGTTCGGTTCCGGCTAGCGGTAAACCTTTTGTAATATATGATTTTACATAGAAATGACATTGAAATTGTAAATTTTCCCATAAGCATTACCTAAACTCTTTTTTGCAAATTTTATACAATTTTGGACTCAACAAGGTGGGTGAACTGTTGGATTTCTTAAAAAAATGTTTTGTGGTTCATGTTAATGTAGATAGATTCATATGAAATCCAATAAAAGTACATTCATTATCTTTTAAAAGGACTTCCGTAAGAGAAGAGTTTGTGTTACTCAACGTAATGCAACAAAAGCTCATGCATTTTATCAATCGAAATAGTACACAAACCTGCTCCAATAGTTCAACAAGTTATATATAATCGATCGGATACCGAAATCAATTTCCCGACATACTTTTGCTCGCATTAGTTTTTTATTGCAGAAAGAGCAGGTTTGTTTACTATTTCGATTGATAAAATGCATGAGCTTTTGTTGCATTACGTTGAGTAACACAAACTCTTCTCTTACGGAAGTCCTTTTAAAAGATAATGTAATTTCCGTTTATCTCGCTTTCGTCAAGCTTTTGTTCCGTCAAAATCCCGCGCCATCGCCTCTAGCAAACAGCGTCACCCTTTTAGAATACGAGAATAGATATGCAGTGCTCGATGATTCACGGAAGATAGGTCGCTGAGAAACCCAGGAGATTCGTCGGTGCACAATTGATGTGCAAATTTTGTCTAATGAACGCATCTTCAAAAACATCATCGCACAACTCATCAGTCAACTCAGTTTCATTTCTTACGTTTCAGCTGCAGACGTTAACAATGAATGTTTAATTCTCCACAATAATTTCCCCATTCCGGTTTTAATCAATCAATATTTATCTAGCATCACCACTATGATTATCATAAACATCTTGCAAATACAAATGGGGCAGAGAGCGGGGTGGGGGATTGTGAGAAAGTGACGATTGAGCATCCGGTAAGCAAGTTATTCAACGAAACATACAACCCGTAGAGGTGAAGATCAGTAGAAAAGTAAAATCCATGAGTTTTACAGCATTCGCCTGCTACCGTGGGAGGAGCAGGAGGAGAAGGAGCAGTGGAAGGAGGAGTGGAAGGAGCAGGGACCGGCTGGAGGAGGAGTTGCCATTGCAGTGGTCGGCGTAGCACGTGCACACTTCTATAGATGAATCGTCCCTGCAAAACGGCTGTTGAAAGAGAGGGGGAGAGAGGGAGAGAGAGAGAGAGGGAGGGAGAGGGAGAGAGGAAAGGGAGAGAGAGAGAGAGGGAAGGGAGAGAAACGAGGAGGAGAGGGAGAGGGGGAGGGTGATAAAGGAAAGGAAAGAGAGAGAAAGAGAGAGAGAGAGAGAGAGAGAGAGAGAGAGAGAGAGAGAGAGAGAGAGAAGGAGTGACTCACCCGTATCCCGGCAGCTTGAACAGTTCCCGTTTCCTATAGGGCCGACAGCTGTCTCGGTGCATCCATCGATACCTGAAAAAAACATACATTATATTTTCGTTTCCATACGTTTCACGAATTTCATAAAAGACTAAGTGCTGATGTAATTGATGACTCAGTTGACCCCTTGAATGATCACTACATTTGTGAAACTTATTTCAAGTGTGAAGTTTCACAATTAGAACGTTGCGGGTTACATTCTACGTTTCAGTATGAACGTAAAAAAAGTGGCGAAAAAACTGCGACAATGTGTTTTTGACAATTTGGCAGTGTGAAAACAAAACAAACAAACATTAAAACTAGTTAAGTGTGAACGTAAGAGTTGTGGCGACTCGGTAACTGATTACACATCTTTCTTAAGAAAATCTACAAATCAAGAAACAAATTGAAAAAAATCGATACTCACCAGCCAACAATCGTCTGGTTGAAGCCGTTGATCAAAACGTCGTTCATACAACCGCGGATGTGGCCCTTCACTCGGACGCCTAGAGAGAGAGAGAGAGAGGGTGAGTGAGAAAGAGAGAGAGAAAGAGAAAGAGAGAGAGAGAGAGAGAGAGAGAGAGATGGGGGAGGAAGGTGTGAGGGAGGGAGGGAGGGAGAGCGGGAGAGAGAAATGAGAGGGAGATCACGCGAGAGAGCGAGAGAGAGAGGGGAGAGAGAGAGAGAGAGGGGGGGAGAGAGAGAGAGAGAGGGGGGGGAGAGAGAGAGAGGAGGAAAGAGAGAGGGAGAGAGAGAGAGAGTGAGAAAGAGAGAGAGAAAGAGAGAGAGAGACAGAGAGACAGAGAGAGAGAGAGAGAGACAGCGTGAGAGAGAGACAGAGTGAGAGAGAGAGAGTGAGAGAGAGAGAGAGAGAGTGAGAGAGAGAGAGTGAGAGAGAGACCCACTCACCGGCGCAATGTTCACCTCCTCCACCTGGCTCACGCAGATGGTCGGGCACTCCACCACAGCGCGCGGCTTATTCAGAGAATAGAACTATATGTACTTCGAAACATTTGTAATGACTCTTTCAGGGTGGACTACACGATGCTCGTCATCGGTCTGAATCCTAATACATGTTTTTTTTCAAGTAGAGAAAGAGAGTATCGACGATGATTAGTAACATCTTGTAGCATGTTGTAACAGTAAGATCTTATAACATGTATTCAATAGTAACATCTTTCAGAATTGACTACAACTAGCTGCTCATTGGTCTGATTCTAAATCTGTGTCAAAGTAAAAGTTAATCAAAAAATCCAGGGTGGACTACACGATGCTGGTCATCGGCCTGATCGTCTCCATCATCCTGTCGATCCTTCTGTCCCTGTGCTGCTGTCTGCTGTGCAACGGGTGTTGGCTGCACAGGAGGTGAGGGGTCTCTCTGTCTCTCTCTCTCTCCCTCTCTCCCTCTCTCTCTCACACTCACTCTCTCTCTATTTCCCACTCTCTCTTTCTTCTGTTCCTGTTGCTTTATCGATCCCTTTCTACTTTTCGCCCTCTCTTCTCCTTTCCCCTCTCTTCTTTATCTATCTCTTTCCCTCATTTTTTTTTCTTTCTCGTTTCTGTTTCTGTTTCTCTCTTGCGGCCTGTATGTAAATGAAAGAGTGGGAGAGCCCTATGTGCGAAATAGAAAAAGTGGCAGAGAGAGAGAGAGAGAGAGAGAGAGAGAGAGAGAGAGAGAGGGAGAGGGAGAGAGATCCATTCCCTCCCTCCTTCCAGACGCAACCCAGAGCGCTACGAGTCTGTGCAGAACGAGCGCGGATTCTACCCCCTTTGCTGTGAGTGTATTATTTGAAACTCACTACATCACTACAAAACGTTCATGTAATTACCCCAAAGTTTGTTACTCGGTTATCATAAAGAAATGAAATGCAAAGTAATCATATTTTGTTATATTATAACATCTTTACAACGTCAGACAACATCACTAACTATTCAAGTATAGTGGAAACAAACAAACTCACCAACTCGTCGCTTGACTTTGGTAAGTTGTCTGGAGCAGGCGAATAGTGAAAACAGAGTTTACTGAATCAGACTACACTACACATAGGTCTAATAAATATCATTGCAGGTGGCTTCGGCATTCCTATGGGGACCGTCGTATTCTCTACCCACCCGCCGCAGTATCGGTGAGTAATTATTTATCTATAAAATCCATCCATCTCAATCCATAAAATCAATCAACTCATTAAAAGAAGATCACTAGCAACTAGCAACTGACTAGAGATCGTTTTAGCAAATCCAAATGGAATGAGACCAACTGTTTCTAAAAACCGAATATAAGAAACGAGTGCCTTTTCACGCCTGAGTTTTGAAATCCATTTCCTGTTAGTGTGACCTGATGTTTTGTGTCTGCTCTCTCCTTATTTCGCACACTCTCTCACCTCTCTCTCTCTTTTTTCAGCGAGGATCAGGAGATGTACCACGGCTCCAGCACGTCTCCCCTCCCCTCCAGCAAGCAGCGCGTCCGGTTCAACCCTGACGGTGAGAGGGGGCGGGACAAAGGGGGCGGAGCTTGGGTTAGATTTTGATGGATACGTGAAATAATGTATGTTTGATCATCGAGCATTTTTTTAATAGACGTTTTGAATGCATAATAAGTTAATATCTTCGTGTGTCTATCGATTAAGTTTTATCGATAATGTCGTTTTCCTTACCATAGCAAATACAAATTATCAGCATAATTGAGGTTGTTCATTTGAAAAGTGAATGAAACGTATTTCTGCCAAATTGCATAAAATCGTTTTGTGAATGAAACAATTTTTAATTAACTTTTAATGAGACATATGATTCACATGCAAGGTGTGGATCTCTAGAGTTTTATTCAAAAACTAAAACTAAAATCGGTTTATCGACTTATCGATTTTCCAGGCACTCCTCGCGGCGTTCTGAAGAACGGCAGCTCTCCCTCTCCCCGCGATCCCAGGGACTACTGATCGATGTCTGATCGATCGAGTATCGATCGAGTATTGATTGATTTCCAATTATTGATTTTCTACTCCCCTTCGAGTCCGAGCTTTTTCGACATTTTCTTCACTTGCATAATCGATTACGTGGTGCTGCGATAAACAATTAAAAATGTTTATATAAAGGTGCGGTTGCGGTGGTTCAGTGGAAATAGATACACTGAAACAGAGATTATACTATTCACAAATTGGATCACAGACGTTCTCACTCAAATAAGTGGTATTATAGTATTTTGGTATTCAATTCGTCAATAAAACTTTATTGTGAAATACATGTTCTCTTGCTTTCTTATGAAACAAGTAAAACGTATCGGCATCTAGCAAGTTAAAATCTGACATTCATTCAGGTATAATAATAATAATAATAATAAGTTTATTACCGTATCGTACAGTACAGTTTATCGGTGGATGTATCGCGAAAAACGACCCCACAGGAAACGGAACTGTTCAAGCTGCCAGGATACGGGTGAGTCACTCCTCTCTCTCTCTCTCTCTCTCTCTCTCTCTCTCTTTCTCTCTCTCTCTCTCTCCTCCTCCTCCTCCTCCTCCTCCTCCTCCTCATCCCCCTTTCCTCTCTCTCTTCTTCTCTCACTCTCCCTCTCCCTCCTCTCTCTCTCTCTCTCTCTAGCTCCCTCTCCCTCTCCCACACACACAACAGCCATTTTGCAGGGACGATTCATCCATTGAAGTGTGCACGTGCAACGCCGACCACATCAATGGCAACTCCTCCTCCACTCGATCTCTCCTCCTCCTTCTCCTTTTTTCTCCACCTTCTCCTGCTCCTCGCTCAGTAACAGACATCAAATCAAATGTTTATTCGGAATCGCAAAAGTGATTATGACACGTACGAAGGTTTCGAAGGCAGTTTCGGAAAGACTGACGTCTACTTTGTACCTGGAATACCTGTGGTCCCAGCTATCACTCTTCTCCATCTGATCTTCTCCTCTACGGGTCGTATGTTTTGAATGACTTGTTTATCGGATGCTCTGTTCTCTCTCTCACGACCCCCCCCCCCTCCCTCCGCTCTCTGCCCCCCCCCCCTTTTGCAATATGTTTATCAAATTGATAGTGGTGATATTTAGATTGATTGAATGATTGAATACGAAAATGGCAAACTATTGTGGAGAATTGAACATTCAATGTTAACATCTGTTGTTGAAACGTACACAGATGACGCATACTAAGAAATTTTTTCACTATGTCGGTTATGCGCTGATGTCTTTTTTAAAGACAACATATAACAATTGATCGGTGAATCTTCTGGGTTTCTCAAAAACCTACATTCCAGGTTACCTCGAGCACTGCAGATCTAATCTCGCATTCATATAAGGTCAGGCAGTTTGCTAGAGGCTTTAGCGCGGGATTGAGACAGAACAAAAGCCTGACGTGAACTTAACCATAACCAGTCACTGTGACACTACTCCTCAATATCGATTTTTTGTATCATCAAAATAAACATTTGTGTATGCGCGTTTGGTCACAACGATTACTGAATCTTTTTTGAAAAGATTGGCCTTGACTCGTTTCTCCGGAGCAGCGCGTTCTTTCAGAGAGTTTATTGAGTTTGGAACTCACTTCCATCTGATATTGTTGAATTTGCGAAAACCAGTAACGTGAATTCCCACTTAGTAGACAATCCCCATTTGCAACCCATGTCATAAATTCGACATTTGTAGTTTGCTTATTGCCTACTGTTTGTATGTGTCTTCTTTTTTTTCTCATTTCACTTCTACCGTAAGCTCTGTTGTGTTTCCTATGTTGCCCATGTTAATTACTTAACACAGTAATACACTATAAATTGAATCAGTTTTAGTGTCTAAATCATCGCATCAGTCGCCTACATCGACTAGTTTCTGCCATCAACTATTTAATTGAAACGGTTTGTTTTGATGTGATTCAACAAAATCACATGCATAGATATGTCAGTCCCGCGCTATCGATCACTGTAATCTCTTGAGATACCGCTCCCTCTAACGGGACCAATGACCCCGACCCCTGTCGTAAACGGCATGTGGTCCGTATCTTGTCTCTCATACGCATCAGTTATGTGGGCGTTCCGCTAGCGTGCGGCGGGCGCATCCGTGCAATAAAGCTTCGATCCCCCATCCTGGTCCCTTTGTAAGTGTGTTTGGAGCGGCCCATCACATACTTAACATTGGAGGTCCCTGAGTAACTTTGAGTGTGTTGAGGAGTAAGGCTAACGTGTCCCTTCTCCTCCCCTCAAAGGAACTGTCCCGACTCGAGCCGTATGAGTCCAGACCCCTCTCCCCCCGTCCCCATTCCTGCTAGTATTCCTCGTCAGTCTACTAATCTGCACTGTATTCCCCGTCTGGAGCAGCTGCCAAGGAGGACGCGCGGAGAGGAGCCCGTCGCCAGGAGAGAACCACTACCGCTACACCACTCTCTTCTACCAGGATGGAGAAGCAGCACTGGACACCACCCGTGAGCCTTCTGTAGTATAGTCGCTAGCCACGATACCATGATTGATTAGGTTCTCATGTGTAGTAGCCTCTACAGTGGCCTCACAACCATTTCGATGTTTAGTTGCCATGATTGTTTGTTATGACTTATCTCGAGTTACTGATCGTCGATTGTCTTGTATGTTTCTGTGCCATCATGGATTGTTCTCTCACATAGCATCTCTTCCATCTAAGTCCTCACTGGCTTTGGTAGATCGATCGGTTGACTAGAACTGCACTGTTTATTTAAGTGTTTCCATTGATGTTAAGGTATCACATTGTATTCACCCATAGGACCCAAGAGGCTATGTAGTGTAGAATCATGCTGACCTACCCGTAGTACAAAACATTTTAAAAGCAATCGAGGCCGATTGCTCCCTAAAGGGTGGGGATGTCAGTCCCGCGCTATCGATCACTGTAATCTCTTGAGATACCGCTCCCTCTAACGGGACCAATGACCCCGACCCCTGTCGTAAACGGCATGTGGTCCGTATCCTGTCTCTCATACGCATCAGTTATGTGGGCGCTCCGCTAGCGTGCGGCGGGCGCATCCGTGCAATAAAGCTTCGATCCCCCATCCTGGTCCCTTTGTAAGTGTGTGTGGAGCGGCCCACCACATACTTAACAGAATCTTTTCGCAGCTGACTAAAAAAACATACATTTTTCGGAACAATCCTGTGCAGACATATGCCATTAATGAACATAACAACAAAACTCATAGATGCATAGTCGGCGGTATCTCTGTATCTCTTCTCTGAACAAAGTTATGATCGATCCAGCGCGCGCACTAGGCTTCTTGTCACCCTGGCTGCTCGCTATCTACACGTTGCTCCTTCCCTCGCTCCCTCTCCCTCCTCTTTCCCGCCCCCTCCCCCCCTTTCTCTTTCTTTCTCCTCCTCTCTCGTAGATGTTGAGGCAGGAGTAGTACGAGTACAGTAATACAGTATTAGGGACCGCAACGTGAGGTGTAGAGTTTGTGTCGAAATCATGTAACATTTTACTAACTGGACGCGTTACTTGTTCTAATTAGCGTAGAACGATTCGCCCTTCCGCGCTGACTCCAACGGTATTCGATTTATGGGAAAACGTGCCCCTTAAAGTAGGGAAAATCGAAAAAGAGTTATATGATGACGTCATATTTCTTTGATCTAGCCGCCATTGCCCAAAATGAGTATTCGAAAAATGATGTCATAAGATACGTATTTCATCAAGTACTGATTGATTACAATCAAACAAAGCGTAATGCTACTAATAGAAACGAATATATTCATAATTTCATTATTGATGACGTCATCAGTGTTTTGATCTAGCCGCCCTCTGTCGCACTTTCCCTGTGTGAGCGCGCGCTCGGATGCGCGCGCGCCGAGCGGAATTAGAGCGCAATGTGAACGATGAACATTATATATTTTTGAAATCAGCTTAAAACGAACTACATTATTACGTCAATTACTATACCACATCGAAACATCTGAAAATCTCATTGTGGTCCCTAATACAGTAGTACATAAAGGATAGGAATACAACGCCTACTGCGAGTTCCAACAATACGGATCTCGGTGATAAACATAAATATAACGGATTATATGTAAACATTGAAATGTATGCAATTGTCGTCTAGTTCGATGGATGCAGCCTTCTGCCGACGGGAAGGGAGCGACGAGCCGTGTGTGCATCCTGTCGGGGGATCTGCATGATGTGCGGTCTGGCACATCGAGGAACGTGCAGGCAGAAGACCCGTTGTGGCTATTGCCGTGGCCCTCATCTGAGCGGCTTCTGCTGCTTGCCCGACGACCGTCACATTCTGGGCACTGTTATCCGCGACAAGATGGAGAAGATCAAGAAGCTGATTGAGTGATTCTGTTGATGGCGTATTCTATGATTTATATTGCATGTTGCCTATGTATGTCCTTTTGTACAGGCGGGACGCCTCTTTGTTATGTGGGGGGATGTCGTGTATTACTATACTAAGCGCGCAACTAGCTCAGCATTTTCCGATCAAAAAATTATCGCGCTCTATCTACAGATAGAGCGCGATTATTTTTTTGCTCTATTCGCAACGGCTTCCCGCCATCCCGCGGCGTTTCCATCAGCTGTTTTTTGATTATTTTCGAAACTCTTTCTGTTTGTATGTATTTGTTATAATTTGTTATATAATAGGCTCGCACTTAGCTCAGGATTTCCTGTTGAAAACATTTTCGTGGGAGCTTGTACTGACGCGTCTATTCGAATCAGCTGTTTTTATTTACTGAATGTTTTTGTTGGTTCATATTTCGTATTCATGTTCTATTTTTGTGCAAAAAAAGACTACTGACACTTCTTTTAAAACATACACAATAGCTTACCATGCGTGAATTCCGTTCGTATGTCGCGTTGTTGTATGACTGTTTATTTCATGATCTATATTTGTCGCCTTTTATAATAGTTTTCATTGCTATACTCAATACTTGCTCAATACTTACAACCTACAGTTGTCATTGCGAAGTAGTGTGTTTCAGTTGGATCATGATGGAGCTGGCGCACCGCGCTGATCAAGCCGGTTTCGTTGCGCAAGAAGCTGCGCAGTCATCGCGGGTGTGTGGCGCTAGATTCTTGATGAGGTAAGGACGTAATGATTGCGATTTTCATATTTCATCTAGTTGTGTTTTATTGTAGTATTCGTCATGGTTGCAGATGATGTCGCACCGAGCCCGCGAGACGGGAAGACCGCGTGGCTGTGACCCGACAAACTTCGCCGCCTCGCCTGCCCGTTCTCTCCACTCTTCACCTTGCACTCTCGCACAGAAAAGGTTTTTAACTTCGCGGTTTTACTTTGTGTAAATGTATCCATAACAGTGGTGATTCAACAGCAATATGATGATAGCGATAGCCCTGAAACGTATTTGTTGCAGGTTCTCGTGGATGACAGCCCAGCAGCGCGTCTTCATCAAGGACTACTGACATCTCGGACATACACCTAACAACAATCAAATCGTCATGTTCTATTGTAATCGCTAAATCGAAATAAATATGTTTGCGCTGGTTTATGTCTGTCTAACATCATGTATATTCTTGGCTTATGGCATTACTTTTCTTAACACTGATTCAATGATTGACTAGTCATGTGCATTGGTGATTATTGAATGAGTTTTGGTATAAACTTTTCAAAACCAAATATTTTGTGTCATGGTTGTCGGGAGTGGCCGGCTGGCGCGCGCCTGTCTCTATTTCTCTGCCGTCTCTCGTCGTCTAACCTATTTCGTCGCGCTCGGCTCTCTTGCGCGAGAGAGCGAAACTGGTGGGCGAGCCTACTATATTGATGGGTGGCCCCGCCCCTGATGGGTGGCCCCGCCCCTGATGGGTGGCCCCGCCCCTGATGGGTGGCCCCGCCCCTGATGGGTGGCCCCGCCCCTGATGGGTGGCTCCGCCCCTGATGGGTGGCCCCGCCCCTGATGGGTGGCCCCGCCCCTGATGGGTGGCCCCGCCCCTGATGGGTGGCCCCGCCCCTGATGGGTGGCCCCGCCCCTGATGGGTGGCCCCGCCCCTGATGGGTGGCCCCGCCCCTGATGGGTGGCCCCGCCCCTGATGGGTGGCCCCGCCCCTGCTCTCTGTGCACACGCATCGGGAGTGGTCGGACTGTTCGTTCCATTCGATCGCCTGGAGGAGCCAGTGATGATCGACAGGGTCATGTCCATCTTCAAGGTCACTCGAGCCCACACTTCAACACGTCTCCAGTTTCCCGTGGTTGTGGCCTATGCTGTCACTATCCATAAGTGCCAGGGAATGTCGATGAGTGCCACTCGGCAGGAATGGGTTAATAAGTTCAATATGTTTAAAAAACCTTAAATCCATATATGTTCACAGGTACGTGGGTCTGAGGCGCAGACGTTAGACGGAGTGTACCTGGTTGGATTCGGAACGAGCAGTCTCAAGTGCGACTCCCGATCTGTCGACGAATACAACAGTCTGCGCGCTACAATTGACATGCAGTCTCTCCCTCTCGCCAATCAACTACCCAAGGGATATTTAATAAACGTCACATGACAAAGACACTATACAACATGCCTACTCGATTCGCGGTTTCCAGTGTGGAATAATAATAATAATAATCTTCATCTACCAGAAGAGATTTGAGACACAGTAACACAACATCTGAAACATAGTTCTGAAACATAGTTCTGCAGCTCTCACATCACATAAGGAAAGCAACGTTGTTGTGGATGATTGCATTATTGCCTGCTTTCTTGCGAGAGAGTGCGCGTCGATAGAATCTCACTATTAATCAAGAGTAAAACCGATTTAGAGCTCCCGCCTATTCTCCTGTTCAAATATCCCCGCACCATGGCTATCTATGCACCGGATCGAGCAGCGCGATTCGAAATGTGCTGAAGCGATCGGTAGTCGACTCTATTGCGCACACAACGCACATGATGCTGATCTCATGAAATATGTGCCACCGCATGAGAGGGAGGAAAGGAGGGAGGGAGGGGGGGGGGGGGGGGGAGAGAGAGAGAGAGAGAGAGAGAGAGAGAGAGAGAGCTATGAGATGAAGTGGATCGCCGTTCGATTGCGAATGCCTTCAAGAGAACAACAAGTCAGACTGCACTAACAAACGGAAATACACTTCTCGTAACGCAGGCTCCTATTTTCTTTGAAAAGTACTTGCGTAAACTGATGAACTTTGTCTTTTCCCAATGCAGCAAAAGCACATGCATGAAGCGTTCACAAATACGAACACAAACCTGCACCTCTCTCTCCTCTCTTTCTCTCTTATCTCTCCTATTTGTGTTCACTGGTTAGTATCAACAGAACATTCCCGAATGCGCAGGTTTGTGTTAGTATTTGTGAACGCTTCATGCATGTGCTTTTGCTGCATTGGGAAAAGACAAAGTTCATCAGTTTACGCAAGTACTTTTCAAAGAAAATATATGTCCTTTTCTTAAATTTCATAGAAATTTTGAATATGTGCTGAAGGATGACTATTCATCTGGATTATATCAAAAACTACTAAGTATCTCTCACGTCCTCTGTTCTCTCCTTCTCTTCGTCCCTTCTCTCTCTTTCACTGTTCATTCTCTCTTTTTCACTGTTCTCTCTCTCACTCTCACTTTCTGCCCTTCTCTCTCTGTCTCTTTAAATCTTTCTGCTCTTCTATGAACGTTTACAAATACTAACACAAACTCTCGGCCGTTCTATTTCTTCTTGCTCGCATGTACCACAGATCACACGTTACGTTTCGGATCGCCGTTACGTTTCACAAAACGTTTTCACCCACATATTTTCTCTTTAGCGTTTGGAGTCGCGCCTACTGCGCTCTTTCTCCTGGTTATAGTTGGCAGACCCAAAACAACGCAAACCCGGCGCGAATTACACGCTGGCGGCGGCGGGGCGAACTACACTCAAAGTGCTAGTTGGAGAACACGCGCAGAAAACGCGAGAGAGTACGCTTTCGGCAGAGAGTCAGAGTTACCGGACACGACATCCACCCACCCACCCACCCACACGCTGGCCTCTCACCTCATGGGTGCGCGAGATCGCTCATAATTTCTTTCGGAGAAAAGATACAAAGATGCCCACGACCAATGATCTGTCCTACGGAACGGTGCGAATCTAACTAACATGATTTGGATGAGTCCACATTGTTGTTAACATAACCTTTGGATATCGCTTCTTGAAAATTCTGGCGCGAGCCTTATCCTAAGCCAAAAGAGAGGGCGCTGCGCGCCCTCTCTAATTGACGGCTAAATATTTGAATTCGCGCGCGAAAAGACTGTAGGAAAAGAAGAGACACAGACAGTGTGCGCGCGCCGCTCAACCACTTTCCCATTGTCTCTTGCGATTCGAACGATTAAAATTGTCTGTCCGGCGACTGTAGTTTATGTGTGTTATGTCTTATAAAGGCTTGTTATATTGCTATGCTATGGATTTTGATTTTTGAATTATAGTTTTTTTTTCACAAACAAACAAAATCACTATATCAAAACGCAGTACAAATTTAGCAGATAGGTAGTTCGAAGTGAATTGGGATTTTGTTTGATGAGAAAGAGATTCTTGACAAAGCGAGAAATATTGTGCTCGAACATGGTCAATATACATCCTCTCTCTCCCTCCATTTCCCTACTTCACTCTACCTCTTTCTCTCTCTCTCTCTCTCCCCCTCTCTCTCCCTCCCTCTCTCTCTATCTCCTTCTCTCTCTCCCCCTCTCTCTCCCCCCTTTCTCTCTCCCCCACTCTCTCCCCCCTTTCTCTCTCCCCTCTACCTCTCTCTCCCTTTCTCTCTCTCCCTCCCTCTCTCTTAATGAACAAACCAACAACAACATAGTTGTCGGTTTGTTCATGAGTGATTGTTGATATCATTCCACGCTGTTAGAACTGCAAAGATAATGTTCGTTTTGTGTTTTTGCGTTTCATTCTTTTTTTAAAACAAAAGTCAATGATCAACAATTTAGAGTAACACAATTCTTTTTTTCGGAGTAGGCGCTTCACATACCTGCCAATCAGCAAAAAGGAGAAGAGAGAGAGAGAGAGAGAGGAAGGGAGGGAGGGAGGAAGGGAGGGAGGGAGGAAGGGAGGGAGGGAGGGAGGGAGGGAGGGAGGGAGGGAGGGAGGGAGGGAGGGAGGGAGGGAGGGAGGGAGGGAGGGAGGGAGGGAGGGAGGGAGGGAGGGAGGGAGGGAGGGAGGGAGGGAGGGAGGGAGGGAGGGAGGGAGGGAGGGAGGGAGGGAGGGAGGGAGGGAGGGAGGGAGGGAGGGAGGGAGGGAGGGAGGGAGGGAGGGAGGGAGGGGGAGGGAGGGAGGGAGGGAGGGAGGGAGGGAGGGAGGGAGGGAGGGAGGGAGGGAGGGAGGGAGGGAGGGAGGGAGGGAGGGAGGGAGGGAGAGAGAGGGGGAAGAGCGGGAGAGGAAAAGAGAGAAAGAGAGAGAGAGGGAGAGATTTTCTTTGTATATGAAATGTTTCATTATCTGCAGAAATCATGACGAAAAAAGCGTATAAAATGTGATCAGATCTATCAAACGTGAAAAATTAAAACAAAACATTCAATTAGGAAAAGAGAGTGTTTTGTAAATGATTTATGCATGTAAAAAACACTGCTCAATTATGATGAACTTTTTTTCAGTTGATCAAGGAACCGTTCTTCTTTTTTGGTAATCGTCCTAATTCCTTTCTTTTTGTAACGTTGGCACATCTTCACTACAGCAATCAATGACAAAATCAAAGCATTTTGTAAACTCGATCATATGAGAGTGAGGTGATGTGTGTCTTCCGTCCCTATAAGGGATCGCGCGTCCTCGCCCGTACTGAAAACACGATACAAATTAGTGTTTACATATATATAAATAGCTGTATAGGTTTCAGAGTTATAAAAGGTGAATCGTTCGAGAGAAAAAAAAGCAGGGTTGTTTTGATTTTTAGGCTGCGAAAAGAATTATGTATGTGCTTAGATAAAAAACACTCCTGTATACTCATGTACTTTTCGAAAGATTTGGCTGTTAAAGGTATACACCACTCTAAATTTCTCACATAAAAGTTTGTTCAAACTAACATGTCAAGGGATCTCCTTGAAATTATTTGTTGATGACGAAACCTTGTCGATGTAGGCAACTAACGAGACGGTTTAGACGAAGAACCTGATTCCAAGTGAGCTTCTCACAGGCTTCGCTTGTTTGAGAACATTCGCGACACAAACGAGTGCTGAAATAAATAAATAAATAAAATAAAATGAGGGTCTGTTCGAACTAACATGTCAAGGGTCAAAAATTGCAAAGATCCTATTTGGATGTTTTGTTGATGAAGCAAAAAATTGTCGTTGTAGGCGACTGAAGAGACGATTTATGCACGAAAACTAATTCATGGCCATTGTTTCTGAAAACGTGAGAAATGATAAATGTAAGTATGTTTGATAAAAAATAAAATAATCAATGTACAAAAAAGACACGTATGATGACTGGGTGAGCTTTCGTTAGGCTTTTGCCATGTCAAAATCCCGCCCGATAGCCTCTAGCAATCTGCCTGACCTTATATGAATACGAGATTAGACATGCAGTGCTCGAGGATACATAGAATGTAGGTTCTTGAGAAACCCAGGATGCACAATTGTTTTATGTTGTCTATAAAAAAGACACAATATTATCAGCGCATAACCATTATGATGAAAATTATTTTTGTAAAGGTAGTGTACCTTCTGGGTTTCGAAGCACCATAAATAATGTACTTTCTCATAGAAAAGTTATGTCAAAGTTGCCTCAAAGTTAAAGTTGTGTAATTAGAACATGAATACACAAGTTCAAGTGAAAAGTGTGCGGAAGTGTGCACAAACGTGCATAGTGTGTAATGGTTTCTCCATTTTCCCAGCATTTCCGGCATATGGTCCAATTGACGAACACTATATCAACAAACTGACACTCTGTTCCACCCGTGGCTGCTTGCAGAAAGGTCGTATAGATAATAGATTGAAATGCCATCCGTGTTCATCCAACCGCTTCCGTTAGTGTGGATACTAGACCAGAGTCCACGAGTGTACGAAAGAACTAAAATGTGTTCTGTTAAGGAAACATACAACTTCTAAATGTTATGTCTAAACTACGACTTCCTAGTGATAAAAGCAAAAAAAAGGTCTAATTACAACAACTTTTCACGGGACACGGAACAAACTTCGTTGCAAGGTTTTAGCAAACATCTGATATCGAATTGCGTCTGGTATCTCGACATATCAACCGGAACAATCACATTTCTTGTTAAAGAAACAGGGGCGTTTAGCAGATACCCTCACTCGACACTACCCTACTGGACACTACAGACACTACAGGTACTGGACACTACAGGTTTTCGCGGGTTTTAGCATTTTATATTCAGCAAAACACGTTGTCTATGGCAGAATCCGAATCTGCATAGTGACGCCTGAGAACCGTGAGCACAACCACTGCGCTACGCTAAATTGAGAGTAATGTCAAATGTCAGCTGATGCGCGAGACAGCGAAAGTATTGGCGGGAATTCGAAAGTGTATCATTTTTAGTACCTTTTCACATTCCGGTGCCAACTCAGAGGGTACACCACCTTTAATATGCGGCATGTGTGTACATGAGAATTGTAATTAGGCTTTTAATGCGAATGCTGGCATTATTTCTTTCTTGCACCATTGATCAATCGCGTAAGAAACATAATCGGTAATACACGAACCGAGCGCTAAAGAAACAGAATGGGAATAATATTTACGAAAACAATTGCATACCTCAGTTGTAGTCCAAAATGCAGCAATCAACAGACATAAAACAGCTGCGTGATCGAAAAAAATAATAAAAAATACATGTTTCCTGAATAGTCGAGCAGTATTTCTACGAGTAAACTTTTCAGGTAATTTTTGTTCATCTGTACTCATCTTTCTCTGAAAAGGTTTTTATTGATAGTTTGAACTACCTTGTGGTAGAGAAAAAAAGACGAAAACTTGTCGATGTATGTGACTGATGAGATGATTTAGGCAGGAGAACTAATTACGGTCATTGATTCTGAAAAAGCGAAATGAGAAATACACCTCGTATTCTTAATCAAAATAACAAGCATACTACTTGCTGTTCAAATGTAGACAAAGAATATCGATCGAGTATTGCAATCGATCAATACTCGATCGATACTCGTTTGATACGAAGATATCATTCGAATCGTTGTCGTTGGCGACGCAATCTGGTCAAATTAAGCGACATGAAAACAAACCTGCAAACAACATAGTAAACATGGAAATATAACATAACATGGGTAAACAACATCATTTTCAAAGAAAATAATTGTGACCATATGTTCGATTAGTATGGACGGTGTAAACAGTCGCCGGACGGACTATTGTTTTCGTTCGAATCGCGAGAGACCATGGGAAAGTGAGAGAGCGCGCACCGTCTGCGTTCCTCCTCTCCCCCACATTCTTTTCGCGCGCGAATTCAAAAAAAAGGAGCCTACTTTCCGAGCACCGTAGATGGTGTGTATGCGGCGTTTGAAGTGTGGCTATCACGCGCTGTTGACAATTCCGCTTGATTCTTATCGAGCAGGGATTAGATTGATTAGGCCCCGGATTAGGAGATTAGGCAGTTCGATGGCCCAGGATGAAACACACATTCGAGGATCGACTGTTCATCGACGATAGAGTGGGTGTTGTAATGGATAGAGAGGGTTCGGAGGGAATTCACATGTTTTGTCACTGAGAGTGGATATATGTTGTGACTTCGCCGCGCTCATGTGAGAGCGCGAGGGATATGTTGTGAATACTCGCGTCGCCTATACATTGCCTGCTACGATTGTTCGGAATTGACAGAAATTAACAGGAATTGAGATTGATATACGTGGTTTATAAGAAAATGGCACTCACCTTCTCATTTCATCCTCATCATCGTCAGTGCTTGAAGGCAAATCCATCGGAATACCAGAAACACGCATTTATCAAATGTATTCAAAACATATTTAAATGATTTTTAAATTAGTTATCAAAAATACATAAATGAATGCAATGCACCAATGCCATATAGAAATGAATCGATCGATGACGATCCAAAATGCGAGCTCTCAAGTGTTACAACGGCATGCGAATCGAGGAGAAAAGGCGAAAGGGCATCCAGCTGTTTGTGAACGAACTGTCTCATTGTGAGAGAATCATTGCGACCAACTGCAAGTAATCACCATCAACATTTGGTAACAGTAATTTTGTAAAATAACAGTAACATCGGGGGGGGGACAATTCAACGTCAAAGAGTTATCCAGTATCGCATATAATGAATATCATGCATAAAACAAGTAACTCACATATTCTTGGAAATATATTTGTTTCACGTGTTGTGTTTTCACTAGTGGTATGTATTTGTGTTTACACTTTCCAATTGCGAGATACTGATATGATGAGCGCCTTAGATTTGAGTGATGTCCATCCGTAATGTATGTGTATGTGTGTACATACATTCTCATATCAAGTTCAGTTTGTTGTGAACCGGGTTCATATTTGAGTTCGAAACAAATATCTCTTCCCCACTGCCGCATATTCACTCTTTTACTCTGCGGGTCGCTGCGAGGATACCGACGCGCACCCGCTATTCGCCTCTCTCTCTCACTCACAGAGGGGGCGGGGCGAAAGCGATTGTCCGACGCCCGCCCGAGCGAGCGACCGACCCGAGCGACCGACACCAATCTCAATCGACTAATCACACAAACAACCACAATAAACAACCTCGAACATCATTCTTCCCTCACTCAAACGCGACACATAATTGTTAAAGCGGTGTATTATTACATGAGCAGCAGAGATCCTGTGAATGCAAGAGCGGGGTTTGTGGTCTGGAGCCTGCCCACGGGCGAGGCAGGCGTCCGGTCTGGGGATGGTGTGCTTCTGTATCTTCTTGGCTGCTTGGACGGCGAGGACTGCTGGTGCGGTTTCTTGGTGGAGTACTTCGACTCCTTCTGTTAAGTTCCTGGTGACGCCATGCCAAGCATTCCCTTATCCTCCATGCGACGGTGGTAGAACGCCTCCCACTAGACTACTCCTTCCCAATCCCGCAATCAATAGAGTAAGCTACCTACTACCCTCTAATGACTGGTTCCCCTACGACCGGATCCCCTCAACCCATTGATAGTACGCGTGCAGTAATGAAACGGGACAACGTAAATCACACAAGGTTTATTAGGGAAAAATGGTGCGGCCGGAGAGCAGCCGCTCTCCGGGCGCGCCCCGGCGAGAAGACCCAGATCTATGGTACTCTCGGCCACGCCCCCGCGCGCTGGCCTCGACGCGCAAGCGCGTGCGCTTGACACTTCTTCTTGGCAGCGAAGCACATGTGACAGGGTCATCTGGCACAGAAGAAGGCCATGGCTGCAACGAGGAGAGGTTGAAAGGAGGACTGGTAGTAGAATAACCGGTGAGCACGGAACAAGGAAAAGGGAACACTGATTAGCGTTCCATCTTCCGATTCGCCAAAGTGGGCATGGTTAGCTGCCCTTCGCCCCTCCTCTCTTTCCTGGCTAATAAATGACATAAAATGTTATGTCCTCACCGAATAAATCAGATCGTGTTTGTGTCTGCGTCTTCCACTTTCAGGAACCACGCGCCCTCTTCTGTCCTAAGAACGCTTTGCAAAAGAACATTTCAATATGTATAGGTAGGCAAACATATTTTCAAGTATGCTTCAATGAATGGTCAGCTCGAACTACCTTGTCGAAGGTAGAGAGAAAAGGACGAATACTTGTCGATGTAGACGACTGATGAGACGATTTAGGCATTATAACTTATAACTATTTCATGATCATTGTATCTGAATCTGAAAAAGCGACGTGACGTTTACTTTAACGCACCATCTCCGTTTCAATCATGAAAAGACAAGTTTGGATGCAAAGAGAAACAGGAAGTCCAGAGCCTATCATGAATATGATGATTTTTTTTAAATGGAGAGGTAGGAAGCGAGGTGAGGGAGAGAGAGACAGAAAGACAGAGAGAGAGAGAGAGAGAGAGAGAGAGAGAGAGAGAGAGAGAGAGGCATAGAGCAATAATATCAAACATACCAGAGTTTGCGGAGAGATGCGATTGATGACTAGGTTGACAACATCCAAAATGTATTGGCGCAATTCAAACTCCCATCCTTGTTTTTAAGGATATTTGGCCATTACTTTTTTCTAAAACTGACACTCTTACAGAATCCATGTGTATCCAGAATCAAAATAATTGCATACCTCTGTTGTAATCCAAAATGCAGCAATCAATATCAGTTCCATGGTAACTCAGCTCCATTATCTTTTCCACAGTGATCAGCCTGGTAGACACACCATTCTTCTCGTAGATGTCAAGACGCAGGCTTTCAATGTCGAGATAGTATAGTAGCATGAATAGCTCCTGCTGTTTGATCCCAGCAGGAACTTTTCGCATTTGCTTCTCGTCTACCCATCTAAAACTGAATATGTTTCAAAAAAAATACTATCGCAATATTGCAAAACAAATGTCAAATCGCAACGACTGATGATAGTTTATACATACAACCGTGTGTCTCTATCGTGTCACAAACTCCTATACCGTATACACTTTCGTACCTGGCCTGATCTCCGAAACATATTTGTAATTAGATAAATTGATTGTCAGCTCGAACTACCTTGTCGAAAGTAAAGAAAATTACATCTGGATTCTTTGTTGCTGACGAAAACTTGTCGATGTAGGCGACGGATGAGACGATTTAGGCAGGAGAACTAACTCATGGTCATTGTTTCTGAAAAATCGAAGTGAGAAATAATACTTGTGGTTTTACTCAAAAAAACAAGAGTATTAAATAAAATAAAACTGAATATTAATGAAAAAAGGAATGATAAATAAGAAGAATAGTAAATAAAAAGAATATTGAAAAAAGTTGGTACATGAGAAGTGAGTGTCAAAGTGAGTGAGCTCTCTCCTGGGCTTTGTACTCTTTTTCCCGCGCGATCGCCTCTAGCAGGACTGACTGACCTTTTCTGAGTACGAGAGTAGATATGCAGGGCTCGAGGTAACATGGAATATAGGTCGTTGAGACAGCCAAGAGATTTACGGGTGCACAACCGTAGTGTAAATGTAAATCGTAGTGTGAATATGAATGGGAAGAATGTAAACACAAGATGCTCGCCGGTGCACAACTGAGGTGCAAATGTCATCTATTGAACGAATCATCAAAAACATATTCGCACAACTCATCAGTCAACTCATTACTCATTTTCATTTCTTACTATAGTTTGTGCTTTTCATCATCGGATGTTAACATTGACTGTTCAATTCTCCACAATAATTTTCCCATTTCGGTTTTAGTCAATCAATATTTATCTAGCATCACCACTATGATTATCATAAACATCTGCAAATAAACATAGGGCAGAGAGCGGGGTGGGGGATTGTGAGAGAGTGACGATTGAGCATCCGGTAAGCAAATTATT
The DNA here is from genome assembly GCA_963966185.1 of Rhabditoides inermis. NCBI lineage: Eukaryota > Metazoa > Nematoda > Chromadorea > Rhabditida > Rhabditidae > Rhabditoides > Rhabditoides inermis. The sequence continues at coordinate 333,483 of CAWZYM010000337.1, read as the reverse complement.
AAACGAAACATACAACCCGTAGAGGTAAAGATCAGTGGGAAAGGATCATTCAATTTCACAGCGTCTGGGGAACATCCCTGCTTAGCCTGCTACCGAGCGAGGAGCAGGAGGAGAAGGAGAAGTGGGAGGAGGAGCGACCGGGTGGAGGAGGAGTTGCCATTGCAGTGGTCGGCATAGCAGGTACACACTTCTATCGAAGAGTCGTCCCTGCAAGCGGTTGTTCGAGAGAGAGAGAGAGAGAGAGAGAGAGAGAGAGAAAGGGAGACTGAGAGGGGGGGAGAGGGAGAGGGAAGATTCTATCGATGAATCGTCCCTACAAATGAGTCTTTGAATAGGTTGAAAAAAGACAAGTTTATCCTATTGTTCGTAAAGCAACAGTTGTGAATTTTAGAAATGCTTGAAACGTATTACATTTGCATGGTAATTCGGGTAATTCATTCACAGTGAGAGGGAGAGAGAGAGAGAGAGAGAGAGAGAGAGAGAGAGAAGAGAGAGTGGAAGATGTATGGTGAGAGTTGACTCACCCGTATCCCGGCAGCTTGAATAGTTCTCTTTTCCTGTATGGTCGACAGCTGTCTCGGTGCATCCATCGATACCTGATTATAAGATTCTGTTGATATATTTCGATACGTTCCACTTTTTCCATAAGAAAGCGAGAAAAACTGATTCAATAGATCTTGTTTTAGTCCCATTTTTACAATAATTGAACACCAATAATTGAGAACGTATGCAATCCAAATCCTCACTAACATGCATAGCACAGTCTCAATTTCATTTATTTAATGGTTTAATGGTTCAGAGGTTTATCCATAGGTGCAGACATAACACAAAACACAAAATACAGACTTGGGGCGGAATGTACAAAGGTTTAGTGAACAAAGGTTTATTTAATCCGATGAGCGCGGGAGCGATCAATAACAGCGTGTTTGAGTGAGCCTCATATCTCAACCAACTCATATCTCAACTACCGTGTCAACTATACGCTTCTATTTCACCAAAAAAACATGTGGTATGCGCCAGAGAAATGTGTTCCGATCTACATCGCTTGCAGCTCGGAATACGGTACCGCGAGCTGACTCTCCGTCTTTCTCTGATCTATGTACTTTATCGCGATCAACTCATTGCAAGCATACACTTATACAGCAGTCACGTTTCAGTGTGAATAAAGTAGAAAGGACTCAAATGCCACAATTTCACATTAACATTGTAAAAATCGATATAATCAATCGATACTCACCATCCAACAATCGTCTGGTTGAAACCGTTGATCAAGACGTCGTTCATGCAACCGCGGATGTGGCCCTTCACACGGACGCCTGGAGGAAAGCGGGGTGATGGGGAGAAAAAGAGAGAGAGAGAGAGAAATAGAGAGAGAGAGAGAGAAAGGGAGAGAGAGAGAAGAGAGAGAGAAATAGAGAGAGAGAGAGAGAAAGGGGAGAGAGAGGAGAAAGAGAGAGAGAGAGAGAAATAGAGAGAGAGAGAGAGAGAGAAAGGGGAGAGAGAGAGAAAGAGAGAGAGAAATAGAGAGAGAGAGAGAGAAAGGGAGAGAGAGAGAAAGAGAGAGAGAGAGAAAGAAAGAGAAAGAGAAAGAGAGAGAAAGAGAGAGAGGGTGTCATAGAAAAAAGAAAGAGAGAGAGGGAGAGTTAGGTGAGATAGAGATAGAGAATGAGTAAGAAAGATGAGAGAGAGGAAGGGAGAGAGAGAGAAAGAGAGAAAGAGAGAGAGAGAAGGGAAAGAAAGAAGGGAAAGAGAGAGTGTCATAGAAAAAAGAAAGAGAGGAGAGAGAGAGGTGGGTGAGAGAGAGAGAGAGAGAGTTGGGTGAGAGAGAGAGAGTTGGGTGAGATAGAGATAGAGAAGGATGAAGAAAGATGAGAGAGAGAAAGAAAGAGAAAGAGAAAGAGAGAGAGAAAGAAAGAGAAAGAGAAAGAGAGAGAGAGAGAGAGAAAGAGAGAGAGGGTGTCATAGAAAAAAGAAAGAGAGAGAGGGAGAGTTAGGTGAGATAGAGATAGAGAATGAGTAAGAAAGATGAGAGAGAGGAAGGGAGAGAGAGAGAAAGAGAGAAAGAGAGAGAGAGAAGGGAAAGAAAGAAGGGAAAGAGAGAGTGTCATAGAAAAAAGAAAGAGAGGAGAGAGAGAGGCGGGTGAGAGAGAGAGAGAGAGAGTTGGGTGAGAGAGAGAGAGTTGGGTGAGATAGAGATAGAGAAGGATGAAGAAAGATGAGAGAGAGGAAGGGAGAGAGAGAGAGGGGAGAGAGAGAAAGAGAGAAGGGAAAGAAAGAAGGGAAAGAGAGAGGGTGTCATAGAAAAAGAAAGAGAGGAGAGCGAGAGGTGGGTGAGAGAGAGAGAGTTGGGTGAGAGAGAGAGAGAGAGAGAGAGAGAGAGAGAGTTGGGTGAGATAGAGATAGAGAAGAAGGAAAAAAAGATGAGAGAGAGAAAGGGAGAGAGAGAGAAAGAGAGAGGGGGGAGAGAGAGAGAAAGAAAGAGAGAGAGAGAGAGAGAGAGAGAGAGAGAAGGGAAAGAGAGAAGGGAAAGAGAGAGTGTCATAGAAAAAAAAGAAAGAGAGGAGAGAGAGAGAGGTGGGTGAGAGAGAGAGAGAGAGAGAGAGAGAGAGAGAGAGAGAGAGAGTTTGGTGAGATAGAGATAGAGAAGGAGGAACAAAGATGAGAGAGAGAAAGAGAGAGAGAGAGAGAGAGAGAGAGAGAGAGAGAGAGAGAGATCCACTCACCGGCAATGTTCACCTCCTCCACCATACTCACACAGATGGTCGGGCACTCGACTACGGGAACGCGGCCTGTAATGTATTCTTTTTTTCTTTTGTCCTTTTGTGCAATATATAATCTGGCCGACTCCCGATAATTCGCGTACCATGAAAATGGGGGATACCCTATATGCCATAACCACATGTGCAATGCGCAGAATTTAGCTTTCTATGAACTCAAGGCAGAAAAAAAAAGACCGTGGCACTATAGTTCTGTGTTCGCAATAAGTTGCGCGCGGTGGGGTAGATCAGAGGAAGACGGAGAGTCAGCTCTCGGCAAAAGCGCGCAAAACAAGAGAGGCAGACGGTTATGGCACCGTATTTCGAACTGCAAACGAGGTAGATCGAAAACTATCGCTCTGGTGCAGGCTATATTAACTGTATGATGGTGGACACGTGGCGCAAATAATACAATACGATACCTGTATTATGTTATGATCTATATACTTGTACATGGACACTCGACGCAATGAGTTTCGCGCAACGTGCAATGGTGACCGTGGGCAATTGCCTGCGGACGGTTCTTCGGAGAAAAAAGAACTAAGAAAATGAAACAAACACAGAGACACTACTAACATATAACATAAAAAAGGAGTTAAATGAAATGTAAAGTTCACCTTCGGTCACGTGGTCGTCGTTACACTCATCAGTGAAGTTGAGTGGTCTGAAAGCATTGTGACGTCATTAAACCATTATGACGTCATTAAACCATTATGACGTCATCGCAATTACTCAAAGAGAGAGAGGGGGACAATATCACATTTAACTGGTTGATAAAAAGACAGACAACATATTGCGTATTATTCGAAGAGAATAGGAATATGTGATCGCTGAAACGTAAGACATTACGTCACCGATGACATCATCATGACGTAGTCGTGACGTCACCCACCTTCGATATACCCCGCTGAGCATGGGCCAGACGGCGTCGTACAGCCGCGACATGCACGAGTAACAGCGAGCGGAATCTGAAAATGTTCAATCAATCAATATTCACCAATCAATCAATAATTGGGTTATCATCATAGTTTGATTAATCCTTGATTTATTGATAGTTCTGCTTGTGGATAGAATCATCTGAGTGGAAGTGGCGTCATGTCTACAGTATACTCTTAATCCAGTTTCTGTATCATTTATGTGGTCCTCACATAGTACTCATAGCTGGTTGTCTATCGATTGATTGGTTCCGCACCAGCTGGAGGGTGGTTATTGCTTGATAATCGATCGATTGGTTCTTGGATTGGTTCCGCACCAGCTGGCGGGTGGTTATTGATAGTCTCTCGATTGATTGGTTCCGCACCAGCGGGCGGGTGGTGGTCGTAGACGGTGCCCATGAGATGGTCGAATGAGGACGCGTCCGCGGGCGCCAGGCTAGCCAGCGAGGTGAGCAGAGGGAACAGGACTAGCATGGCGGGCGAGGGTGGGACATGGCAGTGGAGAGAAGGGGGAGACTGGAAGATTGTCGTCAATCGAACTGTGCGCAAGTATTGCATTGGCGGACAGTACACGATTGATTTTGAAAAGGAATTTAGGTGAAAGAAAGACATGTACACGTGAGTTGAGAAGATGGAGAATGGAAGATGTTGGATACAGAGGGAACAGGACTGGTAGATGGAGGAGGGACATGGCAGTGGAGAGAAGGGGGGGACTGGAAGATAATGGATAGTGCGATAGGTCGCCAGTACTGCATTGGCGGAGAGTACGCGAAAAGGACGGGAATGGTGAATGAAGGGAGGGCATGATAGTCGAACAGGTACGACTGCAATCCGCAAAGGAAGCAACGGCGGAAAATGGTAAGTGCGCAAGAAAACAGTAGCCATTATGACACATAGATTATAGATTTTGCGTTGCAATAGTGGATAGTACACGATAGGTAAGCAGGGGGAAGAGGACTATCAGTGGGTCAAGGGAGAAATGGCAGAATAGCTGCATGGACTGACAGTGCGCGAGAAAAAAGGAAAAAGAGCAGCATGAGAGGTGAGCGGAGAAGACGACTGGATACCAGGATGTCACCAATGAGTGTGGAATCGGCTCACAGAGGATATCAACGGTAACCGTGGTAGATGAATAGTGAAAAGAGAACAATCAATCAATCATTTATCCAGAATCGCTATATCCTGACTATACAACACGTGCATACGGTACGAAAAGAGAACAAGGGGAAGCATATCTTGATGGTGAGTTGGGTGGGCGGAAGAGATTGGTTATGGCTGCAGTGATTTACGACTGTATGTAGTTTGATAGAGACCGGAAAGTAGATGCTCATTTTGCGTTTGCGCAACTGCGTAACAGATTGTGAGAATGAATGAATGAGAACAGTGATCGAGATGTTGATTATATCAGAAACATAGACGACTGAATCTGATAATAGAGGAGCGAAACATTGTGAACTAATGAGGCAACAAAATCATAACACTTGTATGAAACACCGACAGCGAATACAAGTTGCAGAGCGAGCTATAAGAATGGTGAATTTCAGTCTTGCCGTCACTTCTAATGCCCACATTACGAGCAATTTCTTATCTCTCAAAAGGAAACAATACTACAACTGGAGAAGAATGGAAAAACACACATCGGATTCTTGCCTGGAGAAAGGCGAGAGGTGGGGTAATTAGGCGGCATTGCGCCTCGGGAGAGATGGAGAGAGAGAGAGACAGAGAGAGAGAGAGAGAGAGAGAGAGAGAGAGAGAGAGAGAAAGAGAGAGAGAGGCGACAATGTGATCGAATATTCGAGTGGAATTCGCGGATTCGTAGGAGAGAGGGGGAGTCGCTTTCACTCCATTACGTAAAGATTCTACTTCTAGGAAAGTTACTGGTTACTGTGGACGAAAACACTGGAAATGTTGACAGCTGGTTTCTTGTGGACATTTGATAAATATCAAGTATCAACTTCGTCACAATGATAACACCGAAAATGTCTGGTTGGCCTTCGAAAAATGCCAACTCAGGCGTAGTAAGTGAAGATCAAGACAAAATAGCGTTCTACTCTCACGATGCGTTGTCGGGTAGATAAGAGGTAAGTAGACGGAGAGTCGTTTTGCGGTTTCGCGCAATACCAGAGAGAAATACGATTAGAGCAAGGTTATAGCGAAACGAACAAACGAACGTCACGAATGGACACTCTGACAGAGTGTGAAGGATCTGCGCAACCGTCGCAGAGCCTCGCCAAAGCCGGCAACTCTCAATCCACTGGCCGACTGGTTGATCCCAGGAGCAAGCCCGGCGGTAATTATGAGAACATATGCAAATGCGCGAGAGATGTGCAAAGTCATGTTCTCCCGGGGTCTGATCCGAGAGGCGTGAGAATGTTTCCGATGTGGATTTGAAACGTTCTTGAGCCAATGTCGACATAGGCAAGAAGAATTTTAGTGGACAACTTGTGATCTGATGACGTGAACTAAACTCTTTTTTTGCATTACACGTTTACAGAGAAATGTACGGGATGAATCGTTGCACCCGTTAGTGTGTCATATCTTATGCAAATCGCCGGAAGAACTCCTGAGAGAAAGACAGAGAGAGAGAGAGAGAGAGAGACAGAGAGAGAGACAGAGAGAGACAGAGAGAGAGACAGAGAGAGAGAGAGAGAGAGAGACAGAGAGAGAGTACACAAAACAAGGCAGAAAAAGAAAGATGAGTCTCTATCACCTAGTCAGAATGAGTTTAAACAATTGAGAGAGAATGAATCAATAGGGTAGCAATGTTTGACAACAAATGTCGAAACACTAGAGTGAAACTTTGAGCTAGGTGTGATCGGATATCCCGGAGACATTCATCATCCTGTCCACACGCGTCTACCTCTCTCTTTCTCCCTCTCCCTCTCTCTTTCTCTTTCTCTTCCTCTCTCTCCCTATCCCCGCACTCTATAATCAATCACCCCCAGAGGGATATGATTGCACCTCCAGATAACAGAAATCATCGAGTGTAAACACTATAAAACAAGGCGCGCGATGATTATAATGGAACGCATTCCTATTGCCCGTCTGGGTGCTGCGCGTAAATGTAGAAACTCCTAGAGTCTAGGGCGGAAGTTCGGACCAGAGAAACGGGCTGGAGCGAGAAAGAAAACGGATACGGCGTTCATTGTAGTGACACACAGGCGTAACGAAGGAAATGCGAGAGAGAAAGAGAGAGAGAGAGAGAGAGAGAGAGAAACAGAGAGACAGAGACAGAGAGCCACTCGCGCGTAATACAAAACAAAATAATAGAAATGTGAGGCAAATGCCGCTGATGCGTGACTCTCTAATTTCTAATAATGAAGAGTCGTCGGGTAATATAAAAGAGTGAAGGTAAGGTAACCCTAGATTCCAGCCGCATCTGGTGCGAACTCTAGAACACCCAGCCGAGAGAGAGAGAGAGAGAGAGAGAGAGAGAGAGGGAAGAGGGAGAGAGAGGGGGCAATTAGTAGAAGCAGTGTGTGATGGGTGCTGGGAAAGAGAGTGTGGAGAGAAGAGAGAGAGAGAGACAGGAAGATAGGGAGGGAGAGAGAGAGAGAGAGGGAGAGGGGATGCTGTCACCAGTGACACCTATTTGACCCGGCTCTAATGCGAACCTAATGTGAACGACGCTCGTTATTGCGTCAATCCTGAATTCCGGAGGAGCGCCTGCGAGAAAAAGAGAGGTCCACGAATTGGACTGAAGCAAGTGCGCTTCTTCTCCTCTCTTCCCCTCTCTCCCTCTCTCTCTCTCCCTCTCTCCCTCTCTTCCTCTCTCTCTCTCTCTCCCTCTCTCTCTCTCTCTCTCTCCCTATCACACTCTCTCTCTCTCTCTCTCTCTCTCTTTCTCTCTCTCTCTCTTTCTCTTTCCCTCTCTCTCTCTCTCTCTCTCTCTCCCTATCACTCTCTCCCTCTCTCTCTCTCTCTCTCTCTCTCTCTCTCTCTCCCTCTCTCCCTCTCCCTCTCTCTCTCTCTCCCTCTTCCTCTCTCTCTTTCTCTCTCTCTCTCCCTCTTTCCCTCTCTCTCTCTCTCTCCCTCTCTCTCTTCCTTTTTCTCTCTTTCCCTCTCTCCTTCTCTCTCTCTCTTCATCTTTCTCTCTCTCTCTCTCTCTCTCTCTCTCGATCATTTTAAGCCGCTCAACAATAGCCGCGACGCGTGAAGAGCGGCACTCGGAAGACATAATGAAAATGAAAGATTTCATGTGAAGCGCGAATTCTTTCGAAAATTTCGCCACCCGCTCTATCCTACGATTATATGGAAGGATATAAACGGGGATGAAAAAGACACTGTTGCTCCCGGATTCAGAGGAAAAAGTACTGAGGCTGAAATAATGGCGCAATAAAATGGTCTCTCTCCTTTCCAACGAACCGTTGCCGGTTGCCACAGACGATATTTCATCTACGATTTTTTGGTGACGAGAAATGAGTGGCTGAAGCTCTCTCTCGCTATCTATCTATCCCTATCTCTCTCTATCTTTCTCTCTCTCTCTCGCTCTCTCTCTCTCTCTCTCTCTCTCTCTCTCTCTCTCTCTCTCTCTCTCTAAAGAAAAACAATACGAAAAGACAGATGCTAGGGCCAGGGTAACTATAAAGCTGAGAGGTTGTGGCAAAACTCCAAAAAAGGTGTGTGTAACCATGTAAATAGTATTATGAGAGCTGAGAGCTATTGCTGCTGAAAATTGCGGCTGACCATTCAGTGGAGAGAGAGAGAGAGAGGCGAGTCTCAGGTAACGGGGTCTAACCTCAACAACTTGAACTTACGAATATGCATCAGAATGTTGCGGTATTTACTAAGGTGTCACCACCGACAACACAAAGTGTGTTTTTCTTTTCAGGAAATCTAAATCTGGTTCGATTCGCAAAGTTCGCGACGCAAAGTGGTAAACATTTGTCATATCCATTGCCAAAGCATTTACTCACTGATAAAAGGTTTATATTAATTCCGTCAGTAAATCTTACTTTAACGTTACGTAACAACTAGTCTATGTAAATTAATTTCTATAACAAAACATGAAAAGTGAGATAAACGCAATACCAACAAAAAAAACACACAAAAGTACAAAACTCACGCTGAAAGAAGCCGCCCGCCGGAGGTGTGTTAATAGTGCGTTGATTAACAAATGAAACTAGTAACAAATAAAATATAACACTATTTAAATACTAAAATATGTAAATACAATACTCACGTTGAAAGAAGCCGACCGCCGGCGGGGCCTGCTGCGCGTGTCGCTCGTTGTGCTGGAAGAAGCCGGCGTGGAACTGGAAAGGATTTTTTTAGTACGACTTTTCCTAATTTCTATTTTTCCTCTGTTCCTTTAGGTGTGGAACGATCTTTTTTTTTTACTTTTTTTTCATTTCTAATTTCTATTTTTACTCATGATGTGTGGAACTGGAAACTAGGTTTTTTATTACTTTTTTGAGTTCAACTTTTCCTATAATTCTTAATTTCAAAAGTTTTTTTGTTATTTTTTTTCTAAAGGTTACAGCACCCTCCCTATTTCATTTTTCCTCTTTGATCGGTGCCGCGCTTCACAAACCGAAAGAAGGTTGCATTGATACACCATAAATATGGATATACATGTGTGTGTTTTTTTGTCTCACAACCCTCAATCGTATCACAATCGTCACAGCTCATCATTCAATGAATCTATGATTCGACAATCGAATGTTCCACATTTTGTGTCTGGGACTAGGAAACTCCATTTTTTGTAAAAGTTTGAAAATAAAATACCAGTGAACACCTCCATATGTCTAGTAGTAAGCGTATTGGTGTATCATATTAGTAAGCTACTTTGAAAAAAGTTCTGATCGAAAAAAAACTCTTGGCGAAAACGTGTGTCTCACCTTATTAGCATACGTTTCCGTGATCGCGAGTAATATCATTATCAGATATCGACCTGTCCGCATCTTCTCTTCATCGCATCTGAAACGTACATGATTTAAAACAGTCATATTTGATAGTTCTATCCTTGCGGGGTAGATAAGAGAAAACAACGCGCAAAACAAGCGAGTCAGTGAGGAGTGAGGAAGATTGGGAACTATCGCTCTGGCGCTGACTATTCGATCCGCTTCAGACAGAAAAGTTACGTGACAGAACAGATAAAATCACGACAAGCGAATGCGTAAAAGAGAAAGTGAGAAACAATGCCTAAACGCGAGAGAGAATGTCCGGAAAGTTCTTGCTACTAACACCATAACAAAGAAAGAGTGGAGCAGGAACAAAAATAGAAGAGGAGAAGGAGGAGGAAGGGGAAACACAATACTACACAGTACTAATGGGTCACTGCGAGTTTCTCAAGTTGCAGAGCTGTACATACATTATGCAAATTTCGATATGTTTGGTTTCTGACTTGATTCGGACAGTCTCACGCGAGGCGGGGCAATCATCCGAGATGACCACGCATGTAGCAATGTCAGAGATATTTTCAAAGTTGGTCATGTGAAGCATACTGTAGTTCAATATGAAGTATAATCTAATACTATTACAATATTGTTTAGTTTGTTACAATATCTGTATGCGTTTCCGAGATATGCGCGCCTAAAGCGCGCGGTTTGGTGCGCGCGCGGCACAGAAATCAGACAGAGAGAGGGTCAGAGAGGTTAGGCTCCGCCCACTTTTTGGCTTCCAGAATATAGTTTTTGTATAATAATGTGTGACTCGGCAAAACGCCGTCTTTCGGGAATAGCACTACTAGATGTAACTTTTCGCGACGAATTCAACGGTGTGCGTCGTTTGAGACGGCGTGATGCCGGAAAAAATGTGCCATCTAAGCCACGCCCCCTCGACATCCCTACACGCATGAGAACACACAAAGACAACAACAAACATATAGTAGTTACTAAAATAATATGTAGCTTCAAGAACAACATAGAAAAGTCAACACATACTAGAAACTAGTTAGTAAACAAACTTCAACATGTAAAATTTCAGAGAGGACATGGTGTGAATGGCCAAGATGAAAAAAGTGGTTTCGCTAGCGCCATAGAAACTCAGATTCTCGCTTCCTGAACAACATGGGCACATGGGTATGAATCTGGGGTAAAAGGGGCCAGTGCTCAAAAAGGTAGAGTTTCAGCAAGACGACGTGCTCATCCAAGAAGGATAGCAAACATACACTATGTAGAAAGTAAAGTAAACCTCAAAATTTTAGGAGGACATGGGAATGGTGTGAATAGCCAGGGATGAGAAGGCGGGAGGGGTCTCCGGGAGAGGGATGCGATTTTCGTGCGTCTGATGCGACTAAACGGATACATCGGATTTGCACGGCGCGAGGTGAGAGAGGGCGGTGAGAGAGTGTGCGGATCGAGAGGGCGCAGACGCGGAAGCGGGCGAGAGAGTGCGCGGAGGCGAGAGGATTAGGGGCGTTTTGTTGTTCTAGCCGCTTCCGGCTGACCCAAGCTCAGGCGGCGACACCTCAAAACAATATGCCAAGTAGGCATGTAGGGAAAGAGAGAGGGAGAGAGAGATGGAGAGAGAAAAGGAGAGAGAGAGGGGGAGAGAGAGAGAACACAGTAAACATAAATCAACAACATGTCCACTCACCAGAGGGACCACCGTATACCCTAGGTGTTTCCCAGTGTTTGTGTTTCAACAACCAACACGAAAGGCTTTTAGGGGTCGAGGAGGTCCCGGGGGAATCAGAGAGAGAGAGAGAGAGAGAGAGAGAGAGAGAGAGAGAGAGTACGGTGTTCCCTTCGTTAGAGGCGCGCCGCCTTCAGCGCGGCCGGCCTTAATTGATTAATGCAAACACCCGACCCCTCCGAATTTGAGGGAATTTCGGCGGCGAGAGGCGAGAGAGAGAGAGAGAGAGAGAGAGAGAGAGAGAGAGAGAAAGAGAGATAAGTCGAAATCCCTCGTACTATGTGCGCATCGGGATTTCGTATGCTGTTCAAAGTAAATAAGGCGGACAAAGTCTCATTCTCTCTTTTGCTTCGTTACACACGGTGGCGGAAAAGGCATAACATAACCTAATCAGGCTAAAACGCGCGGGCAACGAAATCGCAGCTTCGAGGCACGCGACTCGGGTTTACGACAGGTTGAAAGAGAGAGAGAGAGAGAGAGAGAGAGACAGAGAGAGAGAGAGAGAGAGAGAGAGAGAGAGAGAGAGACTCATAGATTGACTAATCCAATAGTAGCAAGAGAGAAACAAATGTGTGTGTGGGTGCATTAGGCAAATGGATAGACTGGGGAAGGAGAGAGAGAGAGAGAGAGTGCCGGAGTAGGTTTCCCTTTCAAAGTGAGGTGCAATGGCGGGCGCCCGAATTTGCGAAACGTTGATTGAGTTTGCACATACACTGAAATCTTACGGAAATCTCTCTCTCTCTCTCTCTCTCAGACACCGAACCCTGCGGCTGAATGAAGGGGGATTCACAATGTGCAAGAATATTCAGAAATGTTCAGTTCCGCAATGACCTCTTAGGTAGTGATTGTTACCAAATTGTTGTTATTATTAGTTTGAAAAATCCAAAGGTTTGGAAATTACTGTTTTGTGAGGAAAAAACATTCCAGAAGGCGTTCAGTATATTAGACAAAACGTTGTTAGCGGAATAAATTACAGCACGAAGTGAGCACTGGACATGAAAAAAGGAGGAAGGGAGAGAAAGAGGGAGGAAGAGAATAAGCTTCTAAAGGGGTAAACCACTGCAGAAAGAGAGGGAGAGAGAGAGAGAGAGAGAGAGAGAGAGAGAGATTTGCCCGACAATTGCATCACGCCCCGTTGACACATATCGCCTGCTGAGCAGTGTGGAAAGGAGTTATAGAAACTTTTTGCTATACGTGATACTATAGAGGGAGAAAGAGTGAGAGGGAGAGAGAGAGAGAGAGAGAGAGAGAGATTTGGGTTGTTGCCTTGTTGAATATCACCCCTGGGATGCGCTGAAATACTTTACGTGTCGCTGGCCGGCCGAATGGAGATTTATCTCGGAATATGAATCGGGAAGAGGGAATGTGTCAGAAGACGCTATAGATACTCAGACAACACATGTATCATACCCAAAGGGTCGCACTGGCAACCAACGATACATTTCACGTCACGCGCGAAAGAGCACGAACATATATCAAAGAACCGTGGCAGACATCAAAACAGTCTTTGTTTCGCAGTTTCTTTTTGGTTGAACTTGGAGCAATGTGCCTATAGGATCTACCACCTTCAACTGTGGCGCGAAGACGCGAGAGAGAGAGACGAGACGAGACGAGATAGTGAGAAGTAACAGAGAGCGCAGAGGTCCGAGCGTTTGAGATCCCGGAAACCTCAAAGTTGATGTTACGTTTGTCTTTGACCGGTGAAAAAAGGTCTTTCTGAATAAAGAGAATTGTGAGTGCAGGCCGCTCGGGGCGAAAGGAAAAGCACTGAAAAGCCCTGGCCTGGGTTTCGGGTAATTTACTGGTTGCCAGCGCCAAAGCCACGCACCACGCACCCAACAACTCTCCTTCCTCCTTCTCTCTCTCTCTCTCCCCTTTTTTCTCTCCCTCCAATCCAGGGAGAGAGAGAAAGAGAAAGAGAGAGAGAGAGAGAGAGAGAGAGAGAGAGAGAGAGATGCACTGGCAGCTATTATTATTCGCGCGCGCGGGAGAGAGAACATGCAGCGAGAAAACACCTCTCAACACCGGAAATTCGCCTTTTCCGATAGATATCCCACACACGGGCGCGGATTAGTAAAATGCAATAGATACCTGCGGATATTAGCATATTGAATAGAATGTCTACACGTGTACTCGCTACCACTGATTTAGTACACCAACGCGTAATTCGATAAAAAGCGGGTGGAATTTCGCCGTGAGCCGGAATGAAAATGGAATGTATGTATCGGCTTACCACCTTGAGAGAGGGGACAGAGAGAGAGAGAGAGAGAGAGAGAGAGAGAGAGAGAGAGAGAGATAGGGAGAGAGAGACAGAGAGATAGAGGGAGAGAGACAGAGACAGAGGGAGGGAGGGAGAGAGAGTGTATATGGTTTCTTTTGCGAGAGAGAGCACTCACTCCCTCTCTGTGCCAAGCATAAACATTCGAATTAGTGTCGACATTGCATTACGGAGAGTCAAAGAGGGTGTTGAATTTCCGCTTTTCTCTTTCCCGAACAAAAGCCGCATAAGAGAAAATGGCGCAGAGGACAAATGGCTCATTCCTAAAATGGCAAGCGTTGATACAGATTGGCATTTCGTATTCACTCATCTCTTTTATACGCAGGCAGGATTATGGAATATCCTGATAACACCGGATATCCTGATGACTATGATGAGTATAGTTTAATATAAAAATACGACTGATTGTTTTATGTAAATAAGAAAATAGGAAGATATTCACGAAGCCAAATAAAATGTAATGAATGTAGACGATGAAGAACGATAAAACAGTGGTGGTTGGAGTGCTGGTTAAAACGTCACTACTAAAACGAATCAACTATTAAAAATACAGTAAACTAAACAGTATGTTCTGGTAAATGATTCTGGTAAGCTATCTGCTAATCACAGGATTAGGGCAATGCAGACTCATCCGATGTAATGAATACAAGCGTGAGTGGTGTTTGGAAATCGCCGGAGTGTGTCTGTGGTGTAAGGGCGCATATGTGTAGGACTCGGCTCCTGGCTATGTCGGTCATTAATCAACACCGAATGTTCTCTTTCCCAGCAACAAAATCAGTGGAAGGAGGAGTGGGATATGAGAGATTATGCGCAGTTTGCCGCACCCGCAGAGTGTATAGCTATGAGTGAGTCAGCTCATCATTGATTCTCAGGATATGCAGTTTTGCTGGATACGTTTCACGAGTTCATAATAATTAGTTAGTTTCACGAGTTCCTTTTTCGTGTCATAATCAGGCATATGTTCGAATCTTTTAAATCATTGCTTTAAAATCCAACGGAGCACTAGTCATCCTGGGGAAATGAAGGAAGTGACAACAAAAAAAACCGGGCTCAAATCAGACGCATCAGATTATCATCTCATCACAGAAAACATCACATAATAAAAGGGAGAAAATGGAGAGACAGAGAGAGGGAAAGAGAGAGGGAGAGAGAAAGAGAGAGTGACGTCGCTGACGTCGGTTTGTTTCCCCCACCAATCTGTGGAAATACCATCACGTTCTCGTCTTTGGAGAGTTGTGGGATTCTGACGGGCGATCGAAGGGCAATCAGCAGAACGACAATGGAGAGAATAGAGATCAGGAAGAGGCCAGCACAGAGAGTGGCAGACAGCAGACGGCGAGAGAGTATCTGGATGACTGCCTCTCTCTCTCTCTCTCTCTCTCTCTCTCTCTTTCTCTCTCTCTCTCTCTCCATTTTCTCTGTCTCTTCTTACACACAAAATGTATATTACTGGAGGACAGTCTCTAAAGTTACAAAAATCATTTTCATAAACGCCATAAAATCTTTATTTCTTAAACATACCTGTGTAGGCGTTTCTCGCTACCCTGCACACGAGTCCAGTGCGCGAGTCAACGCGATTCGCGTCGCGTTTCTCTGCGACTCGTCGCGGGGCGAATCGCGGGCTGCGCGCGAGCGATTTCTGCATGATGGGTCACAGCGGTTTTGGGAGAGCATTGCTCACTGCATTACTTTCTGAGGTACTCCCTAGCTGTACGTGTTTATCGCAGCATCTGTCTTCTTCCGGGAAGTCGAAGTCCTCGGAATGGATACGAGCAGTGAAAATGGACTATGACACTTGGATGATGAACTTACCGGCACATTGATTTTATTTGTATAATTGTATATTGGTCACCTTGTTGATACCGGCAGTAATACAATAAATGAAGTAAAATTCGGACTGCGCAGAGAGTCCCGTAATCCTTGGGTGTTCTCACCACTACGCGGTCTGCAGCGAAAGGGCCCTTTCGCTTTCTCCTACTGTGTCCGCTTGCCAAGTTATAGGATCCTGCACCTATGTTGTCGCTGATTGTTCGTGTCAATTCTGATATCGCTATTTTGGGAACTCTTCGGTGCTTCCTCTGGTGAAAACTGCTTCAGCTGGGTTCACTCGCATCTCGCATGAAACCTCCTTTGCTCTGACCTCCGATCATCAACCAAATAAGACATGTCCATACAACCTTGACTCTTTTTTTGACAGTGCAAG
This sequence comes from Rhabditoides inermis, assembly GCA_963966185.1. Taxonomy (NCBI): domain Eukaryota; kingdom Metazoa; phylum Nematoda; class Chromadorea; order Rhabditida; family Rhabditidae; genus Rhabditoides; species Rhabditoides inermis. The sequence goes on along the minus strand of CAWZYM010000337.1, from coordinate 317,733 downwards.
GAGTGAGATCTGAGAAAGAACATCTATAGAACTATAGATGGCTATCTCCCTTTATGCCTTTATCGAGTTCGAATATTCAAACTGAAATTCCCGTCAGGTCGCAGTTTCAGCTGTCTCTTGTGCATTCACTATTTTGATAATTTACGTTTCAATGCATCACTTATAGTATAGAATATAATAGATTACCTACTTACTTGATTGATTGAGCCATTCGTTGCTGAAGGTCGCTTAAATTTTTCGAACTCTAGGCTGTGACGATGTGAGAGTGCAGGTTGGTGGAAGTAGTCAATATTGTTCACGCACATTTTGCGTTCAGCGGTTCTCGTGACACTAATGCATCATTGATAGATTTAGATTGAATAAAATGGATTACTTACTTGACTACTTCATCAATTCGATTCTTCAGGATTTGCTCATTAAGTCAACTCTGCATATACCAGCTGTGTGGATATACACTCGCATTATTTATTGTACCTTGCTTGCCGCGAGGAACATCATTATCAGAAATCACAACGGGAAATCAGGTATGTATGCATTGCTAAAAAAATCTAGTGCAATCTAGCTCCAGATGCGCTCCTCTATAGTCACGTTCCAATGTTTGACTCCGAGCATCTACAGAAAGGTTTGATAAGGTTATTGACATATTGACGATCATATTCATTACAGAGTGAAGGAATGTTCGAGAGCTGTGAAGGAATTTGTGGAGAGGTGAGCGATGTTCACAGTTCATGCGACCGTTGTACAGTGCTCGGAATTTAGGCTCTCATTGACGGCGAAACATTTGAATTCGCGCGCGAAAAGACTGTGGGTAGGGACCGCAACGTGAGGTGTAGAGTTTGTGTCGAAATCATGTAACATTTTCTGACTTGACGCGTTACTTGCTCTAATTAGCGTAGAACGATTCGCCCTTCCGCGCTGATTCAAACGGTATTCGATTTATGGGAAAACGTGCCCCGTAAAGTATTGAAAATCGATGAAGAGTGATATGATGACGTCATATGTCTTTGATCTAGCCGCCATTGCCCAAAATGAGTAATGAAAAATGGTGTCATAAGAGACGTAATTCATCGAGTACTGATTGACTACAATCAAACAAAGCGTAGTGCTACTATTAGAAACGAGTATATTCATAATTTCACTATTAATGACGTCATCAGTGCTTTGATCTAGCCGCCCTCTGTCGCACTTTCCCTGTGTGAGCGCGCGCCGCGCGGAATTAGAGCGCAATGTGAACGATGAACCCTATGAACATTATATATTTTCGAAATCAGCTTGAAACGATCTACATTATTATACAAACTGCTATACCACATTCAAACTTCTGAAATTCTCATTGTGGTCCCTAGACTGTGGGAAAAGAAGAGACGCAGACGTTGTGTGCGCGCCGCTCTCTCCCTTTTTGTCTCTCGCGATGAAATAGTCGGTCCGGCGACTGTAGATTGTTGTTGAAAGTGCATGAGACATTCAACTATTACCAAGTTGGAAGTTCTCGGCTGTGTTCATTCACGCTAGAAATCCAGCCGCAATAGATGGTTGCCTAGTGTTTGCTGATTATTTTAGCAAAGAGTATTGGCAAAAATAGGAGAATGCCGGTATCACTCTCCTAGATGCTTCCTGTGTGCTGACAACCGCTACTCTCTTCTCGATCTCATAAAAGTCCAGACGCAAGACCGATCCATCAGACGGGCTGTCCACGATCTCTATCAGAATCTTATATACATTGACCGCTTGCTTCCGTTATCTCTCCCTCCCTTTAAAATTTGCTTTGTGCATGACAATGGGGAGTTCGTGAAGATTACAAACTTCGCTCGATTTTTTCAGTGATAGGTCGATTGTTGTGAAATATTTGTTGTGAAATGTTTGTTGTGAAATGTTTGGTAGTGTGAAATTTCGCTTGCTTGTATTGGTGTTTTTAACATGGTCGTTATTTGGTAATGGATAAAAAAATTAACAAGCATCACCTGTCGTATTATGTTTTGTTATATAAGAAAGTTTGAATCTTTTTTCGATATTTATCCATACTCAACATATCACTCGGGTATCATTATACTTCAGGTATCATTATGATTTGATATAAACGTTTAAATAATTACTTCCAGGTGATCTCAGAGATAAACAAATAACAACAGTGCAATGAGGTTTGAGGTTGGTGCAATTAGAGATTTAGAGAGGGCGGATGGGAGAGAGAGAGAGAAAGAGAATGAGAAAGAGAGAGAGAGAGAGAGAGAGAGAAAAAAGGAGAAAGAGAAAGAGAAAGCGAGAGAGAGAGAGAGAGCTTTCTGTTACAGAACGTGCTGCACCTCACATGTGCGTGAATGAACCCCCATTCCAATCTGACGGTAAGCGTCATTCAAAACGGCCATCTCAACTCTGGAACGATCTGGAGACTTTTCGCAGTTTCACATTGAGGAGCTTTGCAGTAAACTACATTACCGCGTATTCAAGCCATATTCGATTACAACAGTAACGTGTTTTGTGACAAATAATCTTTCGCTTTGGTAGTACAAAACTCGTGTGATACTTGTGTTTAGGTGAACACTAGTAACTAGTAATTGTGCGTTTGCACTAATTCACGCGATTCACAATCCAGCCAGCAGCGCAGTTGAAATGAACGAAAACTGACTTTGTTTATTTTGCGATGTACGTGTGTTTGATCGATATTTTGTATAAATGAATAAATGATTTGGTATTATATTATTAACTTTGGATCAACGCGATCTTCCAAGAAAGAAAGAAAGAGAGATAAGGAGTTCCATTAAACGATTCGGGATTTGCACAGTACACACTCTCCCTCATTGTCCACTTTGGAATCGCATCTGACGTCCGAAGAAGATCGTCGGCCGATCAGCGAACTGAAAAGTATAATGGTTGGATTTTCACTCAGCTTCACGAAAGTTGACCATTTATTACGACCATACGTTTCGGAAATCACGTATATAAAACTTGATTTTTTATCTAATAGTCACCATGTATGTGTTTCCTTCTATTACCTCAATATAATTCGTTCTTCCTGACCACTCAAGCATTTCCTCTCTCTCTCCCTCTCTCTCTCTCTCTCTCTCTCTCTCTCCCTCTCTCTCTCTCTCTCCCCCTCTCTCTCTCTCTGTCTCCTTCCCCCCTCCCTTACTTACTAATTATGCAACTGTCACATACGTACCCATCACAGTTCTCCCGTGGCGGGATTCGGGATCTGCCCTGCTATTACCATATCTAGTTAATCCCTAGCCCGTTATATAACTTCTTTCCCCCCTGCCTTCTCTGTATATTTCCAATGACGCGTGCCCGATGCAATTATGAAACGAGTGCTGCTGTGCCGCGCAAAAAGATCCACTCAGTACTTGAAAAATACCCGAGCGCGGCTAGTTTTCCATACCGCATACCGCCCCAAAACGCGAACCTCCCCCGGGGGTATTCTGGGTGCAGTACCGGTAGGTTCTCTGCGGTAGGTAAGTAGGTAGGTGTGACCTTTGACACGTTGTTCGTAGGTGGTCAATGATCGATTCCATTCGTTTTCTTTTTGCGCAGCGGCCCGCAGCGAGCAAATTGCTCGCACGCGCCTCTTTTCTTGAAAGAAAGAGAGAGAGAGAGAAAGAGAGAGAGAGGGAGAGAGAGAGAGAGCGATTATCTATTATATTGGCGCTGCTAATATCTAGATCCCCCTCCTCCTTCCACCCATCGCCACGGCTGGTTACCTCCATTGCGTAATTTGGCCGAGTGCCAATACCGTTTCTCAAGTTTCTCACGTTTTGTCGTTATCCACGATCTACAGTACTCTCTTCCATCTACAGTACTCCGTTATCTACTGTACTTCTCTCATCTACAGGGTTATCTCTCTCCCATCTCTCAGACTGTGTTCATCGTTGACAACGCGATTTTGGATATCTACAGTAGCTACAGTACTCACGAGCTGTCGTTAAAAAAGTTGTTGGGCTATGGTGTAGTGCCAGTGCCATAGCTTCCTTCGATCCCCTCCGCTCCGCAGTGTAATTTCTTGAATTGGGAATCTCGTGTTGCTCTGTCTGCGTTTACCCTATCTTACTTGGAGGTGTAGATCATGAGTCCGAAATCTACACCTTTACCTTTACAGTACTTCTCTTATTTACAGTAGTTTTCTTGTCTACAGTACTCCAGACTCCACTCTCTTTTCTTGACAACGCTATTTTCGTGTTTTTTTCTTGATTTCACAGATTCGCCGTGTCTCAATTCAATTCAAGGATCCGTGATGTCAATAAACGTTTTATGTTGCACCCTTTGATCACCCCGCTGTTTATATAGTCTCTCTGCAGTGATTGGATATCGGAGCGATGCAACTACCAGAAGGGGAGATATGCGGTCTTCTCTCACTACTCTCCCTGCTCTCTACTGTCAATGCTATGACAATAGAAAACGGAGTGAAAGGTGTGTGTGTGTGTATGTGTGTTAGAAACGGTGTTCGTATTTCGCTCTGTTTCAAATACAGTAAAACTCAAATATGCTTCAAATGGATTGCCATTGACGATGTTTGGCATACGTGTCACGTCCCGCATATCTGTGTCAGTCGGTTTGTGATGTTAATGAGAGCAGTTTCGCATCACATAAAACACCCTGTCAAGAACGAAAATTAACACATTTTGTCATAGAATCCATCCATCATAAGGCAGAGCATATGTACTATGAGACGCGCCTCTATTATAGCCTGCACGAGCGCAATAGTTTTCTACATAACTTGCTTACATCTCGGAATACGGTGCCATAACCATCTGGCATTCTTGTTTTGCGCGCTCTTGCAGCTAGCTGACGTCTTTCTCTGACGTCTTTCTCCCCCGCACTGCGTGCGACAAATTGCGAGCAACTATACTCTGTGATGCATTCCTTTTCCATTTGATGGTCGCTGATAGAGAGACTCACAGTCGCTACGAAAGTCAATATCAATCAATATCAATCAATATCGATCAATATCAATCAATATCAATCAATATCAGGCACCCCCATCGTCACTTGTGGGCAGCGCTACGTGTCCGTCTCCATCGAAACGGAGACGGTGTTCGAGGGGAACCTCTATGTGAAGGGGTTCTTTCATAAGGTAGGGCGAAACTCTCTCTCTCTCTTTCTCTTTCTCTTTCATTATCTGCCTCATAATGCGTTTGTTATCTCCACTGCATCTATCTATCTTTTCGCTCTCTCCCTCTCTCTCTCTCTCTCTCTCTCTCTCTCTCTCTCTCTACATCTCTACATCTCTCAACTTTATTCAGAGTCTTTCGATACTGTTGCCTTGGATGGAAGAGAAAGAACGAGAGAGAGAGAGAGAGAGAGAGAGAGAGAGAGAGAGAGAGAGAGCTCCCCCTTGCAGGACGACTGCAAGATCTCGGGAGCGAACATTACTCGCGACTCGGCCAGAGTGGAGATCACCGTGCCCCTCAATACACAGTGCGGAGTGAGGAGGAAGAGGCTGGTGGGTGGCAGTTCAACTATCCACAATGGCAAACATGATCACTAAAGTTCTAAGTTCGCAATAAGTTCGCAATAATACGCGCGGTGCGGTAGATCAGAGGAAGACGGAGAGTCAGCGCTCGGCAATAGCGCGCAAAACAAAAGAGGCAGACTGGTTATGACACCGTATTTCGGACTGCAAGCGAAGTAGATCGAAAACTATCGCTCTGGCGCAAGCTATATGTATTCAGTATTCTCCAAACATGTAAAATGACATGGTAAACTTTTCTTCGGACTCACAGAACTGATTCTGTCATGTTGTTGTCTTATCGTACACTAGCACCGTAACGGAGTGCGTGGGAAGCGAGTGGTCAGTTGTTGTTGATACTAAGAATGTCTCTCACCGCAAATTAGAGAAAAAGAGAGACTGCTAAGTGCATGCTCACGATGAAAAGTGTCATGTTTCAATGTTTCCATGACTTCTACTACTTTTCCATGACTTCTAATGACTTCTAATGACTTCTAATATATTCTGGTGACTTCTAATATAATAGAAAGTATCTATCTAGCAATTGTCTGTCTGTTTTGTCCAATAAGGATTTCCAATATGGAATTGGAGCAAAAAACGAACTGAAAAGTTTCCACGATGAGACGTATAATGTTTCCTTTACAGGCGAATCCGCGAGGAATGGTGATCGAAACGACTGTGGTCATCATGTTCCATCCAATGTTCCTCACAAAGGTATGCATGGGTCTCTCTCTCTCTCTCTCTCTCTCTCTCTCTCTCTCTCGGTCTGTCTCTGTCTCCCTTTGTCTTGCACTCTCTTTGTCTTGCTTACCGAATTCATTTGGAGGTAGGGGGGGGGGGGAAGAGAGAGAGAGAGAGAGATAGAGAGAGAGAGGGGAGTCCTTCCCACCAGGTCGACCGCTCCTACCACGTGCAATGCCTCTACACAGAGGCGCAACAGCATGTCACGCAGAACCTGGATGTCAGGTGAGAGAAAGAATAGGAAATGACAATCTCTGTATCTCAAAAAATAATGTGTTCAAGCTCAATTCTATAACATAGTAGCGACTAGTATCTTCGAAACTGTCTCCTACGCTTTCAACTGATCTTCAACGGAAACTGAGCCTTCGAAACACGACTTTGTTTTCGAAGAGACTGACTGCTATTTAACTATTTCTTGACAAAATGAGACGTCGATTGTTATTGTAGCTGGTTGTTTGCAGTATGATGCCCTCCTCCGACCTGCCTGGCAGTGGAGGCGACGCGCTCGCCGACGGGCCCGACATGCCGGTGTGCAAGTATGAGGTGGGCGAGGAGGAGCTCTGTCTGTCTGTCTCTCTTTCTCTCTCTATGTGTCTATCTGTCTCTCTCACACTCTCTCTCTCTCTTCTCTATATAGAGAATCAAATTCATTCAATAGTCACAGGTCCTCGAAGACAGCGACGGCGTGGTTTTGAAGTACGCTCAGATCGGACAGTCCGTGTACCATCGGTGGACCTGCGACGGTGGGTGGGATACGTTTCGGATACGTTTCAAATAAGTTTCTGGATAGATACGTTTCAGATACGTTTCTGGATAGATACGTTTCAGAAACGTTTCTGGAAAGATACGTTTCGAATATGTTTCTGGATAGATACGTTTCAAATACGTTCCTGGATAGATACGTTTTTGGAGATAAATACGTTGCACAGACGGTTTCGAATGATTTGTACGAAACACAGTGTTTGGTCGCGCTTCGGACTGAGTTTCGAATGGAATGGAATGTCTACTGTGTACCGTATCCAGATGCCGGCTCCTCTGAAAAACGGCTAAAATTCCTATACTTGAAAGACAACTATAACATTAACACTGTGCTGACTGAGTTCTGTACACTATATTACTACAGTAATGATTTGATATTACCGTATTACTACTACAGTATCCATTCCAGGTCCGGGGTCCGCGATCTACTGTATGACGGTGCACTCGTGTGTGGCGGACGATGGACAGGGAGTGGGACAGCAACTGGTCGACGAGAACGGGTGCGCATCTCTCTCTCTCTCTCTTTCTCTCTCTCTCTCTCTCTCTCTCTTCCTCACTCTCTTTTTCTCTTTCTTTCTTTCGTAGTACCATTCTCTCAACAAGCGTGTAATGGAGTAGAACATTGGAAGAACGTCGCTACGAGCTCTGTCTTATTATAGCAAATGTTTATCCAGATTTAATAATAATAATAATTTTTTTACAGTCAAGATACATAACTGCGCCACACAATTCTGACGTGTAGGTATAGTATGGAGTTAAAAGATAGCATAAAATGTCTCTTGCCTAGGTAACCAATCTACGAAAGCTATTAACACAGATCAGAATATTCAAGGAAATTGACAGGTATTGACAGGTACTTATAACAGAGATAGGTGTGGAGTGTGATAAGTGGCAGCTTGTCTGGTAGAATGAACCGGAGAAGTAGGCGATTTGGATAGCGCTCGACGGGTTTACGTTTCCTAAACAAATGACCGTGCTTGTCGCACGTGCTATGAAATTGCGAGCGATCTCTAGATTCCTTTCCTCCTATCTCTCTCTCCTCTCTTCTCTCTCTCTCCTCTCTTTTTCTCTCTCTCTCTCTCTCTCTCTCTCTCTCTCTCTCTCTCTATTCCTCTTTCGTCTACGCACACTTTCCAGCTGCTCCACCGACACCTTTCTTCTGCCGAACCTGGAGTACACACAGGACCTGGTGGCCGGACAGAAGTCACAGGTGTTCAAGGTAGAGAGAGAGAGAGAGAGAGAGAGAGAGTGGGAGAGAGAGAGAGATAGGAGAGAGAGAGAGTGGGAGAGAGAGAGAGATAGGAGAGAGAGAGAGAGAAAGGTAGAGAGAGAGATAGGAGAGAGAACGCGTGAGTATTGTGATAAATGAAATGTAGGAAACAATTGTTTCAAGGCATTGATTATTGTTTGATAATGTAGGTTTCATGTAACTGCCGAAATGCGGGTATCCCGTTCGAGAAATTGGAGCTTGCAGCTGAGTTTTTACTCTCAGGTTGAAATTTATTCGATTCAGTTCGCTGATCGTCCGACGATCTTCTTCGGTTGCCAGATTCGACTCACACTGAAAGCCGACAATGGGGGAGAGTGCCTGGTAGGGGGAGAGAGAGAGAGTGAGAGAGAGAGAGAGAGTGAGAGAGAGAGAGAGAGATAGAGAGAGAGAGAGAAAGAGAGAGAGAGATATAGAGAGAAAGAGATAGAGACTTCTTTCAGGCCGCTCCCTCCTGCAACTCCACCTCTCGCTCTCTGCCACAGCCGGTGCCAGTGCCGAGGAGGGACGACGGAGAGGTGAAAAGTCTCTCTCCCCCCCTCTCTCTCCCCCCCTCTCATTCTCTGCTTATCTCTCGCCTCTCTCTCTCCCTCTTTCTCCCTTCCTCCCTCTCTCTTCCTCTGTAACCCTCCCCATCTCTAGATCAGCCCCGACTTTCCTCGTCCTGGCAACGACACTACTCTCTCTACCGAGGATAGCACCGAGTCGGGACAGGTTAGATCATAAAATTACAAATAAATGTAAAGAGTTTGTCTAAATTTGGAAGAAACCGACAAATATCACAAATTAAGTAAAAATTTCGTTCATTTCAACTGTGCGCTGCTGACTAATACAAATCGATTTTCAAAACAGAATGACATACGTTTCAAGGGCACTTCAAATGAGTCATGTGCCGAGGTGCTATAATCTGTTCTCAAAAACCTTCAATTCAGAGAAGTTCTAACCACATGAACATTAAATTACTGAATTTAAGGAGATTCTGGAACAAATACTAAACAAACGAGAGAGATAGAGATAGAGATAGAGATAGAGATAGAGATAGAGAGAGAGAGATGAGAGAGAGAGATGAGAGAGAGGGTTTTCAGTTCGATCTTTTGGAGCAGATGGACGGTGGTATTTCGACGGAGCGTGTGGATGTGTATGCCACTACTCCCCACCCGAGACTGGAGGGAAGGAGTGAGATGGAGATAGACATGCGAGACGATGTATATCCCACTACCCCGCACCCTATACGGGACAACCACTTGAACAAAGACAGGAGACAGGATAGCGAGTATCTGGATGAGAACCAGGACGAGCACCAGAGGAACCAGAAACACCAGTTTCCCGCGGAGCACCGGAGAAACCAGAAGCTCCAGTTTCCCGAGGATCAGTTTCAGGAAGATCGGAATCAGAAGCAGAACCAGTTTCCCGGAAACCACCAGAACCAGCGCGAAAACCACGCGGCCACGCAGCGCGCGCGAGAGCAGTTCCGCGAGAATCAATCGACTGGCGCGCACCAGCGGAACCACGAGAACCAGAGGAAGGGAAAGCAGAGAGACGAGCAGCAAGTGCAAAACACGGTATGGTGAACACACAACAAAGATTACGGTATTCTATTTTCAGTCCGAGGACATGGACTTTCCGGAAGAGGACGGTTCAGATGCGGCGATAGACGCGTATGGCTACGGAGTGCCACAGAGAGTGATGCGGTAAGCAACTCACTTTCTCCCACCAACCACTCGGCAGTGACCCACCGTGCAGACACCGCTCGCGCGCCGCCCGCGATTCGCCCGAGAGAAACGCGACGCGATTCGCGCTCAACGTCGACGTACTCGCGCCATCGGTGGATGTCATGGACCTGGAGGATTACGGTATATTGGTTTTTGAGTTGTGTAAATGTAAGCATTTTAGAGCGTTCTCGCGCCCTCGACTCGGTTGTGCGACAGCAGAGAGAAGCGCCCACACAGGTGCGTTTCACAGGATAAATCAATAACTAACTGGAATATTTCTTGTAATGCTTGGTATACATATTCTGATTATATATATATATATATATATATATATATATATATATATATATATATTCTGGTCCCTCTGGTGAGAGAGAAAGAGAGAGAGAGAGAGAGAGAGAGAGAGAGAGAGAGAGGCATGCAGATACTTGAGGTGTGCGTCTCTCGCCGTCTGCTGTCTGCCACTCTCTGTGCTGGCATCTTCATGATCTCCATTCTCTCCATTGTCGTTCTGGTGATTGCCCTTCGATCGCCCGTCAGAATCCCACAACTCTCCAAAGACGAGAACCCGAGGCTATTCCCCCAGATTGGTATAAACAAGGCGTATTTGGCGTGACCTTTCAATACTTTTGTTTATATCTCTACTTCTTTTAATTCAATCCGTGATGTCTTTCTTGATATCCACAACTTTGTGGAGGTAACGTGATACAGTTGATCCCAGTGTTTTTGATGATACTTCCTGTGAGATTTCTCCTCATCAGTCCGAGTGACTAATGGCCCGTTGATGTAAATAATGATCATTTGTGTTTTACTTACTGCCACACATGCATAAAGCGTTCTCATAAACTCATTTGTATGCATTATGATACTAACAGTATATTTCATAATAATTCATCATGATCAACGTGATTCATAACACAGCTTGCAAAAAAAAATGTGTGTGGGTGTGTTAGTGAAATGATGTGAACAAAACTTCGAAACGAATACAACGTGAATCATAGTTTAAAAAAAATCAAAGAGTGAAGAGTGAGCAATCATTCTTCGAGACTTCGTTCTCGCCTCTTCTCATCCATTTCAACTTGTCTACACCATGCAAGTATAAGGAAAACGGTGAAAGCAGAGTTGGAGAGAAGAGAGAGAGAGAGAAAGAGAGAGAGAGAGAGAGAGAGAGAGAGAGAGAGAGAATGAGAGGGAGAGAGATAAGAGAGAGAGACAGAGATCGAGAGAGAAGGGGAAGGAGAAAGAGAGAGAGAGACAGAGAGACAGAGAAAGAGAGAGACAGAGAGAGAGACAGAGAGACAGAGAGAGAAAGATAGAGATAGAGAAAGAGAGAGAGAGACTCACATGAGCGGCAGAGTGAAACCAGTGAGGCGTCCTGCGAACAGAAATGTCCTTGCTTGGACGTATGTGCGATCATCAATGTAATAAGGCGTCCAGATGAAAAGTTGCGTTTCTTCGTAGAAGAAGTTGGAGAAGGATGAAGAGAAGGAGGAGAGGCGACAGGGAATGTTTGATGTCATGCTGAATGAGTCACTAGGCACTAGCTCACTACCATCAAAATAGTCAAAAAAGAAGTTCTGAGCACACATGCAACATGATAAATAACACAGTTCACAGTGTCTGCAATAGGAAAAAATGGTATATTTGGTATAAAATGGTATACTAAATAAACTCTCTCCATTTCGCAGCGCGCCATTTCGGAGTCGTTCCGCGGCAAAGAGATGGAGAGGGAATAATTCGAACCATTCCACTTGCTTAGGGGTACAATGGGAGAATAATTTGATCTACCCCACTTCTTTAGGGTCACAACAGGAGAAAAAAATTGATCTACTCCACTGGACAACTTCAAAGTTACGGTAGCAGAATAAATTGAGTTGTTCCACTCGCTTATAATTACGGCAGGAGAATAGTTTGATCTACTCCACTCGCTTAGAGTTATGGTAAAAGAATAATTTGATCTACTCCACTCGTTGAGGGTTACGGTAGGAGAATAATTTGAGTTGTTCCACTTGCTCAGAATTACGATAGGAGAATAATTTGATCTAGTCTATCCGCTTAGAATTACGGTAGGAGAATACTTTGATCTACTCCACTCGTTAAGGGTAACGGTAGGAGAATAATTTGAGTTGTTCCACTTTTTTGTGGTTGGTGATGGAGATATAAAGATTCAGCATTCAGATATAACAAGTGTGATCTAGATCAGATAAAACAGTCCAGTAACTGTTATATTACGATTCTTTTTTGTCTCTCGGCCGAGGAGTGAGTGAGTGTTCTCTCTCCTTCTTCTCTCTCTCTCTCTCTCTCTCTTTTCTCTTTGCAGATCACAAGTATTCACAGATTGTAGTTACGTTTCACAAAACGTTTTTCACATGTTTTCAACCAGTCGGGATCGCACCTCGACCTGATTATCGTAAACCGGCCAAAATATGCAAACCCGGCGCGCATTAGACGCTGGCGGCGGCGAGGCTGGCTACACACTGGGTGCAAGTTGGGTGCACGTTGGAAAAAGTCGGCGGTCAGCGTGACGGGAAGGAAGCGCTGGCCTCTCGCCTTTTGGCTCATCTTCTTTCGGGGAAAAGATACAAAGATGCCACCGACCAGTGAAATAGCCTACGGAACGGTGCTAATCTAACTAACATGATTTCGATGAGTTTACATTGTTGCTAACATGACCTTTGCATATCGCTAATTGAAAATTCTGGCGCGAGCCCTATCCTAAGCTAAAAGAGAGGGCGCTGCGCGCCCTCTCTAATGTTGTTCGGTGGCAACCGTAACTCCTGGCGTTTCGTTTCCGTGCGCTGACCGTTGTCCAAAGCCTCACAGCCATGTGTCTAGCCCACAATCTTTATTAGTCTCAGATTTCTCAATCCTATCATCTATATCTTTTAAAAGTACTTCCGTAAAAAGTGTTGTTTGTGTTAACCTGATTCAAGAAAAGCGCATGCATATATTATTAATTTGAAAAAAATCAAATCGTAAACACCTGCACATGAAAACTAACACAAACTTGCTCTTTCAAACGAATATAGGATATAGTCTGCTTGGATCCTATATGCCATCCGTGACATTTCACATGTTGTGCAGTTTTGTGCAACACAACATGTATGTCATCAAATATCCAAAACGCTTCCATAAGTAGGAATTGAACCCGTGGACAGGCCGCAGCGATCGTGCGCTGGCGGCGCACACTACCACTGCGCAATAGAGGCAGTAGTTGAGAGATGGAAGAGAGCGCCCATCGAGCTCCACTGGCATCTTCAGTGTACAATGATGAGAGATAACGAGCAAACATATCTGCGAAGTTCAATGACCTCTCAGTATGAGCCTCAATGGCGCAATGGTAGAGCGCGCCGCCAGCGCGCGATCGTTGCGAGCTGCCCAAGGGTTCGATTCCCTCTCACAAAGCGTTTTGGATATTTGAAGACATACACGTTGTGTTGCACGAAACTGCACAACTTGTGAAGTGTCACGGATGGCATATAGGATCCAATCCGACTATAGTTACACGTAACATTCAGAATAATACGAGTGTTTTGTTTGTTTAGTGTTTTCTGCGAACACGAAATATTTCTTATATCAATATTTCTTTTATCAACAAAATAATATCTTAATCGTGATGTTCTTTGACTCAAAGTTTCAGGTACAAAAGTTTCAAAAATGAAATTGAATTATTTAACATTTTTCGTTTTGAAAGAGCAAGTTTGTGTTAGTTTTCATGTTCAGGTGTTTACGATTTGATTTTTTTCAAATTAATAATATATGCATGCGCTTTTCTTGAATCAGGTTAACACAAACAACACTTTTTACGGAAGTACTTTTAAAAGATAATATATGTCCTTTTGTTGAATTTCATAGAAATTTCATATATCCTTCTCTCCTTCTTTCCTTCTTTTTCTCTCTCCTTCTTTACCCATATCTCTACTTATTTCTCCTTCTTTATCCTTCTTTCTCTTTCACTCACTCTCTCTATCACTCTCTCTTCCCCTCTGTTTCCCTCTTTTCCCCTCTATTTCTCTCTATTCCTCTCTATTCCCCTCTATTCCACTCTATTCCCCTCTAATCTCCTCTATTTCCCTCTATTCCCCTCTATTCCCCTCTATTCCCCTCTATTTCTCTCTATTTCTCTTTATACCACTCTATTTTTCTCTATTCCCCTCTGTTTCCCTCTATTTCCCTCTATTTCTCTCTATTTTCCTCTATTCCCCTCTATTTCCCTCTATTATCCTCTATTTCCCTCTATTCCTCTCTATTCCCCTCTATCCCCTCTATCCCCTCTATCCCCTCTACTCCCCTCTATTCCCCTCTATTATCCTCTATTTCCCTCTATTCCCCTCTGTTCCCCTCTATTCCCCTCTATTCCCCTCTATCCCCTCTATTTTCCTCTATTTCCCTCTATTTCCCTCTATTCCCCTCTATTCCCCTCTATTCCCCTCTATCCCCTCTATCCCCTCTATTCCCCTCTATTTCCCTCTATTATCCTCTATTTCCCTCTATTCCTCTTTATTCCCCTCTATCCCCTCTATCCCCTCTATCCCCTCTAATCCCCTCTATTTTCCTCTATTTCCCTCTATTTCCCTCTATTTCCCTATATTCCCCTCTATTCCCCTCTATCCCCTCTATCCCCTCTATCCCCTCTATCCCCTCTAATCCCCTCTATTTTCCTCTATTTCCCTCTATTTCCCTCTATTTCCCTATATTCCCCTCTATTCCCCTCTATCCCCTCTATCCCCTCTATTCCCCTCTATTTCCCTCTATTATCCTCTATTTCCCTCTATTCCTCTTTATTCCCCTCTATCCCCTCTATCCCCTCTATCCCCTCTAATCCCCTCTATTTTCCTCTATTTCCCTCTATTTCCCTCTATTCCCCTCTCTTCCCCTCTTTTCCCCTCTATTTCCCTCTATTTCCCTCTATTCCTCTTTATTCCCCTCTATCCCCTCTATCCCCTCTATCCCCTCTATTCCCCTCTATTTCCCTCTATTATCCTCTATTTCCCTCTATTCCTCTTTATTCCCCTCTATCCCCTCTATCCCCTCTATTCCCCTCTATTCCCCTCTATTCCCCTCTATCCACTCTATCCCCTCTATTCCCCTCTATTTCCCTCTATTATCCTCTATTTCCCTCTATTCCTCTCTATTCCCCTCTATCCCCTCTATTTTCCTCTATTTCCCTCTATTTCCCTCTATTCCCCTCTATTCCCCTCTATTCCCCTCTATTCCCCTCTATCCCCTCTATCCCCTCTATTCCCCTCTATTTCCCTCTATTATCCTCTATTTCCCTCTATTCCTCTTTATTTCCCTCTATTTCTCTCTATTTCCCACTATTCCCCTCTATTCCCCTCTATTATCCTCTATTTCCCTCTATTCCCCTCTGTTCCCCTCTATTCCCCTCTATCCCCTCTATCCCCTCTATTTTCCTCTATTTCCCTCTATTTCCCTCTATTCCCCTCTATTCCCCTCTATTCCCCTCTATTCCCCTCTATCCCCTCTATCCCCTCTATTCCCCTCTATTTCCCTCTATTATCCTCTATTTCCCTCTATTCCTCTTTATTCCCCTCTATCCCCTCTAATCCCCTCTATTTTCCTCTATTTCCCTCTATTTCCCTCTATTTCCCTATATTCCCCTCTATTCCCCTCTATCCCCTCTATTTCCCTCTATTCCCCTCTATTCCCCTCTATTCCCCTCTATTCCCTCTATCCCCTCTATTCCCCTCTATTTCCCTCTATTATCCTCTATTTCCCTCTATTCCTCTTTATTCCCCTCTATCCCCTCTAATCCCCTCTATTTTCCTCTATTTCCCTCTATTTCCCTCTATTTCCCTATATTCCCCTCTATTTCCCTCTATTTTCCTCTATTTCCCTGTATTTCCCTCTATTCCCCTCTATCCCCTCTATTCCCCTCTATTTCCCTCTATCCCCTCTATTCCCCTCTATTCCCCTCTATTCCCCTCTATCCACTCTATCCCCTCTATTCCCCTCTATTTCCCTCTATTATCCTCTATTTCCCTCTATTCCTCTCTATTCCCCTCTATCCCCTCTATTTTCCTCTATTTCCCTCTATTTCCTCTATCCCCTCTATTCCCCTCTCTTCCCCTCTTTTCCCCTCTATTTCTCTTTATTTCCCTCTATTTCTCTCTATTTCCCACTATTCCCCTCTATTTCCCCTCTATTTCCCTCTATTCTCCTCTATTTCCCTCCCGGCGTGGCGCGCAGAAAACGCGAGAGAGTACGCTTTCGGCAGAGAGTCAGAGTTACTGGACACGACACCCACACACACACACGCTGGCCTCTGGCCTCATGGGTGCGCGGGATCGCGCATAACTTCGTTCAGAGAAGAGATACAAAGATGCCGACGACAAGTGATATGTCCCACGGAATAGTGCGAATCTAACTAACATGATTTGGATGAGTCCACATTGTTGCTAAAGGGACCTTTAGATATTGCTTCTTGAAAATTCTAGCGCGAACCTTATTTTAACCCAAAAGAGAGGGCGCTGCGCGCCCTCTCTAATAATCTCATCACTGGGATATTTCATAGCCGGGAACGATTGTATTTGTATTTGTAGTTTATATCGGATTACGGTGTACTGTGTACTCCGGAAACGTGCGCAATTTCGAAAATGAAAGAAAGATACTGTTTCTCTGGATCATACTTTTGGAAAAAAACTGGAATACAGTGCAATTTGTATGCCAGTCATTTATCGACTGACGCGAAAACGAACATTTACGCTTAGCAATGTACAATCAATTATAGTACTCTCACGATATACTAGAGCCTAGTAGAGTCGTATAGTGGGTGAAGCAAAAGAAATCTGGTGAGGGCTAATTTGAAGTTGTTTCACTGTACAAACGGTAGAACGGTCCAGCTTGTTCCAATAGTTTACCACTCGGTAAGAAATAAAAGTTGGCTCAGAGCCAGAGGCAGTGTAGGTTATTTTGAGACCATTAGAACGTAGTGATGCAGCTCGTGAATCTCGGGGAACTAGTGTGAAAGGCATGTGCGTTCATATTCATATAACCAAACAGGTAGCGAAGTACTATACGCCAATCCGTTTTGACTCGTATGAAAATAATGTTTCTAGCGACAATTCAGATAAACGGTGGTATATGACATTTTGGCAATTTTATTCTGATAAAAGCTCGCTGAACTTTTTCTAGATCATTAATACAACCTGTGGATGGCATGATCCGATACGTACGGACTGCGACCTATCAATCAGATAACATGTAAGCAATCGCAGCACTTCTCGGTTTAAGCCATATCGTTCACAAAGTATGAGAAGTCAGCGATGACACACATTGTCAAACGCTTTGCTCACGTCTAGGTAGATACAGTCAACGTTTATATTTCTAGATAATATAGAAGAAACGTATCCGAGAAATTCGATCATATTCGTTGTATACAACGTGAATCATAGTTTAAAAAAAATCAAAGAGTGAAGAGTGAGCAATCATTCTTCGAGACTTCGTTCTCGCCTCTTCTCATCCATTTCAACTTGTCTACACCATGCAAGTATAAGGAAAACGGTGAAAGCAGAGTTGGAGAGAAGAGAGAGAGAGAGAAGAGAGAGAGAGAGAGAGAGAGAGAGAGAGAGAGAGAGAATGAGAGGGAGAGAGATAAGAGAGAGAGACAGAGATCGAGAGAGAAGGGGAAGGAGAAAGAGAGAGAGAGACAGAGAGACAGAGAAAGAGAGAGACAGAGAGAGAGACAGAGAGACAGAGAGAGAAAGATAGAGATAGAGAAAGAGAGAGAGAGACTCACATGAGCGGCAGAGTGAAACCAGTGAGGCGTCCTGCGAACAGAAATGTCCTTGCTTGGACGTATGTGCGATCATCAATGTAATAAGGCGTCCAGATGAAAAGTTGCGTTTCTTCGTAGAAGAAGTTGGAGAAGGATGAAGAGAAGGAGGAGAGGCGACAGGGAATGTTTGATGTCATGCTGAATGAGTCACTAGGCACTAGCTCACTACCATCAAAATAGTCAAAAAAGAAGTTCTGAGCACACATGCAACATGATAAATAACACAGTTCACAGTGTCTGCAATAGGAAAAAATGGTATATTTGGTATAAAATGGTATACTAAATAAACTCTCTCCATTTCGCAGCGCGCCATTTCGGAGTCGTTCCGCGGCAAAGAGATGGAGAGGGAATAATTCGAACCATTCCACTTGCTTAGGGGTACAATGGGAGAATAATTTGATCTACCCCACTTCTTTAGGGTCACAACAGGAGAAAAAAATTGATCTACTCCACTGGACAACTTCAAAGTTACGGTAGCAGAATAAATTGAGTTGTTCCACTCGCTTATAATTACGGCAGGAGAATAGTTTGATCTACTCCACTCGCTTAGAGTTATGGTAAAAGAATAATTTGATCTACTCCACTCGTTGAGGGTTACGGTAGGAGAATAATTTGAGTTGTTCCACTTGCTCAGAATTACGATAGGAGAATAATTTGATCTAGTCTATCCGCTTAGAATTACGGTAGGAGAATACTTTGATCTACTCCACTCGTTAAGGGTAACGGTAGGAGAATAATTTGAGTTGTTCCACTTTTTTGTGGTTGGTGATGGAGATATAAAGATTCAGCATTCAGATATAACAAGTGTGATCTAGATCAGATAAAACAGTCCAGTAACTGTTATATTACGATTCTTTTTTGTCTCTCGGCCGAGGAGTGAGTGAGTGTTCTCTCTCCTTCTTCTCTCTCTCTCTCTCTCTCTCTTTTCTCTTTGCAGATCACAAGTATTCACAGATTGTAGTTACGTTTCACAAAACGTTTTTCACATGTTTTCAACCAGTCGGGATCGCACCTCGACCTGATTATCGTAAACCGGCCAAAATATGCAAACCCGGCGCGCATTAGACGCTGGCGGCGGCGAGGCTGGCTACACACTGGGTGCAAGTTGGGTGCACGTTGGAAAAAGTCGGCGGTCAGCGTGACGGGAAGGAAGCGCTGGCCTCTCGCCTTTTGGCTCATCTTCTTTCGGGGAAAAGATACAAAGATGCCACCGACCAGTGAAATAGCCTACGGAACGGTGCTAATCTAACTAACATGATTTCGATGAGTTTACATTGTTGCTAACATGACCTTTGCATATCGCTAATTGAAAATTCTGGCGCGAGCCCTATCCTAAGCTAAAAGAGAGGGCGCTGCGCGCCCTCTCTAATGTTGTTCGGTGGCAACCGTAACTCCTGGCGTTTCGTTTCCGTGCGCTGACCGTTGTCCAAAGCCTCACAGCCATGTGTCTAGCCCACAATCTTTATTAGTCTCAGATTTCTCAATCCTATCATCTATATCTTTTAAAAGTACTTCCGTAAAAAGTGTTGTTTGTGTTAACCTGATTCAAGAAAAGCGCATGCATATATTATTAATTTGAAAAAAATCAAATCGTAAACACCTGCACATGAAAACTAACACAAACTTGCTCTTTCAAACGAATATAGGATATAGTCTGCTTGGATCCTATATGCCATCCGTGACATTTCACATGTTGTGCAGTTTTGTGCAACACAACATGTATGTCATCAAATATCCAAAACGCTTCCATAAGTAGGAATTGAACCCGTGGACAGGCCGCAGCGATCGTGCGCTGGCGGCGCACACTACCACTGCGCAATAGAGGCAGTAGTTGAGAGATGGAAGAGAGCGCCCATCGAGCTCCACTGGCATCTTCAGTGTACAATGATGAGAGATAACGAGCAAACATATCTGCGAAGTTCAATGACCTCTCAGTATGAGCCTCAATGGCGCAATGGTAGAGCGCGCCGCCAGCGCGCGATCGTTGCGAGCTGCCCAAGGGTTCGATTCCCTCTCACAAAGCGTTTTGGATATTTGAAGACATACACGTTGTGTTGCACGAAACTGCACAACTTGTGAAGTGTCACGGATGGCATATAGGATCCAATCCGACTATAGTTACACGTAACATTCAGAATAATACGAGTGTTTTGTTTGTTTAGTGTTTTCTGCGAACACGAAATATTTCTTATATCAATATTTCTTTTATCAACAAAATAATATCTTAATCGTGATGTTCTTTGACTCAAAGTTTCAGGTACAAAAGTTTCAAAAATGAAATTGAATTATTTAACATTTTTCGTTTTGAAAGAGCAAGTTTGTGTTAGTTTTCATGTTCAGGTGTTTACGATTTGATTTTTTTCAAATTAATAATATATGCATGCGCTTTTCTTGAATCAGGTTAACACAAACAACACTTTTTACGGAAGTACTTTTAAAAGATAATATATGTCCTTTTGTTGAATTTCATAGAAATTTCATATATCCTTCTCTCCTTCTTTCCTTCTTTTTCTCTCTCCTTCTTTACCCATATCTCTACTTATTTCTCCTTCTTTATCCTTCTTTCTCTTTCACTCACTCTCTCTATCACTCTCTCTTCCCCTCTGTTTCCCTCTTTTCCCCTCTATTTCTCTCTATTCCTCTCTATTCCCCTCTATTCCACTCTATTCCCCTCTAATCTCCTCTATTTCCCTCTATTCCCCTCTATTCCCCTCTATTCCCCTCTATTTCTCTCTATTTCTCTTTATACCACTCTATTTTTCTCTATTCCCCTCTGTTTCCCTCTATTTCCCTCTATTTCTCTCTATTTTCCTCTATTCCCCTCTATTTCCCTCTATTATCCTCTATTTCCCTCTATTCCTCTCTATTCCCCTCTATCCCCTCTATCCCCTCTATCCCCTCTACTCCCCTCTATTCCCCTCTATTATCCTCTATTTCCCTCTATTCCCCTCTGTTCCCCTCTATTCCCCTCTATTCCCCTCTATCCCCTCTATTTTCCTCTATTTCCCTCTATTTCCCTCTATTCCCCTCTATTCCCCTCTATTCCCCTCTATCCCCTCTATCCCCTCTATTCCCCTCTATTTCCCTCTATTATCCTCTATTTCCCTCTATTCCTCTTTATTCCCCTCTATCCCCTCTATCCCCTCTATCCCCTCTAATCCCCTCTATTTTCCTCTATTTCCCTCTATTTCCCTCTATTTCCCTATATTCCCCTCTATTCCCCTCTATCCCCTCTATCCCCTCTATCCCCTCTATCCCCTCTAATCCCCTCTATTTTCCTCTATTTCCCTCTATTTCCCTCTATTTCCCTATATTCCCCTCTATTCCCCTCTATCCCCTCTATCCCCTCTATTCCCCTCTATTTCCCTCTATTATCCTCTATTTCCCTCTATTCCTCTTTATTCCCCTCTATCCCCTCTATCCCCTCTATCCCCTCTAATCCCCTCTATTTTCCTCTATTTCCCTCTATTTCCCTCTATTCCCCTCTCTTCCCCTCTTTTCCCCTCTATTTCCCTCTATTTCCCTCTATTCCTCTTTATTCCCCTCTATCCCCTCTATCCCCTCTATCCCCTCTATTCCCCTCTATTTCCCTCTATTATCCTCTATTTCCCTCTATTCCTCTTTATTCCCCTCTATCCCCTCTATCCCCTCTATTCCCCTCTATTCCCCTCTATTCCCCTCTATCCACTCTATCCCCTCTATTCCCCTCTATTTCCCTCTATTATCCTCTATTTCCCTCTATTCCTCTCTATTCCCCTCTATCCCCTCTATTTTCCTCTATTTCCCTCTATTTCCCTCTATTCCCCTCTATTCCCCTCTATTCCCCTCTATTCCCCTCTATCCCCTCTATCCCCTCTATTCCCCTCTATTTCCCTCTATTATCCTCTATTTCCCTCTATTCCTCTTTATTTCCCTCTATTTCTCTCTATTTCCCACTATTCCCCTCTATTCCCCTCTATTATCCTCTATTTCCCTCTATTCCCCTCTGTTCCCCTCTATTCCCCTCTATCCCCTCTATCCCCTCTATTTTCCTCTATTTCCCTCTATTTCCCTCTATTCCCCTCTATTCCCCTCTATTCCCCTCTATTCCCCTCTATCCCCTCTATCCCCTCTATTCCCCTCTATTTCCCTCTATTATCCTCTATTTCCCTCTATTCCTCTTTATTCCCCTCTATCCCCTCTAATCCCCTCTATTTTCCTCTATTTCCCTCTATTTCCCTCTATTTCCCTATATTCCCCTCTATTCCCCTCTATCCCCTCTATTTCCCTCTATTCCCCTCTATTCCCCTCTATTCCCCTCTATTCCCTCTATCCCCTCTATTCCCCTCTATTTCCCTCTATTATCCTCTATTTCCCTCTATTCCTCTTTATTCCCCTCTATCCCCTCTAATCCCCTCTATTTTCCTCTATTTCCCTCTATTTCCCTCTATTTCCCTATATTCCCCTCTATTTCCCTCTATTTTCCTCTATTTCCCTGTATTTCCCTCTATTCCCCTCTATCCCCTCTATTCCCCTCTATTTCCCTCTATCCCCTCTATTCCCCTCTATTCCCCTCTATTCCCCTCTATCCACTCTATCCCCTCTATTCCCCTCTATTTCCCTCTATTATCCTCTATTTCCCTCTATTCCTCTCTATTCCCCTCTATCCCCTCTATTTTCCTCTATTTCCCTCTATTTCCTCTATCCCCTCTATTCCCCTCTCTTCCCCTCTTTTCCCCTCTATTTCTCTTTATTTCCCTCTATTTCTCTCTATTTCCCACTATTCCCCTCTATTTCCCCTCTATTTCCCTCTATTCTCCTCTATTTCCCTCCCGGCGTGGCGCGCAGAAAACGCGAGAGAGTACGCTTTCGGCAGAGAGTCAGAGTTACTGGACACGACACCCACACACACACACGCTGGCCTCTGGCCTCATGGGTGCGCGGGATCGCGCATAACTTCGTTCAGAGAAGAGATACAAAGATGCCGACGACAAGTGATATGTCCCACGGAATAGTGCGAATCTAACTAACATGATTTGGATGAGTCCACATTGTTGCTAAAGGGACCTTTAGATATTGCTTCTTGAAAATTCTAGCGCGAACCTTATTTTAACCCAAAAGAGAGGGCGCTGCGCGCCCTCTCTAATAATCTCATCACTGGGATATTTCATAGCCGGGAACGATTGTATTTGTATTTGTAGTTTATATCGGATTACGGTGTACTGTGTACTCCGGAAACGTGCGCAATTTCGAAAATGAAAGAAAGATACTGTTTCTCTGGATCATACTTTTGGAAAAAAACTGGAATACAGTGCAATTTGTATGCCAGTCATTTATCGACTGACGCGAAAACGAACATTTACGCTTAGCAATGTACAATCAATTATAGTACTCTCACGATATACTAGAGCCTAGTAGAGTCGTATAGTGGGTGAAGCAAAAGAAATCTGGTGAGGGCTAATTTGAAGTTGTTTCACTGTACAAACGGTAGAACGGTCCAGCTTGTTCCAATAGTTTACCACTCGGTAAGAAATAAAAGTTGGCTCAGAGCCAGAGGCAGTGTAGGTTATTTTGAGACCATTAGAACGTAGTGATGCAGCTCGTGAATCTCGGGGAACTAGTGTGAAAGGCATGTGCGTTCATATTCATATAACCAAACAGGTAGCGAAGTACTATACGCCAATCCGTTTTGACTCGTATGAAAATAATGTTTCTAGCGACAATTCAGATAAACGGTGGTATATGACATTTTGGCAATTTTATTCTGATAAAAGCTCGCTGAACTTTTTCTAGATCATTAATACAACCTGTGGATGGCATGATCCGATACGTACGGACTGCGACCTATCAATCAGATAACATGTAAGCAATCGCAGCACTTCTCGGTTTAAGCCATATCGTTCACAAAGTATGAGAAGTCAGCGATGACACACATTGTCAAACGCTTTGCTCACGTCTAGGTAGATACAGTCAACGTTTATATTTCTAGATAATATAGAAGAAACGTATCCGAGAAATTCGATCATATTCGTTGTACAGCTTTTCCCGTTTAGGAATCCATGCTGCGCCGGTGATATCATATTTTGTCTCCAAAGCTACGCATTTCATAGACATGATTCGTTCTAAAACGCGGCATGTACAGCAAGTTAGTGATATACAGTGGCGGGCAAAAAGGTATCACCTTTTGGGTTTTGCTCTTTAAAACTATTCAAATGAAATGAAAGATAGAACTCCCATCTTTTGCACACCGTTTTCTGGACTCCATTTGGAATTCGGACCTAATACCATATTCCATATTCATCCCCCTCTATTCTCTCGGTTACAGAAGGCGGATTATTGTATTCACAGAATCATCATTTTCTCGTTTTTAACTTTGAAAATATCCTGTGACCAAACCACACTTCCAAAAAAGTTCTACTCACCATTTTTGAGTAAAACCATTTATTATGCATCCAAAAACATGTAATATTTCATATTACATGTAATATTTCATATTCATGTAATATTTCATATTACATGATTGATTACTTGAACTTAAGTAAGCAGTAAAGAAACAACATCAAAAATGCAAAACTCCAAGGCCTAACTATACTATAAAATGATATGATGTTCTGAAACTCTCTCAGTATTTCGTTGGGTGTCCCTTGTTCACGAACGGCCTGGCAGCGGCGAAGCATTGAATCGATCAGCTTGTGGAGAGTCGCGGCACTAGTCACCCAACTCAATGTACGGTATCTATTTAACGTGCTTATTATTTAATATAATTATTGTTTCTTCTTCTCTCGCATCGCGCGGTCGGGTCGAAATGATCTCCCCCAGTACCTTTGAGCAAGGCGGGGTATAGCTCATTGAGAACGCTGTCTTCCTAGCCCGTGGAGTTACTATTCGTGGATTATAATGGAAGGAAAGAAACACCCGGAGCTCCACTGTCGTCTATAATGGTATCTAATTCAAATGGATTACGGAAAGGAAATCGAATTGTTACCGACTGATTATCGATTAAATATCGACTTTCGACCTTCGACCCTACCATCCCCGTTGCTAAACTGTATTTCTCCCAGCGCTTAGCCCTTGTGGTTATGCACTTGTTGTATAGTCAGGATATAGCGATTTTGGGTGAATGATTGAATGATTGATTGATTGATTGATTGTATCGTGCTCAACAAGTACTCCGCCGCTCACGATATTACAACCAGCGCGGCAGCGCTGGTTGGTTTGTGTTAACCCTAGTCGCGCGCTAGAATCGGCAAAAGGCGATTGAACGAAAGGTTCCTTAGAATCTTTACAAGAACAATGTGATGCTGATAGATGTTATCAGGATGTTAGAAAATGGTTAAGTTTCGATTTTCAAGGATCCAAGGATCCGTCTGCGGCCCGCTCCTGTTCAACTACGTCATCGACGACGTGATGCGACGTGTTGTGGAGGAGTGTGGAGGAGGAGTGGAGCTGCACCCGACAGGACGGAAAGTCACCGACCTCGACTACGCGGATGACATTGCTCTGCTTGGAGAAGACCCTGTTAACCTGCAGAAAGTTGTCGACCGTCTCAGTCTCCTCGCCGCCTCGTACGGTCTGACCCTCAGGCCGGACAAGTGCGAGTCGATGACCATCCCGCGAGGAGTAAAGGAGGAGTTCACTGTCAATGGAGAAAAGATCGCGCAGACCACCAACTTCCGCTACCTCGGTTCGTGGATTAGCAGCGACGCCGACCTTACTAAGGATGTGGAGGCGCGAATCGCTCAAGCCTGCTCCGCGTTCAATTCGCTGGAAAGGGTTTTGTGGAGATCGAGCGTCGCCAATCACGTCAAGCTGCGGATCT
Organism: Rhabditoides inermis; assembly: GCA_963966185.1. Classification (NCBI taxonomy): domain Eukaryota; kingdom Metazoa; phylum Nematoda; class Chromadorea; order Rhabditida; family Rhabditidae; genus Rhabditoides; species Rhabditoides inermis. The sequence continues at coordinate 292,221 of CAWZYM010000337.1, read as the reverse complement.
ACCTCACCGCCATCCGACCTGCGATGCTCTACGGATCCGGTACTTGGGCTCTCAATAAGAAGCTCGAGGAGAAGCTGGATACGGCGGAACGCAAATTTTTGCGCCGGATGTTAGGCTACTTCTACCCAAACCGTCGCCACAACTCGCAGTTGTATCGGGATGTAAACAACATCTACTCCCGTCTACTGCGCAAAAAGTCCAAGCTGCCCACCCCCTCGCGGCAAGTGGCGGCAACGAGAGTTCGTCTCTTGGGACACGTGCTACGACGAGAAGACCATCGGATTGTGAAGCAAGCTGCGCTCACACTACCGCCGCCGGAGTGGAGAAGAGGCCCAGGAAGGAAACGCGCCACATGGGACGAGAAGCTGAAGGAGGATGTCGGGCCCACGCCTGCCGTGCGCGCCAAGGTCACCTCGAGAGACACTTCGTTCCGCAGAGCTTGGAACACTCGCAACGGGCAGTGGATGGACGCTGTTATGGGCATGGCACAAGACCGCGTCAAGTGGTCAGAACTGGTTCACGCGATGCTCGCCGGCTAAGGGGCGACAATGCTCCAGATGATCTACGGAGAATCGGCCGAGGAGTGAGTGAGTGAGTGATTTAGATCTCACAACGATTTTTAATGAAAATCAAGCGTTGCGTATCTCTTATCGTCAGCGTCGTTCATTTCTGAACACTTTTCATGAGCGAGAACAAAGCAAACTGCAAGATGTCTGAATTTACGAATTTAGACAAAAATTGGAATATAGCAGTTACTGGACTGTTTTATCTGATCTAGACCACACTTGTTATAGCTTAATGCTGAATTTTCATAGCTCCATCACCAACCATTTTTTTCGATGAGATTGTTTCAGCTACATACCTTTTCAGCTTCCGCGCACGTTTCGCTAATGCCATAAGAATTCATTTTCAAATTAGATTGGTCAACTGGATAAAGAACGGGACTTATGCATTACTTCGCATAACTCTTCCAGACAGGGTTTTAAGCTAATCTTGAATAAGCGTATTTTTTTTCTAATTTCTGATGCGTGTCTGCGGAAATGCACCGAGAATTATTCAAAGAACCCGGAAGACAGAAGATGTGCTGCATCGCAGTATTCATACAGTAAGTGTGACGGTAAAATCAAAAATGGCATAAATAAACATAAATATAGTATTCCCATATGAGCACGCTTCTAGCCTAGAAAAGTCTCATCTTGTCCGATGTGTACAGAAAGTGTTCAACTTGACTGGTATTCTCTATTTCGCCCCTTTCCAAACCCATGGTTTCTTGTAAAAGAAAATTTACCGGAAACGCTGTTTTATTGGTATGTGATTGGAAGGACCCGATTGTTGTACCACTATATTATCAGGAAGGCATATAAATGATTCGAGATACCAAATTACTAGGCATAAATTTAAGTTGTTCCACTCGCTTAGAATTATGGTACCTGATTTCTTTCGACCACTCGCTGGAGAAAACTATCCCATCCATGACTTACTTGAATACATTCAAGTAAGTATTTAAGTAAGTCATGGGATGGGATAGTTTTCTCCAGCGAGTGGTCGAAATAAATCAGGTACCATAATTCTAAGCGAATGGAACAACTTAAATTATCATCCTACCGCAATAATGTGATCTACTATTCCTATATGAATGGAGAAGATCAAATTATTCTGCTACTGTAATTCTGAGCGAGTGGAACAACTCAAATTATTCTCCTAATGTAACTCTAAAGGAGTGGAGTAGATCAAGTTATTCTTCTATCGTAATTATAAGCGAGTGGAACAACTCAAATTATTCTCCTATCGTAACCCTAAGCGAGTGGAGTAGATCAAGTTATTCTTTTACCGTAATTCTAAGCGAGTGGAGTAGATCAAATTGTTCTCCTACCGTATTTCTAAGCGAGTGGAACAACTCAAATAACTCTCTTACCGTAACCCTAAGCGAGTGGAACAACTCAAATTATTCTGCTACCGTAACTTTAGAGTTGTCCAGTGGAGCATATCAGTTTGTTCTCCTGTCGTTACCCTAAACAAGTGGAGTAGATACAAATTATTCTCCCGTTGTACCCCTATAAGCGAGTGGAATGGTTCGAATTATTCCATCTCGATTTCTCTGCCGCGGAACGATTGCGAAATGGCGCTTTGCGAAATGGAGAGAGTTCATTCTATTCCTATTTTTTCCTACCGCAGACACTGTGAACTGTGTTATTTATCATGTTGCATGTGTGCTCAGAACTTTTTTATTACTATTTCGATGGTAGTGAGCTAGTGCCTAGTGACTCTTTCAGCATGGCATCAAACATGCCCCTGTCGCCTCTCCTCCTCCTCCTCCTCCTTCTCCTCGTCTCTCCCTCTATCTCTGAATGGCACTGCGGCAACGGCCTCGCCACCCATATCATCTCCTGGACACTCGTTCCCGGTAGGAACTACGACGGTGAGGGATAGTTCTATTCTCACAATTATGAGTCGCGCGCTGTAGGTGGAAACCTTTCAGCTATCTGCCTAATACGGTTTGTTTTGAATTCTTGTGTAAATAGTCCCGTTTCACGCTAAACTGCTCCAATGAATGACTATAGTAATAGGTGGACCGGGGATTTAGAAACATATGAAACACCATCGTATCTATTTAAGCGTTCAACGCGTGCTGCCGCGAGCACGACAACGACTACAGCAGGGTCGTGGAGGTTTTGTTGGGACAGAGACTACAGGTGAGAGTGAGAGAGAAGAGAGGGGGGGGGGGGTGGGAGCGAGGGCAAGAGAAGGGGGAGGGAGAGAGAGAGATCACTACAGCTGGGCCGACTACAAGTTCGCCAAGTGTCTCTATTATTCTATATTATTCTATATTATTCTATATTTTAATCGATTAGTCTTGTCAAGCGTTCGTCCTGGAAGTCAGCATGAACTTTTCTGTCATCCACTACTCTCCTACTTTACTAGTAATTGTTACGAGGAATAGACAACAAAAGCAAACGCATTGTGGAAGAAATGAAAGATTTACAGAGAAGATGATAATGAATGTAGGCAGTACATAATGGAAATGACAATCAATCAATAAAGCAGAAGTTGGATTTGAAAAATTACATAAAATAATGTGAATGACACTGCTAAAATGAGAAAGAGAGAATAGAGAGACAGAGACTTCCCTCACAGAGGTCCCTCACAGTCCACTCCCGGCGACCGACGGCGTCATTTCCTTCTATGGCGGTCTTCCAGGATGAGGCGTACTTGGCGGCGTCTTCTGGGTTGTAGACAGTCCCTACCCATACAGTCCGTGTTAAGGAATGTAGAAAGAATGGCCGGCCGCATCGGATTCAGAGTGGCGGCCGCAGTGGAAAGAGAGGGCCACGCACGGTATACCGGGCATGCTATAGCGATCGATACATGCTATTCATACGAATACTACTCACATTATCTTCGACATTGCACCAACTTTCGGTTATCGCGCAAACAATAGGTTTAGCCTGATTCAGTAGCATATCTAAATCATACAGCTTATTCCGAATTGTGCGCGCGTTTGGCAGTAGGAAATTTGCACATGGAACAACACTGGTGATTGATTGGGGAAGATGAAGAGTGCGATGCATTCTTAGAATTGGCATGGAAGCAAAGATCCCGGAGCTCTACACGTCAAGAATGGTACTCTAATGGTCCAGGAATGATTATCGATCAAGTATCGTCTTCCCACCACTAACCTCGTCAGCCTACCTGTCTTTCCCCGGCGTTAGCCTATTATGTATCTCGCATATTAGGTACCATTGTATCATTATGTGTTGTCATATTCAGCTATAACGATTGATTGAAAGAGTGCGAAACATCAGAAACAGTGAAATTGACCTGAACAACGAAGCTAGCGGGCCGGGGGCAGACGTCCCCGACCCGCTAGCTTTTTCCTCGCCTTACCTGTTCCAGCGGGCTTCTCGTTCAACTCGCCAGAAGTGCGTGGGGTCGACCTGTCGCGACATCACTTTTGAAACCCAGTGCCAGAGAATAACTCGCGTTCTACAAAACCTATTCTAATGTGCTCTTGAACAGGCTGAAACAGGCTGAAATTCTGGAAAACGAACGACCACGAGAGCGAGCCGGATTCCGGAGCGGCTACTGAGACCACCTGCAGACCGTCTCTCAAGTCGTGGAGAGTTCACATTTGTCGACTTCGAAAAACCGTTCGACCGGCTCGGCCACGGATTCCTTCTCCATGCTCTTGAGATGTTCAACGTCGAGTTTGGATACCTGGCTGCGCTATCCGACTACATACTTATGGGTGGGCACTGGTCACTTCACTTTTGTCAGCACTTATTTGTATTGTTTTTAATAAATTACTTTGAATAAGTGTTACATTTATGAGCAATGGGCTCAGCATGTTTTCGGTGAAAACATTATCATGGACAGTTATAATACAGTACACTGATTTAAAAAAAACAGCATTTTTTCATCGGCATTTATTGCTCTGGTTAGCTGATTCTCTCACATGGCCACGTGACGTAGTGGGAACGTTTTCGCTTCGCAAGCAGCAGTCGATGGGTTCGATCTTGGGTAACCAACTTTTGTCAAATTGAAAAAACCTTACAGTGGATTCTGATCGCACAGCTCGGAAAAAATATGAGAAAAATCGAGGCAAAGACTTCCTGATTACTGATTACTGATATGGCGTGATTTGTATGTGTAGATAGGATAACAAAATGTGAACGGTGCAGCTCATTTTCCGATGATGCCTTTTATACACTTTGAAAAGTATTTCAACGAATACAGTGAATATAAAAATCCAACAATACAGTATTGCACATAGTTTGACCGATTCACATACACGATGAGTCACAATGTACTGGGTCTGATAACTTGTCTTTCGCTTAGGTCTTGGTGAGATTGAATGCATCGGCGAGTGTTGTGTACACGGGTGCCGCTAGGATCTTGCCGGTGGGGGTGAGATGAAGATGATCGTCCATATACATCTCATTCTGATCGCTCCAGTACTTGTAAGTACCAGTAGAATTGAAAATCGGCATCATGGAATAGAACTGAAACGTATCATGTCGACGAGCGACGGGCAATCATCACGATCACGATAACTCACCACGCATTTTTTGCATCTCTTTTGCATCTCTGCGGCTCTCTTATAGCCACCGTCCGATGGGAAAAAGATGAGATCGGCGGGTTTCACTCGTTCACCTTTCCTCAGTAACGCATTGACTTTACTGGCGATAAACACGTTGGGCATCGGCTGAGGTCCCTGCACGTATACACGAGACGCGTTGTGGGCGAAGAAGGCCAACTGCAAAATGGACTGACCGACAGGGAGAGAATCGGGTGAAAGTGTGGATATTAATACGCCGTCCGCTCACCTCTCTCATCATGTGCTTGAAGTGGACGTCTCCATCGATGACCCCAGGTTGGAGAGGATGCAAGCCTTTGATCCATCTGACATTGCCTTATATGTATATCCATCATTGCTCGCCACTAGCTTCTGACTATTAAGAAGTCGCCTTTCGAGAGAGAGAGAGAGAGAGAGAGAGAGAGAGAGAGAGAGAGAGAGAGAGAAGAGAGAGAATGAGAGAGCGCGAAGGAAAGGTGATGGAGAAGCGCGAAAAAGAGAGCGCTAAAACCTATTTAGAACTAACGATAGAGTTGCATCAAGCGTCAAGCCCGCCTTGGCGCAGCGAAGAGAATTTCGAACACGTCAAATCGCTAATACAGATAGTATTGTCCTCTCGAGTCGTCGAAAACGATCCTTTACAAACAAACATCGCGAGATATAAGCACTAACCAGTGAAGTGATTTGACTCATTTGATTTGTCTAATCGCAGCAGAAACAAAATGGCACCGGAGTTGAACGAAATCGGAGCGTTTCCACCATGACTGGAGCGGAGAAAAATGGTGGAATAGGCATGGCAACAGACTTTGGCGTTTTCCACTAACAAACTTTGACAGAGTTTCGATCCGCGGCTTGAGAACGCAGTTGCAAGCGGCACAAAATTACAAACGTTTCTTAACAGTTGCGAGTGTAAATTAAATACACCAAGCCTACTGCGCGAGTACCGCGAGTATCAGACCATGTTAGAAAATCAGTGCAATCTGATATATTTGTTCAGAGCTATTTCATTTTTGCGCAGTTCTTATGTAAAATGATCAAAAAAGTGATTATTGATATCGATTCATCTACTCAAGAAATCAAAACCATCGAACATAAGTTATTAGTTCTTGGTAAAAAAAAACTTTGTTTAACTTTTGATGTTTTGAAGGAAAGTTTTGCAAATGAAAAACTTGGTTTCATGTGATTTGTATCATGAAGCGGTTTTTTGATACGTACCTCGCCTTACCTGTCGATAATGAATATGATGGTGGGTTTTATGTACTGCACTGCCATGTGATGATACTCATTAGCGCACGATTCGGGCAGAGCCTCGCATCCTGAACACACGTCATTATTGTTATCATTAATTGGCGGGAACTTATTATTGTTATTATTTTTATTATTATATCATTATAAATTGGATATTTCTCTCACCTGGGACACAGTAGTGATGGAATCGTTTAGCGTGACGTTTGAATGCGTTATACACAATTTCAGCTGCAAACCACATGAAATTCCATTGTCAAACGTTCAGTGCAACCAAACCTTGATTGCAAGCATAGCTATTTCCGATGACGAGAATGTTGTGTTTTCCCTCGCCATTCTGAAATATGTGTAGTCACTGCGTTTATTGCACATCTAAGTAAATCTTTTAAAAAAAAACCAACCGGCCACTCGGCTAATCCGAAAGGAAATGTGTGTTCATCTCCGGAAAGCTGTCTAAAAAACAACAACAACAATAAAGTTTCTTAGATCATAATCATATAGTGAAATGTATGTAACTATGAAAAATTAACCGAAGTACGTTTAAACGATAACCCACGAAAACACTTTTTTTTAATTAAATATTTTAGAGGCAAAGAAGCGTTTTATATGGATACTTACTTGTAGGTACAAGTATTGTAAACGTTGTTTTGTTGCGCATAGTATACTCCTTCATCGAAGTTTTTCTTGATGATTTCCCCTGAAATTGCGAATTAACATTCTGTTACAACTATGTTTTATCTAATGAATGTATAGTATTGTTCAGGGGGATAGTTGGAGGCGTTGTGCATTTGACTACAGAAATGAAGATACTCATTTTCCGTGCGAGACCACACACCGTGCAGTCGGTGAAAATGATGTCGGATCTATCCAATGCCAGCGAAAAATGATTAAGCGCTTTCGAGAGTGCAACCTGCGAGATCATTTTCACCGACTGCCCGGTGTGTGGTCCCGCATGGAAAATGAGTATCTTCATTTCTGTAGTCAAATGTACAAGGCTCCCAACTAATCCCCAGAATAAAACTATATAAGTAGAAACACAATAACGCTTAGTTTTGACTCTTGATCCATACTCTAAAAAACACATAAAACATGACATAAAAAACATTATCTTTTAAAAGGACTGGCGTAAAAATAGAGTTTGTATTATTCGACGTAATGCAACAAAAGCTTATCCATTTTATCAATCGAAATAGTCAACAACCCTGCTTTTTCTGCATTGAAATGTAGGAGAGAAAGTATGTTACATCTACAAATTGACGTTGAGACATCGACTATATCTGGTTCAACGATTCGAGCAGGTTTATGTACTATTTAGATTGATAGAATAATGCATGAGCTTTTGTAGCATCACGTCGAATAAACAATAACAGAAAATCTTCTTTTACGCCAATCATTTTTTTAAGATAATAAAAGCATTCGTAGTTTTCAAAATGATACAATGATACAATACAAGTTCGTATTTTTCTCTCTCTACTGTGGAACATTGTGATTTTGATATCTAGAGCCTGGAACATTGAAGATAGTGTCGATTAACTCATGGTTTGACAACTCATGATCAACACTGTAATACGTGCAAACATGTAGTTTTTTTCAGCAGTGAACTTTGATGCTAAAAGCCCCTGTGTTAACGCTAAAAGCCCCTGTGCCTTTATGGATGTTACTGACATGTCTCATTGGATCCTTTGAATCCTCTCGTTTCTTGGTACAGTCGAATATGGTATTCTGAGAGAAGAATGGCCAGAATCAAAGCGTATAGAATTGAAACGAAAGACACGATTCCAACTTTGTCCCACTGCAAAAAAAAGTGTTAAAAAAGTATTTAAGAATTTAAGGGATACATATTACTTACCTTGAGATACCGTCTCTCAAAAGCGTGATGTAGAATCACCGCTACAGCGACAGAAAAGGAAATGCCAAGAAAACAGTCTGCAATTATGAATTGTAGGTAAACCAATTTGACACTCTTAGAATGTGTGTCGGCAAATAGAATGATCCCCCCGTTAACGGTACGCTCGTTCACACGCCGCATATTTTTTCAGACAGCATTTCATCGCATTTGGTGGCGCTATCGGTCCGCGCGGGTTCATTCGACCGCGCAATTCGTGCTCTTGGTGGTCTGATTTCAGGAAAATGAGGGTCAAGTCTAATGAAGCCGATCGGAGCATTTTCCAGAGTTAATAACTCACTTCACAAAACACAACTGCACTACGACCTCTCGTCTATATAACTGAAAAAGATGCAGAATTTTTTGTTTTGTAAAGTGGTGTCGTGGTGTCGTGGTTGTGGTGTCGTGGTGTCGACACCGTGGTGTCGTGGTGTTGACACCATGGTGTCGTGGTGTCGACACCAGAGGTTCGTGGTGTCGTGGTGTCTGGTGTCTGGTGTCATGGTGTCTGGTGTCATTTCCTATTCGCCTAATAACTCCGTTCAAAATTCATTTCGACGTCATTTTCTCATTGTTCGGTTCGTGTCTGGAACGACCGAGATAATTGAGTACCGTGAAAATGGGGAATACCCTATTTTTAATAAGTATGTCATTAACTATTAACATAAATAATAATAATAATAATAATACTACTAATAAAAATAATACTAATAATAATAATAATAATATTAATAATAATCATAATCATAATAATGATAATAACAATAATAATAATAATAATAATAACAATAATAATAATAATAATAATAATAATAATAATAATAATAATAATAATAATAATAATAATAATAATAATAATAATAATAATAATAATAATAATAATAATAATAATAATAATAATAATAATAATAATAATAATAATAATAATAATAATAATAATAATAATAATAATAATAATAATAATAATAATAATAATAATAATAATAATAAAAATAATAATAATAATAATAATAATAATAATAATAATAATAATAATAATAATAATAATAATAATAAAAATAATAATAATAATAATAATAATAATAATAATAATAATAATAATAATAATAATAATAATAATAATAATAATAATAATAATAATAATAATAATAATATTCTTAGTGATACCGAAGTTCCGGAAGACGAGTGCTTCGTGTTTTGTGATATAGACGTAGACAGGCCAGTGGACGAGGTACAGTGCGAAAGAGATTTCCCCGATGTAGTACTGAATCATCGAAATACAATTTTTAGGTAATATATAAATCACAGTCATTATAATCCAAGGCTCTGTCTAGGTTTTCGACAGAGAACAATTGGTAAGTACGGCTATATCTTTGTTACTCTCTACAAGTAGTGAGATAAACGCAATACCAACAACAAAAAATGAGACCGTGCTTACCATGACTGAATTGGACAAGACGGGATTGTCGTAGTAAGTTCCGAGATAGATGAGGACACCGACCAGAAACGTGCTCTGCACACTATAATCAAAAATCATTGTATACGGTATACAATCACTTTATTGATTTTTTGAAGCCCCTCATAAGTTAAGTAGCTAGAAGTTTGATACAAAGCCTAGGGTCAGCTCAATATTTGTCGCACTGTTCCTGTTGTGTTACTGCGTACCTAAAATTTGTTGGCAGATAAAGATGATTATAAACCATAGAAATGAAGCATAGAGACATACTACTTTGCATTCCGGTTGTGAACACGGATTGTGGAATGAGATGGTCAAAATACAAACAGTTTTTATAACTAACACGTATGCTTAAAATGGTCAAACAGGTGGAAAACACTCCGCAAAATTGAAGGGCTCAATGGCGACTTTTTTTCCACAATCTGCCACAATTTCTCATTATCTTTTAAAAAGACTCGCGTAGAAGAAGTGTATGTTTTACCTGACGCAATGCACTAAAAACTTATGCATTTTATCAATGGAAATAGCTAACCTGCTCTTTTTACAATAAAAATGCTTTTTATCAATTGTGTTCTAAATTGACGTTGGGTTCAATCAATAATCGATCATTTATATATATATATATATTTATAGTTCAAACGATTGTATTACATATGTTATTATATGTATCACGTTGGGTTATTATGTATTACAAACAATTTTCACTTTTTACGCAAGTCTTTTGAAACGACAATGAATGTACTTTGATTGAATTTCATAGAAATCTGTTTGCAGTTACATGTACCTCAACAACTACTTTTCAAAGCGGAAAAAAATTGATTTCCTAAACGGTTCTAGTCTGAAATTGTGTGAAAAATAGAGTGTAAAAACGATTTTCCATGTCCATATAAGCCCGACACAAGTAATAATGTGGAGCAAATTAGACGCAAAAGACGACAAAGGCGGATATGAAGCCATGTGTACGAAAAATTTGAAATTTGCGGCTAGCAAATTTTTTGGTTGGTCAAAAAACCTGGGTTTTTTTTGTTGCAAAAACGCGATAAGATGGTCATTGAAGATTATGGTAAATTGTGATAATGTCATCACAGGAGACATTTTGTAGCCAAGTCCTTGGCCAAGAAACCGCTAGCGATATTATCATCCTATCGTCATAAGAAAGATCGCAAAACACAACTTTGGCTCCCTCCCGGACTCGAGCTTCCGATAGTGAGATCAACAGACGAGCTCGCTATCCATAACTCTACTTCGCACTGACGCGATGTTCCTCTATTTGATTGATGAAATCGTGAGAGCCGCGTTTCTCTGTCTGTGATCATTTACCCGTTGAGTTTCGGTTTGCGACTCGCAGTGAGTGAGGCAGTGAGAGTGACGCCCCGCCTGGCATATCGGAGAGCGAAATGGGATGAGATAAGCAAGGCAATTGCGTGCACTGACTGGACTTTTGATTTTATTGGTTTGACATTAGAACAGGCTACATTTCTTTTTACTTCCCGCGTAGAACAGCTAACCCGTTAAAACATGTCGAGAAGTTAATAATAATAAAAATAATGAGATAATAATATTATAAATAATGAGAAAACGAGCAATGCGTTATTCGGTTCTACATGTCTACATCCCGATTCTAGAAAATCGGCCTGCACTTCTGCTTCGAAGCTTCGAAGTGATTATACTTGCGGGTGACTGGAGTCGTAAGTTACTCAATCTTGTGATTTTACCGAAATGCGTGCTCCTCCATCGGCCAGTGAGTGAATGAGCATCCCAGTATGGCAATAATTGCATAGCTGGAGAATTGATAGACGCGCCGCAGTCGGCTCTCCTCGGTGGCATCTTCGGATTCGGAAATGTGTGTGTATACTGATGAAGTGGTCAGTCTCCTCGAAACTCCCTTCGACACTGAAACGCCTTCGAAACACAGCAGAACAACGTGTTTCGAAGGCGTTTTGAAGGGGGCTGTTTTTTTCGAGGGGACTGGCCACACATTGAGTGAGAGTCGTGGCAAAACAGTCAGTGTCAGCGGAGGAAAACGCTCACCGTTCGGCGGGCGCTGCTTGCCCGTTGCTGTGGCGGTGGCGTGAGTAGAAAGGTAGGCGAGGGCGCCTGTCATGAACTGCCACATGCGACACAACACCTGTAATATTATTCAGGGAGTTCGCCGGGTGACGGTAGAAAATTGATCTACCCTCTAGTAGCATTTGCGTCGTGAGGAGACCCCGGCGCGCGCATTCAATTTCAAACGCTAATTTCGAGCAAAGAAGCCGACGTGCGAATCATAGAGTCCGCGCCACACTCGAGCCTTTCCCACGCTGTCAGAACCTCTCTCGCTCGCGAATGAGTTTCGCTAAATGACTATCCGGCTGTCAATAGCAAAAACAGTCATCCAGGCGACGACTATATATAGGAGACACAGCTACATATAACGAATGCACGCGGCAGGGACTGGCATGCGAAATGGACATACATTGTTGAAGGAGGTGTGTTTGTCTGCTAGAATGAAGGCGAGAAGGGAGAGACCGGCAACCGACGAGAAGAAAAGACGAGCGTTCGGGAAGAAACGCTCCTGAAATATGGTATTTCTACAATTACTTGTAACAAGATAAATCTACAAACTATGAAAAATTAAGAATAATACGATTATGTATATGCAATGTTTTTTTAAAGCATTGCGCCGTAGCGTACCCTAATTTCATAACTTCAAAGTGGCGGTATTTGTTGTTCATTTGTTCAACCTCCATGTAAGAAACATTTTTTTCGTTTGTTGTGTCTCCAAAATTCAAAATAGCGTTAACATTATACAAACACGCTTTAAATGTACAGGTTCTGGGGGTAGATGAACAACGCTGATGAGTAAGAGATTGGGGGTTTCTCTTTAACGCCCCAATCCTTTACTCATATGTTAAGAATTCGATCGAGGAAATCGCAAAGTAACGGCGGCGCCACGTGCCAGAACAGCGGGGTTTCTGAAACTTTCGAATTCCCGCCAAAACTTTTGTTGTATCTCGCGAATCTCTCGAATTGCTTTCAACAAACGTAGCATAGTGTGTACGTTCACGCTTCTCACGCGTAACTATATCGGTTCGGATTCTGCCAAATGCAATCTGTTTTTGCTGAATATAAAATGCGTCCATACGCCAGCGTCTTGAAAAATGTATCCGGACGATGCCGAATCTTGCGCTAATGAGTTCCACTCTTTTCACAAGAGATATTCGGATGGTTAGGCATAGACAAGGATCAGAACCCATCGGATGATGTCTTCAATTTGACACAACCTTGCGGGGTAGCAAGAGTCGAACCCCCTACACCACTTGGTCATGTGAAACGATAAGCGAAATAGAAATATGAACGCCAAGGAAATTCTGCAGTCTTCTTCAGTCGCATCACCTTGTCATACGGTGCTAATTTAGGCACGATTATTTTTTGCTCGGAAAATGCGGAGCTAGTTGTGTGCTTATAGGTACACTGGCGACTTATTTTTGACTGGAAATGTTTGAAAGAATCATTTTAACTCAATTCTCAATCGATACAATGAAACAGTGGAACGGCGAAACGTTATTCATTCACTTCACTGTGTACATTTTTTCCATAGCTCAGTCGGTTTTTTTCCATAGCTCAGTCGGTCGGTTCTCTCTCACTCTCTCTCTCTCTCTCTCTCTCTCTCTCTCTCTCTCTATTTATCTATCTCTCTCTCTCTCTCTCCCTCTCTCTCTCTCTCTCTCTCTCTCCCTCTCTCTCTCCTCTCTCTCTCTCTCTCTCTCTCTCTCTCTCTCTCTCTCTCTCCCTCTCTCTCTCTCTCTCTCTCCCTCTCTCTCTCCTCTCTCTCTCTCTCTCTCTCTCTCTCTCTCTCTCTCTCTGCTGGATACCTGTAGTAGGAAGAGGACAGGTACTATGAGGTAGAACTGCATCTCGACACAGAGTGACCACGTATGCATGTACAAGTCGGCAGCCAAAGCGAGCTGAAAGACGAGAGTATTCGTTCAGCGTCTTGAAAAATGTATCCGGACAATGACGAATCTTACCTGATCTTCGAATCTTGCCTGATCAGAAAGGCAAATTTTAAAATGGTATAAACGTGAAAAATTCTATTGTATGGCTGGGTGGAGCCCTTGGTTAGCAAGGGCTCCACCCAAATCGAACAGTCGTTCATCGAAAATCGCGCAAGTTCAGTAAGGATTAAGCTTCCATCAGATATTGTGCGAATACCCGAGCCTTGCTCTTTCAAAAAGCGTGTCACAGACTATCTGATGAGTCACAGTAACATCTATGACCACTATAAGTGTTAGACACATGCCGACTGGGAACGTGACCGATAAGAGGGTTGATGCATAGCCGCACCAGCGAGCAATACGCCTAGTGCTAAGAGCCAAATGAGAGCCAGCAATTTAAAGAAACTACCCAGTAGGGCACAACATAAACACACGTCCTTGGTCAATGCGCAGCGTGAATCGCTGTAAATATCATTGATAACCTTCCTCTTCTAGAAGAAGATGTGGTCAAGGAGCAAGAGCAAAGAAAAACCATCATCGCAAGAACCTCTCCAATGCAGAAACCTGCCCAGAGGCGCACTTGCACATCACACAAAACTCATTGTGTCGATGATAATATCATAATAAACGTATTGTATTGTATTGTATGTAACGTTGAAACGCATACCATTCTCTCGTAGAGTTCGTATTCGCCGGCTCCGAGTCGGATGTTCGTTCTGAGGAAGAGGGCGCGCCGCGCAAATCGAACGTTCAAGTTGATGAACTCAGGAGGGAACAGCGTCAGAGAGGCCATGACTGCAACAAAGAGCTCCCTCCCTCCCTCCCTCCCTCCCTCCCTCCCTCCCTCCCTCCCTCCCTCCCTCCCTCCCTCCCTCCCTCCCTCCCTCCCTCCCTCCCTCCCTCCCTCCCTCCCTCCCTCCCTCCCTCCCTCCCTCCCTCCCTCCCTCCCTCCCTCCCTCCCTCCCTCCCTCCCTCCCGCGCTCTCTTCTCACCTATAAACAAGATTGCGAGTAAGTAGAGTGGTAGAATGCGCTTCGCTCGCCGATAGTAGAACGTCTAAAACATTGCAACGCATTATGATATGGCTTTCAAACTCACCTGAAACGTCTTCATATCCAGCTTTTCAAAGCGGGCGAGAATCATGGCTATCAGGTAGCCTGACATCACGAAAAACCTTAATTCACGATTGTGAAACTTCGAAATTCTTCGAAGTTTGATAAAAGAACATCTGTTCTTTTTCGAAAAGTACATGAGTGAATGAAGAGGAGTGGTTTCTTTTGATTTGATTCCACAAAAGTACATGAAATCGTTTTGCAACTGGCTAAAATTTCAAAAAAAAAATGAATTCAGGAATCCTGTTAATAGGGGTACTGTTAATGCCAACATGTAACTTGTAACAAAATCTGTGACAAGATTATAGTGCCTATCATATTCGCTTTTTCATCGATCAGAAAAAGCTGGTTTTTTTTTTTGAAATTTTAGGCAACTTCGATTATATTTTATACATGTGATTTTGTTGAATCAGATCAAAACAAACCACTCCTATTTACTCATGTACTGTTCGAAAAAAAATCATTTTATATGCAGCAAAACACGTTTTTTTGCTTTTATTTTTTGCTATTTTTATAAATAAGTATTAATAAAAAAAATCGGTACTCACATGTCCACTCCAATGTATCCATTCGGGAAGTAGTCTGGATAGAAGTGGAACAAAATCACGAGAATGATCGCCCATCCTCGAATACCCTGGATGTCGCTTCTCTTCGACGGTACTGTGAATAATAATAATATAAATACTAATAAAAACAATAATTATAATGATAAAAATAATAATAATATGGACACTTTCTTGTCTAGCACATGCAAATGCGCATCATGCTGTCTGATAAAATGACGGCTACCGGTCTAGAGAAATTTAAACCTTCACCCTTCTATCTCTCATCTCCGCGGACTTATAAGGCTAAATGTAACGGTTAGACAACGCGTTCGAAATAGAGTGCAATAGGGCGAGAGGCAGACACTGCACGATGAAACAGTGTGTGATGAGAGGGAAAAGAGGGGCGGAACCAGATTTCGGCCAGTTCGAGTATACCTCACGCAAATGAGGATCGTGATCTTCATTCTACATGTATGTATCGAAAAATAGTCTTGCTGTCACTCTTCTACACCCCCTCACTCGTCAGCCACATTACAACCTGAAACTGTTTTTCATGAAACTTTCTGGAAGTGATTTTCTCGAGGCGAGGCGATATGGATATGCCGATATGTGCACATCGTATTGTCTCCCGCGATAGGCGAGAGAGTGTGGCAAGGTGAGAGAGTGGTCAGGTCAGTTGCCAGCCAGGCAAAAAGTCTGTTGTGCGGTCGAGCGAGAACATCACCATGCACTACGAAACAGCTCACCACACTCCAAAAAAACTGTGCGAATTCTGTGTTCTGAGCAGATACAATAAAAGAGTTTTTATATGCACTCACGTCATTCTATATTCTCTTTCGAAAAGTACGTAAGTAAAAAGAAGAGGTTTGTCTGGATCTGATTCAACAAAAGCACATGCATAAAATCTCTTTGCAGCTGACTCAAAACAAACCTTCCTTTTTGAGGGAGTGAGAGAGAGGCAGTGAGAAAGACATATTGAAATATTTAAGATTGTTCTTCTATTTTTCTTTTCTTGTATACCTATTCTTGTATACCTAAAAACCGATGTGGACAAAAAACAGGATTGAAAGAGGAATGTATGTATCAAGTATCAATCGTATTGACTACGATGCTAACCGCTGAATGGTTTTGTGTATTGCATCAACATCTGAATTGATGTTTCGAAAAACAATAATTGATAATTGATTAATGACATAGTTATTCTGTATAATATTATAATAGGCTCACACTTAGCTCATGATTTTGGGCGAAATCACACTATCACACCACCACACCATCACACCATCATACCACTCACGGAACCCACACCACTCCTGTACACCACCACACCACCCACACCATATATAGGAAATCACACCATCACACCATCACACCACCACACTATCACACCACCACACCATCACACCACCACACCATCACACCACCACACTATCACACCACCACACCATCACACCACCACACCATCACACCATCACACCACCACACTATCACACCACCACACCACTCACACAACCCACACTATCATACTACCACACCATCAACATAATCAGTCGTAGAGAATAGTGTGATAGTGTATAGTGTGATGGTGTGTTGGTGTGGTGGTGTGATGGTGTGAACTCCATATTGCCAGGATTTTTGGTGAAAACATTATCGTGGTTTTTGCACATGCCGTTTGGTGAACGAAATGCATCGCAATCTTTTTTTCTTGGCGTTCATATCACTATTTCGCTGATTCTCTCACAAAACCACGTGGCGTAGTGGCTCTCCAACTTTTTCACGCTGTGTGCACACACCACGCAGCCGACGTTGCGTGAGTGGAGTGTGCACGCAAAGAAACGCGTACACACAGTGTAGGCGGTGTGTAGTTTCTACGCTGTGTGATTAGTGTGTAGTTCTCAGATTGTGTATAGAGGTTTTTTGTTTGCGAAGTAGTTCGTAAAATATACCATCACACGAAAAAACAAAAACTTTTTCTCGATGTTGACTGACAAACATGACCATTTACAAATATCGAACACATACTACAGTCAAAATCTGAGAAAAGAGTGCAACTGCGGGCCCACCTTTGCTTTGCACATCACCGATCGTTAGTTGTAGCATACTGACGATGTATGAATGGCATAGACTTGCAAAACAATATATATATATATATATACCGCGTTTGTGACTTCGTGATAGGAACCGGACTTTATATATAGATAGGAACCCACTTTCAAAAACATTCTCGACGCACGGATCGAATTAAAAAAACTGGTCGTTTTATCATGCGTCTGCGAGCGTTTTTCCCATGCGCATACTTGATCTCATCTCACCTCTCTCCAATATGATTCTTTTGAAATGGTTTCTGCGCGTCGCGGCTGTGCTGCGGCCAGAAAGATTAGCACTTCTCTCCGCACGCAACGTCTTCTTCATCTACGATATTTCTGCCTGCTACCTCCCCCCCCCTATGGCCTCCGCCCAATCACAGTCCAATCACGGTTAAGCATCACAATACAATAGAGGTGCGCTGCGGGGTGTTCTCAACAAGGCCGCTACGCAAGTACGTATAGTTCACATGTCGGAATCAGGCTGATAAACAAACAACATTCTTTATATCTCCGCTACGCTACGGTATAACGCGAGTTTTACCCCGTTCCAAGCAATCAACCAGACAGGGGGGAAGGGTCGGGGGAAGGGTCCGCCACAATGCATCAACACGCTACAGTACAATGTTTTGACGGTCGTTCCGGACGAGGCGACCCCACGACGGTTGGGCGGTCGTTGTTCCTCGCCCCCGTAGTCGACCGATCCTGTAGCCTTGAGGGGTGGATGTGCTGACGCATCCGCTGAAAACGCAACCATGTGCGATGTGCTGAAAGGATGAAACTGCACGCAAACACATCACACTTGCTATATTTCAGCGTTTATTGTAATCAAACGTGAAAAAGTACCACATACAATATACGACACGCGCAATGAATACATGCTACCGTGATAATGTGGCTACTGATAGCCACTGTACGGCTATTGCTTGTATTCAATTATCGTGAGTCAACCGTATTCGTGTATGTGACTACCTACTCCTTGGGTAAGTAGTTGGTGGGGCGACGGTCGTCCACGAGTAGTCCATCCAGGCGCAGACACCCCTCGCGCCTGTATTCGCCTCGCCCGTGCGAACCTGAATCATCGCACATCAAAGCGTCCGCATATGTCATCATAGGTTATTCCGCTTGATATTACACACTGGGTGGGTGGGTGGTAGTGTGTCTCATAGATGCGAGCTTTTAAGTGGGTGGGTGGGCGGCCAAAAAGCGAGCCCTCCCTAGAATGGCGATCGATCGCCGCGATCCGCCATGATCACACAGGCTCCGCCCACTGACTCGCCAACTTGGCAACCTGAGCGCACTTACCCCCCCCCCCCCGTTGATGCATTGGAACTACCGCAAAATTATACATTATAATTCCGCTACGCTACGGTATAACGCGAATTTTACCCCGTTCCAAGCAATCAACCAGACAGGGGGGAAGGGTCCTAGAGAACAGCAAAGTAGCAGGCGTAGGATGGGGTATCTATATAGGGTCTATAAAAAGCAGAAACGTAACAGGCGTTGCGAAAGCAGGGGACCAGGTAAAACGCGGCCCTGGCCCGTGTATTATCTTCTGTTTCGAAGCACAAACGAGATGTAACTGATGATATAAACACATGTTCACCTAAAAATACTATTTTTCACAGTTATGTTCGTGTACGAAACTGTAGTTCACATTCAAACAGTGGCCACCACTCTGAATCCGATGCGGCCCGACCATTCTTTCTGCCTTCCAACCAGAACTTTCTATTCCAATAAAGCATACCTATCAATTAGACACCTGTCTACCAGAAAACACTAACCACAACTCAATAGACACTCTCACTGGCCCGGTATACCGTGCGTGGCCCTCTCTTTCCACTGCGGCCACCACTCTGAATCCGATGCGGCCCGGCCATTCTTTCTACCTTCCAATCAGAATTGTGTAATCTAATGAAGCATACCTATCAATTAAACACCTGTGTTTCAGAAAACACTAACCACAACTCAATAGACACTCTCACTGGCCCGGTATACCGTGCGTGGCCCTCTCTTTCCACTGCGGCCACCACTCTGAATCCGATGCGGCCCGGCCATTCTTTCTACCTTCCAATCAGAATTGTGTAATCTAATGAAGCATACCTATCAATTAAACACCTGTCTTTCAGAAAACACTAACCACAACTCAATAGACACTCTCACTGGCCCGGTATACCGTGCGTGGCCCTCTCTTTCCACTGCGGCCACCACTCTGAATCCGATGCGGCCCGGCCATTCTTTCTACCTTCCAATCAGAATTGTGTAATCTAATGAAGCATACCTATCAAACGAGTGACCTTTTGTGACAGAAAGGAGTATGATATGATGATTTCATTACAGCCGGTGCGAAGGTCACTCGTTTCGGGACCCAAAGAGCTTCAATCAATTTTCCTCTTTGCATTGATTAGGGTGAACTGTTCGAGGTTATTTGGGGCAGTCCAAGTTTTGTTTAGGGAATGTTCAAACGTTGTTCAGACGTGATTGGGCAAAGTTTGCCATCTACTGTATCTGGCTACTGTCTCTGGCTACTTGCAAGGACCGCTGAGAGTAGACGAGAGAGAGAGAGAGACTTTGTAAGTAAAAAAAAGAAAAAAAGTGAAAAAGAATTATGTAGGAGAGAGATAGTTTTAAAGACAGAAAATGAAAGAGAAACAAATTACAAATTACATTGAAGTGCTCTCCAGGGCGTTGTAAAATAATATTGCTACCAAGTTTTAAAGTGTATTTAAATTTAATAAAGCATATTAATATTATATAGACCTTACACATGGATGTCGTGTGTTAGCAGTCCTGTTAGCAAGTGAATCCTGAGTAAAGATAGGAAAGATACGAGTGGAGTGCGACAGGGAAGTGATCTTTTTTCCACTGTCGTGTGTGGCCGATCACAGTTGAATGATGGCGCGCGCTTGTTTCATCCGTTGAGGATTTGAAATGTGCATCTCACTCTCAGTCTCTCACTTATAAAAACAAAAACTAAACAGGAAGATGCTGGAAAATGGAGGAGAGTGAAAGTACCGCACTTCGCCCTCTAAGTATTGCACAACAGGCTAACTTGTTGTCGTTTCGCAATTCAATACTACGATACTACCAGTATTTCTAAAACAGTTTTTGATTACTGGAATAGGAATACGCTGTTTTAGAAATTATCGATTGAGAGATATTTACAGTTGCCGTTTTACAATTGCTCAAATTCCAAAACAACCGTTCGCTACGTAACTACGGTGAGTAGAACAAACTAAATTGATTGAACGCAGCTCTTTCTTTGAACGGAGTTAGTAACAAGACCGAGCGCTCATACTTTGCATTTGCAACTTTACAGTTTTTTCCGAAGTCATTCACATGCGTTTGCGCTGCGACGTACTCCGCGGCCGCATCGGATTCAGAGTGGTGGCCGCAGTGGAAAGAGAGGGCCACGCACGGTATACCGGGTCAGTGAGAGTGTCTATTGAGTTGTGGTTAGTGTTTTCTGAAAGACAGGTGTCTAATTGATGAGTATGCTTCATTGGAATAGAAAGTTCTGATTGGAAGGTAGAAAGAATGGCCGGGCCGCATCGGATTCAGAGTGGTGGCCGCAGTGGAAAGAGAGGGCCACGCACGGTATACCGGGTCAGTGAGAGTGTCTATTGAGTTGTGGTTAGTGTTTTCTGAAAGACAGGTGTCTAATTGATGAGTATGCTTCATTGGAATAGAAAGTTCTGATTGGAAGGTAGAAAGAATGGCCGGGCCGCATCGGATTCAGAGTGGTGGCCGCAATGGAAAGACAGGGCCACGCACGGTATACCGGGTCAGTGAGAGTGTCTATTGAGTTGTGGTTAGTGTTTTCTGAAAGACAGGTGTCTAATTGATGAGTATGCTTCATTGGAATAGAAAGTTCTGATTGGAAGGTAGAAAGAATGGCCGGGCCGCATCGGATTCAGAGTGGTGGCCGCAGTGTAAAGACAGGGCCACGCACGGTATACCGGGTCAGTGAGAGTGTCTATTGAGTTGTGGTTAGTGTTTTCTGAAAGACAGGTGTCTAATTGATGAGTATGCTTTATTGGAATAGAAAGTTCTGATTGGAAGGTAGAAAGAATGGCCGGGCCGCATCGGATTCAGAGTGGTGGCCGCAGTGGAAAGACAGGGCCACGCACGGTATACCGGGCCAGGGAGATTGTCTATTGAGTTGTGGTTAGTGTTTTCTGAAAGACAGGTGTCTAATTGATGAGTATGCTTCATTGGAATAGAAAGTTCTGATTGGAAGGTAGAAAGAATGGCCGGGCCGCATCGGATTCAGAGTGGTGGCCGCAGTGGAAAGACAGGGCCACGCACGGTATACCGGGTCAGTGAGAGTGTCTATTGAGTTGTGGTTAGTGTTTTCTGAAAGACAAGTGTCTAATTGATGAGTATGCTTCATTGGAATAGAAAGTTCTGATTGGAAGGTAGAAAGAATGGCCGGGCCGCATCGGATTCAGAGTGGTGGCCGCAGTGGAAAGACAGGGCCACGCACGGTATACCGGGTCAGTGAGAGTGTCTATTGAGTTGTGGTTAGTGTTTTCTGAAAGACAGGTGTCTAATTGATGAGTATGCTTCATTGGAATAGAAAGTTCTGATTGGAAGGTAGAAAGAATGGCCGGGCCGCATCGGATTCAGAGTGGTGGCCGCAGTGTAAAGACAGGGCCACGCACGGTATACCGGGTCAGTGAGAGTGTCTATTGAGTTGTGGTTAGTGTTTTCTGAAAGACAAGTGTCTAATTGATGAGTATGCTTTATTGGAATAGAAAGTTCTGATTGGAAGGTAGAAAGAATGGCCGGGCCGCATCGGATTCAGAGTGGTGGCCGCAGTGGAAAGACAGGGCCACGCACGGTATACCGGGTCAGTGAGAGTGTCTATTGAGTTGTGGTTAGTGTTTTCTGAAAGACAGGTGTCTAATTGATGAGTATGCTTCATTGGAATAGAAAGTTCTGATTGGAAGGTAGAAAGAATGGCCGGGCCGCATCGGATTCAGAGTGGTGGCCGCAGTGTAAAGACAGGGCCACGCACGGTATACCGGGTCAGTGAGAGTGTCTATTGAGTTGTGGTTAGTGTTTTCTGAAAGACAGGTGTCTAATTGATGAGTATGCTTCATTGGAATAGAAAGTTCTGATTGGAAGGTAGAAAGAATGGCCGGGCCGCATCGGATTCAGAGTGGTGGCCGCAGTGGAAAGACAGGGCCACGCACGGTATACCGGGTCAGTGAGAGTGTCTATTGAGTTGTGGTTAGTGTTTTCTGAAAGACAAGTGTCTAATTGATGAGTATGCTTCATTGGAATAGAAAGTTCTGATTGGAAGGTAGAAAGAATGGCCGGGCCGCATCGGATTCAGAGTGGTGGCCGCAGTGTAAAGACAGGGCCACGCACGGTATACCGGGTCAGTGAGAGTGTCTATTGAGTTGTGGTTAGTGTTTTCTGAAAGACAGGTGTCTAATTGATGAGTATGCTTCATTGGAATAGAAAGTTCTGATTGGAAGGTAGAAAGAATGGCCGGGCCGCATCGGATTCAGAGTGGTGGCCGCAGTGTAAAGACAGGGCCACGCACGGTATACCGGGTCAGTGAGAGTGTCTATTGAGTTGTGGTTAGTGTTTTCTGAAAGACAGGTGTCTAATTGATGAGTATGCTTCATTGGAATAGAAAGTTCTGATTGGAAGGTAGAAAGAATGGCCGGGCCGCATCGGATTCAGAGTGGTGGCCGCAGTGGAAAGACAGGGCCACGCACGGTATACCGGGTCAGTGAGAGTGTCTATTGAGTTGTGGTTAGTGTTTTCTGAAAGACAGGTGTCTAATTGATGAGTATGCTTCATTGGAATAGAAAGTTCTGATTGGAAGGTAGAAAGAATGGCCGGGCCGCATCGGATTCAGAGTGGTGGCCGCAGTGTAAAGACAGGGCCACGCACGGTATACCGGGTCAGTGAGAGTGTCTATTGAGTTGTGGTTAGTGTTTTCTGAAAGACAGGTGTCTAATTGATGAGTATGCTTCATTGGAATAGAAAGTTCTGATTGGAAGGTAGAAAGAATGGCCGGGCCGCATCGGATTCAGAGTGGTGGCCGCAGTGGAAAGACAGAGCCACGCACGGTATACCGGGTCAGTGAGAGTGTCTATGGAGTTGTGGTTAGTGTTTTCTGAAAGACAAGTGTCTAATTGATGAGTATGCTTCATTGGAATAGAAAGTTCTGATTGGAAGGTAGAAAGAATGGCCGGGCCGCATCGGATTCAGAGTGGTGGCCGCAGTGGAAAGACAGGGCCACGCACGGTATACCGGGTCAGTGAGAGTGTCTATTGAGTTGTGGTTAGTGTTTTCTGAAAGACAAGTGTCTAATTGATGAGTATGCTTCATTGGAATAGAAAGTTCTGATTGGAAGGTAGAAAGAATGGCCGGGCCGCATCGGATTCAGAGTGGTGGCCGCAGTGGAAAGACAGGGCCACGCACGGTATACCGGGTCAGTGAGAGTGTCTATTGAGTTGTGGTTAGTGTTTTCTGAAAGACAGGTGTCTAATTGATGAGTATGCTTCATTGGAATAGAAAGTTCTGATTGGAAGGTAGAAAGAATGGCCGGGCCGCATCGGATTCAGAGTGGTGGCCGCAGTGGAAAGACAGGGCCACGCACGGTATACCGGGCCAGTGAGAGTGTCTATTGAGTTGTGGTTAGTGTTTTCTGAAAGACAGGTGTCTAATTGATGAGTATGCTTCATTGGAATAGAAAGTTCTGATTGGAAGGTAGAAAGAATGGCCGGGCCGCATCGGATTCAGAGTGGTGGCCGCAGTGGAAAGACAGGGCCACGCACGGTATACCGGGTCAGTGAGAGTGTCTATTGAGTTGTGGTTAGTGTTTTCTGAAAGACAGGTGTCTAATTGATGAGTATGCTTCATTGGAATAGAAAGTTCTGATTGGAAGGTAGAAAGAATGGCCGGGCCGCATCGGATTCAGAGTGGTGGCCGCAGTGGAAAGACAGGGCCACGCACGGTATACCGGGCCAGGGAGATTGTCTATTGAGTTGTGGTTAGTGTTTTCTGGTAGACAGGTGTCTAATTGATGAGTATGCTTCATTGGAATAGAAAGTTCTGATTGGAAGGTAGAAAGAATGGCCGGGCCGCATCGGATTCAGAGTGGTGGCCGCAGTGTAAAGACAGGGCCACGCACGGTATACCGGGCCAGTGAGAGTGTCTATTGAGTTGTGGTTAGTGTTTTCTGGTAGACAGGTGTCTAATTGATAGGTATGCTTCATTGGAATAGAAAGTTCTGATTGGAAGGCAGAAAGAATGGTCGGGCCGCATCGGATTCAGAGTGGTGGCCGCAGTGGAAAGAGAGGGCCACGCACGGTATACCGGGTCAGTGAGAGTGTCTATTGAGTTGTGGTTAGTGTTTTCTGGTAAACAGGTGTCTAATTGATGAGTATGCTTCATTGGAATAGAAAGTTCTGATTGGAAGGTAGAATGAATGGCCGGGCCGCATCGGATTCAGAGTGGTGGCCGCAGTGGAAAGACAGGGCCACGCACGGTATACCGGGCCAGTGAGAGTGTCTATTGAGTTGTGGTTAGTGTTTTCTGAAAGACAGGTGTCTAATAAATAGAGATGCTTTATTATAATACACAATTTTGGTTGAAAGTTAGAAAGAATGGCCGAGCCGCATCGGATTTAGAGTGGTGGCCGCAGTGAAAAGAGAGGGCCACGCACGGTATACCGGGTCAGTGAGAGTGTCTATTGAGTTGTGGTTAGTGTTTTCTGAAAGACAGGTGTCTAATTGATTGGTATGGTTCATTGGAATAGAAAGTTCTGATTGGAAGGTAGAAAGAATGGCCGGGCCGCATCGGATTCAGAGTGGTGGCCGCAGTGGAAAGAGAGGGCCACGCACGGTATACCGGGCCAGTGAGAGTGTCTATTGAGTTGTGGTTGGTGTTTTCTGAAAGACAGGTGTCTAATTGATAGGTATGCTTTATTAGATTACACAATTCTAATTGAAAGGTAGAAAGAATGGCCGGGCCGCATCGGAATCAGAAAGGTGGCCGCAGTGGAAAGACAGGGCCACGCACGGTATACCGGGCCAGTGAGAGTGTCTATTGAGTTGTGGTTAGTGTTTTCTGAAAGACAGGTGTCTAATTGATAGATATGCGTTATTAAAATACACAATTTTGGTTGGAAGTTAGAAAGAATGGCCGGGCCGCATCGGATTCAGAGTGGTGGCCGCAGTGGAAAGAGAGGGCCACGCACGGTATACCGGGCCAGTGAGAGTGTCTATTGAGTTGTGGTTAGTGTTTTCTGGTAGACAGGTGTTAACTTGATAGGTATGCTTCATTAGAATAGAAAGTTCTGATTGGAAGGTAGAAAGAATGGCCGGGCCGCATCGGATTCAGAGTGGTGGCCGCAGTGGAAAGACAGGGCCACGCACGGTATACCGGGCCAGTGAGAGTGTCTATTGAGTTGTGGTTAGTGTTTTCTGGTAGACAGGTGTCTAATTGATGAGTATGCTTCATTGGAATAGAAAGTTCTGATTGGAAGGTAGAAAGAATGGCCGGGCCGCATCGGATTCAGAGTGGTGGCCGCAGTGGAAAGACAGGGCCACGCACGGTATACCGGGCCAGTGAGAGTGTCTATTGAGTTGTGGTTAGTGTTTTCTGGTAGACAGGTGTCTAATTGATGAGTATGCTTCATTGGAATAGAAAGTTCTGATTGGAAGGTAGAAAGAATGGCCGGGCCGCATCGGATTCAGAGTGGTGGCCGCAGTGGAAAGACAGGGCCACGCACGGTATACCGGGTCAGTGAGAGTGTCTATTGAGTTGTGGTTAGTGTTTTCTGAAAGACAGGTGTCTAATTGATGAGTATGCTTCATTGGAATAGAAAGTTCTGATTGGAAGGTAGAAAGAATGGCCGGGCCGCATCGGATTCAGAGTGGTGGCCGCAGTGGAAAGACAGGGCCACGCACGGTATACCGGGTCAGTGAGAGTGTCTATTGAGTTGTGGTTAGTGTTTTCTGAAAGACAGGTGTCTAATTGATGAGTATGCTTCATTGGAATAGAAAGTTCTGATTGGAAGGTAGAAAGAATGGCCGGGCCGCATCGGATTCAGAGTGGTGGCCGCAGTGGAAAGACAGGGCCACGCACGGTATACCGGGCCAGGGAGATTGTCTATTGAGTTGTGGTTAGTGTTTTCTGGTAGACAGGTGTCTAATTGATGAGTATGCTTCATTGGAATAGAAAGTTCTGATTGGAAGGTAGAAAGAATGGCCGGGCCGCATCGGATTCAGAGTGGTGGCCGCAGTGTAAAGACAGGGCCACGCACGGTATACCGGGCCAGTGAGAGTGTCTATTGAGTTGTGGTTAGTGTTTTCTGGTAGACAGGTGTCTAATTGATAGGTATGCTTCATTGGAATAGAAAGTTCTGATTGGAAGGCAGAAAGAATGGTCGGGCCGCATCGGATTCAGAGTGGTGGCCGCAGTGGAAAGAGAGGGCCACGCACGGTATACCGGGTCAGTGAGAGTGTCTATTGAGTTGTGGTTAGTGTTTTCTGGTAAACAGGTGTCTAATTGATGAGTATGCTTCATTGGAATAGAAAGTTCTGATTGGAAGGTAGAATGAATGGCCGGGCCGCATCGGATTCAGAGTGGTGGCCGCAGTGGAAAGACAGGGCCACGCACGGTATACCGGGCCAGTGAGAGTGTCTATTGAGTTGTGGTTAGTGTTTTCTGAAAGACAGGTGTCTAATAAATAGAGATGCTTTATTATAATACACAATTTTGGTTGAAAGTTAGAAAGAATGGCCGAGCCGCATCGGATTTAGAGTGGTGGCCGCAGTGAAAAGAGAGGGCCACGCACGGTATACCGGGTCAGTGAGAGTGTCTATTGAGTTGTGGTTAGTGTTTTCTGAAAGACAGGTGTCTAATTGATTGGTATGGTTCATTGGAATAGAAAGTTCTGATTGGAAGGTAGAAAGAATGGCCGGGCCGCATCGGATTCAGAGTGGTGGCCGCAGTGGAAAGAGAGGGCCACGCACGGTATACCGGGCCAGTGAGAGTGTCTATTGAGTTGTGGTTGGTGTTTTCTGAAAGACAGGTGTCTAATTGATAGGTATGCTTTATTAGATTACACAATTCTAATTGAAAGG
This sequence comes from Rhabditoides inermis, assembly GCA_963966185.1. Lineage (NCBI taxonomy): Eukaryota > Metazoa > Nematoda > Chromadorea > Rhabditida > Rhabditidae > Rhabditoides > Rhabditoides inermis. The sequence continues at coordinate 264,725 of CAWZYM010000337.1, read as the reverse complement.
TAGAAAGAATGGCCGGGCCGCATCGGAATCAGAAAGGTGGCCGCAGTGGAAAGACAGGGCCACGCACGGTATACCGGGCCAGTGAGAGTGTCTATTGAGTTGTGGTTAGTGTTTTCTGAAAGACAGGTGTCTAATTGATAGATATGCGTTATTAAAATACACAATTTTGGTTGGAAGTTAGAAAGAATGGCCGGGCCGCATCGGATTCAGAGTGGTGGCCGCAGTGGAAAGAGAGGGCCACGCACGGTATACCGGGCCAGTGAGAGTGTCTATTGAGTTGTGGTTAGTGTTTTCTGAAAGACAGGTGTCTAATTGATAGATATGCGTTATTAAAATACACAATTTTGGTTGGAAGTTAGAAAGAATGGCCGGGCCGCATCGGATTCAGAGTGGTGGCCGCAGGGGAAAGAGAGGGCCACGCACGGTATACCGGGCCAGTGAGAGTGTCTATTGAGTTGTGGTTAGTGTTTTCTAAAAGACATTTGTCTAATTGATAGATATGCTTTATTTAAATACACAATTCTGGTTGAAAGTTAGAAAGAATGGCCGGGCCGCATCGGATTCAGAGTGGTGGCCGCAGTGGAAAGCGAGGGCCACGCACGGTATACCGGGCCAGTGAGAGTGTCTATTCAGTTGTGGTTAGTGTTTTCTAAAAGACATTTGTCTAATTGATAGATATGCTTTATTTAAATACACAATTCTGGTTGAAAGTTAGAAAGAATGGCCGGGCCGCATCGGATTCAGAGTGGTGGCCGCAGTGGAAAGAGAGGGCCACGCACGGTATACCGGGCCAGTGAGAGTGTCTATTCAGTTGTGGTTAGTGTTTTCTAAAAGACATTTGTCTAATTGATAGATATGCTTTATTTAAATACACAATTCTGGTTGAAAGTTAGAAAGAATGGCCGGGCCGCATCGGATTCAGAGTGGTGGCCGCAGTGGAAAGAGAGGGCCACGCACGGTATACCGGGCCAGTGAGAGTGTCTATTGAGTTGTGGTTAGTGTTTTCTGGTAGACAGGTGTTAACTTGATAGGTATGCTTCATTGGAATAGAAAGTTCTGATTGGAAGGTAGAAAGAATGGCCGGGCCGCATCGGATTCAGAGTGGTGGCCGCAGTGGAAAGACAGGGCCACGAACGGTATACCGGGCCAGTGAGAGTGTCTATTGAGTTGTGATTAGTGTTTTCTGAAAGACAGGTGTCTAGATGAAGATATGCGTTATTAAAATACACAATTTTGGTTGGAAGTTAGAAAGAATGGCCGGGCCGCATCGGATTCAGAGTGGTGGCCGCAGTGGAAAGAGAGGGCCACGCACGGTATACCGGGCCAGTGAGAGTGTCTATTCAGTTGTGGTTAGTGTTTTCTAAAAGACATTTGTCTAATTGATAGATATGCTTTATTTAAATACACAATTCTGGTTGAAAGTTAGAAAGAATGGCCGGGCCGCATCGGATTCAGAGTGGTGGCCGCAGTGGAAAGCGAGGGCCACGCACGGTATACCGGGCCAGTGAGAGTGTCTATTCAGTTGTGGTTAGTGTTTTCTAAAAGACATTTGTCTAATTGATAGATATGCTTTATTTAAATACACAATTCTGGTTGAAAGTTAGAAAGAATGGCCGGGCCGCATCGGATTCAGAGTGGTGGCCGCAGTGGAAAGAGAGGGCCACGCACGGTATACCGGGCCAGTGAGAGTGTCTATTCAGTTGTGGTTAGTGTTTTCTAAAAGACATTTGTCTAATTGATAGATATGCTTTATTTAAATACACAATTCTGGTTGAAAGTTAGAAAGAATGGCCGGGCCGCATCGGATTCAGAGTGGTGGCCGCAGTGGAAAGAGAGGGCCACGCACGGTATACCGGGCCAGTGAGAGTGTCTATTCAGTTGTGGTTAGTGTTTTCTAAAAGACATTTGTCTAATTGATAGATATGCTTTATTTAAATACACAATTCTGGTTGAAAGTTAGAAAGAATGGCCGGGCCGCATCGGATTCAGAGTGGTGGCCGCAGTGGAAAGAGAGGGCCACGCACGGTATACCGGGCCAGTGAGAGTGTCTATTGAGTTGTGGTTAGTGTTTTCTGGTAGACAGGTGTCTAATTGATAGGTATGCTTCATTGGAATAGAAAGTTCTGATTGGAAGGTAGAAAGAATGGCCGGGCCGCATCGGATTCAGAGTGGTGGCCGCAGTGGAAAGACAGGGCCACGCACGGTATACCGGGCCAGTGAGAGTGTCTATTGAGTTGTGGTTAGTGTTTTCTGGTAGACAGGTGTTAACTTGATAGGTATGCTTCATTGGAATAGAAAGTTCTGATTGGAAGGTAGAAAGAATGGCCGGGCCGCATCGGATTCAGAGTGGTGGCCGCAGTGGAAAGCGAGGGCCACGCACGGTATACCGGGCCAGTGAGAGTGTCTATTCAGTTGTGGTTAGTGTTTTCTAAAAGACATTTGTCTAATTGATAATTATGCTTTATTTAAATACACAATTTTGGTTGGAAGTTAGAAAGAATGGCCGGGCCGCATCGGATTCAGAGTGGTGGCCGCAGTGGAAAGAGAGGGCCACGCACGGTATACCGGGCCAGTGAGAGTGTCTATTCAGTTGTGGTTAGTGTTTTCTAAAAGACATTTGTCTAATTGATAGATATGTTTTATTTAAATACACAATTCTGGTTGAAAGTTAGAAAGAATGGCCGGGCCGCATCGGATTCAGAGTGGTGGCCGCAGTGGAAAGAGAGGGCCACGCACGGTATACCGGGCCAGTGAGAGTGTCTATTGAGTTGTGGTTAGTGTTTTCTGGTAGACAGGTGTCTAATTGATAGGTATGCTTCATTGGAATAGAAAGTTCTGATTGGAAGGTAGAAAGAATGGCCGGGCCGCATCGGATTCAGAGTGGTGGCCGCAGTGGAAAGACAGGGCCACGCACGGTATACCGGGCCAGTGAGAGTGTCTATTGAGTTGTGGTTAGTGTTTTCTGGTAGACAGGTGTTAACTTGATAGGTATGCTTCATTGGAATAGAAAGTTCTGATTGGAAGGTAGAAAGAATGGCCGGGCCGCATCGGATTCAGAGTGGTGGCCGCAGTGGAAAGACAGGGCCACGAACGGTATACCGGGCCAGTGAGAGTGTCTATTGAGTTGTGATTAGTGTTTTCTGAAAGACAGGTGTCTAGATGAAGATATGCGTTATTAAAATACACAATTTTGGTTGGAAGTTAGAAAGAATGGCCGGGCCGCATCGGATTCAGAGTGGTGGCCGCAGGGGAAAGAGAGGGCCACGCACGGTATACCGGGCCAGTGAGAGTGTCTATTGAGTTGTGGTTAGTGTTTTCTGAAAATCAGGTGTCTAATTGATAGGTATGCTTTATTAGATTACACAATTCTAATTGAAAGGTAGAAAGAATGGCCGGGCCGCATCGGATTCAGAGTGGTGGCCGCAGTAGAAAGACAGGGCCACGCACGGTATACCGGGCCAGTGAGAGTGTCTATTGAGTTGTGGTTAGTGTTTTCTGAAAGACAGGTGTCTAATTGATAGATATGCGTTATTAAAATACACAATTTTGGTTGGAAGTTAGAAAGAATGGCCGGGCCGCATCGGATTCAGAGTGGTGGCCGCAGTGGAAAGAGAGGGCCACGCACGGTATACCGGGCCAGTGAGAGTGTCTATTGAGTTGTGGTTAGTGTTTTCTGAAAGACAGGTGTCTAATTGATAGATATGCTTTATTAAAATACACAATTTTGGTTGGAAGTTAGAAAGAATGGCCGGGCCGCATCGGATTCAGAGTGGTGGCCGCAGTGGAAAGCGAGGGCCACGCACGGTATACCGGGCCAGTGAGAGTGTCCATTCAGTTGTGGTTAGTGTTTTCTAAAAGACATTTGTCTAATTGATAGATATGCTTTATTTAAATACACAATTCTGGTTGAAAGTTAGAAAGAATGGCCGGGCCGCATCGGATTCAGAGTGGTGGCCGCAGTGGAAAGAGAGGGCCACGCACGGTATACCGGGTCAGTGAGAGTGTCTATTGAGTTGTGGTTAGTGTTTTCTGGTAGACAGGTGTCTAATTGATGAGTATGCTTCATTGGAATAGAAAGTTCTGATTGGAAGGTAGAAAGAATGGCCGGGCCGCATCGGATTCAGAGTGGTGGCCGCAGTGGAAAGACAGGGCCACGCACGGTATACCGGGCCAGTGAGAGTGTCTATTGAGTTGTGGTTAGTGTTTTCTGGTAGACAGGTGTCTAATTGATAGGTATGCTTCATTGGAATAGAAAGTTCTGATTGGAAGGTAGAAAGAATGGCCGGGCCGCATCGGATTCAGAGTGGTGGCCGCAGTGGAAAGCGAGGGCCACGCACGGTATACCGGGCCAGTGAGAGTGTCTATTCAGTTGTGGTTAGTGTTTTCTAAAAGACATTTGTCTAATTGATAGATATGCTTTATTTAAATACACAATTCTGGTTGAAAGTTAGAAAGAATGGCCGGGCCGCATCGGATTCAGAGTGGTGGCCGCAGTGGAAAGAGAGGGCCACGCACGGTATACCGGGTCAGTGAGAGTGTCTATTGAGTTGTGGTTAGTGTTTTCTGGTAGACAGGTGTCTAATTGATGAGTATGCTTCATTGGAATAGAAAGTTCTGATTGGAAGGTAGAAAGAATGGCCGGGCCGCATCGGATTCAGAGTGGTGGCCGCAGTGGAAAGACAGGGCCACGCACGGTATACCGGGCCAGTGAGAGTGTCTATTGAGTTGTGGTTAGTGTTTTCTGGTAGACAGGTGTCTAATTGATAGGTATGCTTCATTGGAATAGAAAGTTCTGATTGGAAGGTAGAAAGAATGGCCGGGCCGCATCGGATTCAGAGTGGTGGCCGCAGTGGAAAGACAGGGCCACGCACGGTATACCGGGCCAGTGAGAGTGTCTATTGAGTTGTGGTTAGTGTTTTCTGGTAGACAGGTGTTAACTTGATAGGTATGCTTCATTGGAATAGAAAGTTCTGATTGGAAGGTAGAAAGAATGGCCGGGCCGCATCGGATTCAGAGTGGTGGCCGCAGTGGAAAGACAGGGCCACGCACGGTATACCGGGCCAGTGAGAGTGTCTATTGAGTTGTGATTAGTGTTTTCTGAAAGACAGGTGTCTAGATGAAGATATGCGTTATTAAAATACACAATTTTGGTTGGAAGTTAGAAAGAATGGCCGGGCCGCATCGGATTCAGAGTGGTGGCCGCAGGGGAAAGAGAGGGCCACGCACGGTATACCGGGCCAGTGAGAGTGTCTATTGAGTTGTGGTTAGTGTTTTCTGAAAATCAGGTGTCTAATTGATAGGTATGCTTTATTAGATTACACAATTCTAATTGAAAGGTAGAAAGAATGGCCGGGCCGCATCGGATTCAGAGTGGTGGCCGCAGTGGAAAGACAGGGCCACGCACGGTATACCGGGCCAGTGAGAGTGTCTATTGAGTTGTGGTTAGTGTTTTCTGAAAGACAGGTGTCTAATTGATAGATATGCGTTATTAAAATACACAATTTTGGTTGGAAGGTAGAAAGAATGGCCGGGCCGCATCGGATTCAGAGTGGTGGCCGCAGTGGAAAGAGAGGGCCACGCACGGTATACCGGGCCAGTGAGAGTGTCTATTGAGTTGTGGTTAGTGTTTTCTGAAAGACAGGTGTCTAATTGATAGATATGCGTTATTAAAATACACAATTTTCGTTGGAAGTTAGAAAGAATGGCCGAGCCGCATCGGATTCAGAGTGGTGGCCGCAGGGGAAAGAGAGGGCCACGCACGGTATACCGGGCCAGTGAGAGTGTCTATTGAGTTGTGGTTAGTGTTTTCTGAAAGACAGGTGTCTAATTGAAAGATATGCTTTATTAAAATACACAATTTTGTTTGGAAGTTAGAAAGAATGGCCGGGCCGCATCGGATTCAGAGTGGTGGCCGCAGTGGAAAGACAGGGCCACGCACGGTATACCGGGCCAGTGAGAGTGTCTATTGAGTTGTGGTTAGTGTTTTCTGGTAGACAGGTGTCTAATTGATAGGTATGCTTCATTGGAATAGAAAGTTCTGATTGGAAGGTAGAAAGAATGGCCGGGCCGCATCGGATTCAGAGTGGTGGCCGCAGTGGAAAGCGAGGGCCACGCACGGTATACCGGGCCAGTGAGAGTGTCTATTCAGTTGTGGTTAGTGTTTTCTAAAAGACATTTGTCTAATTGATAGATATGCTTTATTTAAATACACAATTCTGGTTGAAAGTTAGAAAGAATGGCCGGGCCGCATCGGATTCAGAGTGGTGGCCGCAGTGGAAAGAGAGGGCCACGCACGGTATACCGGGTCAGTGAGAGTGTCTATTGAGTTGTGGTTAGTGTTTTCTGGTAGACAGGTGTCTAATTGATGAGTATGCTTCATTGGAATAGAAAGTTCTGATTGGAAGGTAGAAAGAATGGCCGGGCCGCATCGGATTCAGAGTGGTGGCCGCAGTGGAAAGACAGGGCCACGCACGGTATACCGGGCCAGTGAGAGTGTCTATTGAGTTGTGGTTAGTGTTTTCTGGTAGACAGGTGTCTAATTGATAGGTATGCTTTATTGGAATAGAAAGTTCTGATTGGAAGGTAGAAAGAATGGCCGGGCCGCATCGGATTCAGAGTGGTGGCCGCAGTGGAAAGACAGGGCCACGCACGGTATACCGGGCCAGTGAGAGTGTCTATTGAGTTGTGGTTAGTGTTTTCTGGTAGACAGGTGTTAACTTGATAGGTATGCTTCATTGGAATAGAAAGTTCTGGTTGAAAGTTAGAAAGAATGGCCGGGCCGCATCGGATTCAGAGTGGTGGCCGCAGTGGAAAGACAGGGCCACGCACGGTATACCGGGCCAGTGAGAGTGTCTATTGAGTTGTGGTTAGCGTTTTCTGGTAGACAGGTGTTAACTTGATAGGTATGCTTCATTGGAATAGAAAGTTCTGATTGGAAGGTAGAAAGAATGGCCGGGCCGCATCGGATTCAGAGTGGTGGCCGCAGTGGAAAGCGAGGGCCACGCACGGTATACCGGGCCAGTGAGAGTGTCTATTCAGTTGTGGTTAGTGTTTTCTAAAAGACATTTGTCTAATTGATAGATATGCTTTATTTAAATACACAATTCTGGTTGAAAGTTAGAAAGAATGGCCGGGCCGCATCGGATTCAGAGTGGTGGCCGCAGTGGAAAGAGAGAGCCACGCACGGTATACCGGGCCAGTGAGAGTGTCTATTGAGTTGTGGTTAGTGTTTTCTGAAAATCAGGTGTCTAATTGATAGGTATGCTTTATTAGATTACACAATTCTAATTGAAAGGTAGAAAGAATGGCCGGGCCGCATCGGATTCAGAGTGGTGGCCGCAGTGGAAAGACAGGGCCACGCACGGTATACCGGGCCAGTGAGAGTGTCTATTGAGTTGTGGTTAGTGTTTTTTGAAAGACAGGTGTCTAATTGATAGATATGCGTTATTAAAATACACAATTTTGGTTGGAAGTTAGAAAGAATGGCCGGGCCGCATCGGATTCAGAGTGGTGGCCGCAGTGGAAAGACAGGGCCACGCACGGTATACCGGGCCAGTGAGAGTGTCTATTGAGTTGTGGTTAGTGTTTTTTGAAAGACAGGTGTCTAATTGATAGATATGCGTTATTAAAATACACAATTTTGGTTGGAAGTTAGAAAGAATGGCCGGGCCGCATCGGATTCAGAGTGGTGGCCGCAGTGGAAAGACAGGGCCACGCACGGTATACCGGGCCAGTGAGAGTGTCTATTGAGTTGTGGTTAGTGTTTTTTGAAAGACAGGTGTCTAATTGATAGATATGCGTTATTAAAATACACAATTTTGGTTGGAAGTTAGAAAGAATGGCCGGGCCGCATCGGATTCAGAGTGGTGGCCGCAGTGGAAAGAGAGGGCCACGCACGGTATACCGGGCCAGTGAGAGTGTCTATTGAGTTGTGGTTAGTGTTTTCTGAAAGACAGGTGTCTAATTGATAGATATGCGTTATTAAAATACACAATTTTGGTTGGAAGTTAGAAAGAATGGCCGAGCCGCATCGGATTCAGAGTGGTGGCCGCAGGGGAAAGAGAGGGCCACGCACGGTATACCGGGCCAGTGAGAGTGTCTATTGAGTTGTGGTTAGTGTTTTCTGAAAGACAGGTGTCTAATTGAAAGATATGCTTTATTAAAATACACAATTTTGTTTGGAAGTTAGAAAGAATGGCCGGGCCGCATCGGATTCAGAGTGGTGGCCGCAGTGGAAAGACAGGGCCACGCACGGTATACCGGGCCAGTGAGAGTGTCTATTGAGTTGTGGTTAGTGTTTTCTGGTAGACAGGTGTCTAATTGATGAGTTTGCTTCATTGGAATAGAAAGTTCTGATTGGAAGGTAGAAAGAATGGCCGGGCCGCATCGGATTCAGAGTGGTGGCCGCAGTGGAAAGAGAGGGCCACGCACGGTATACCGGGCCAGTGAGAGTGTCTATTGAGTTGTGGTTAGTGTTTTCTGAAAGACAGGTGTCTAATTGATAGATATGCGTTATTAAAATACACAATTTTGGTTGGAAGTTAGAAAGAATGGCCGAGCCGCATCGGATTCAGAGTGGTGGCCGCAGGGGAAAGAGAGGGCCACGCACGGTATACCGGGCCAGTGAGAGTGTCTATTGAGTTGTGGTTAGTGTTTTCTGAAAGACAGGTGTCTAGTTGATAGGTATGCTTTGTTAGAATACACAAATCTGGTTGAAAGTTAGAAAGAATGGCCGGGCCGCATCGGATTCAGAGTGGTGGCCGCAGTGGAAAGAGAGGGCCAGCACGGTATACCGGGTCAGTGAGAGTGTCTATTGAGTTGTGGTTAGTGTTTTCTGGTAGACAGGTGTCTAATTGATGAGTTTGCTTCATTGGAATAGAAAGTTCTGATTGGAAGGTAGAAAGAATGGCCGGGCCGCATCGGATTCAGAGTGGTGGCCGCAGTGGAAAGACAGGGCCACGCACGGTATTCCGGGCCAGTGAGAGTGTCTATTGAGTTGTGGTTAGTGTTTTCTGAAAGACAGGTGTCTAATTGATAGATATGCTTTATTAAAATACACAATTTTGGTTGGAAGTTAGAAAGAATGGCCGGGCCGCATCGGATTCAGAGTGGTGGCCGCAGTGGAAAGCGAGGGCCACGCACGGTATACCGGGCCAGTGAGAGTGTCTATTGAGTTGTGGTTAGTGTTTTCTAAAAGACATTTGTCTAATTGATAGATATGCTTTATTTAAATACACAATTCTGGTTGAAAGTTAGAAAGAATGGCCGGGCCGCATCGGATTCAGAGTGGTGGCCGCAGTGGAAAGAGAGGGCCACGCACGGTATACCGGGTCAGTGAGAGTGTCTATTGAGTTGTGGTTAGTGTTTTCTGGTAGACAGGTGTCTAATTAAAGAGTATGCTTCATTGGAATAGAAAGTTCTGATTGGAAGGTAGAAAGAATGGCCGGGCCGCATCGGATTCAGAGTGGTGGCCGCAGTGGAAAGCGAGGGCCACGCACGGTATACCGGGCCAGTGAGAGTGTCTATTGAGTTGTGGTTAGTGTTTTCTGGTAGACAGGTGTTAACTTGATAGGTATGCTTCATTGGAATAGAAAGTTCTGATTGGAAGGTAGAAAGAATGGCCGGGCCGCATCGGATTCAGAGTGGTGGCCGCAGTGGAAAGACAGGGCCACGCACGGTATACCGGGCCAGTGAGAGTGTCTATTGAGTTGTGGTTAGTGTTTTCTGAAAGACAGGTGTCTAATGTATAGATATGCGTTATTAAAATACACAATTTTGGTTGGAAGTTAGAAAGAATGGCCGGGCCGCATCGGATTCAGAGTGGTGGCCGCTGTGGAAAGAGAGGGCCACGCACGGTATACCGGGCCAGTGAGAGTGTCTATTGAGTTGTGGTTAGTGTTTTCTGAAAGACAGGTGTCTAATTGATAGATATGCGTTATTAAAATACACAATTTTGGTTGGAAGTTAGAAAGAATGGCCGAGCCGCATCGGATTCAGAGTGGTGGCCGCAGGGGAAAGAGAGGGCCACGCACGGTATACCGGGCCAGTGAGAGTGTCTATTGAGTTGTGGTTAGTGTTTTCTGAAAGACAGGTGTCTAATTGAAAGATATGCTTTATTAAAATACACAATTTTGGTTGGAAGTTAGAAAGAATGGCCGGGCCGCATCGGATTCAGAGTGGTGGCCGCAGTGGAAAGACAGGGCCACGCACGGTATACCGGGCCAGTGAGAGTGTCTATTGAGTTGTGGTTAGTGTTTTCTGAAAGACAGGTGTCTAATTGATAGGTATGCTTCATTGGAATAGAAAGTTCTGATTGGAAGGTAGAAAGAATGGCCGGGCCGCATCGGATTCAGTTCAGAGTGGTGGCCGCAGTGGAAAGACAGGGCCACGCACGGTATACCGGGCCAGTGAGAGTGTCTATTGAGTTGTGGTTAGTGTTTTCTGAAAGACAGGTGTCTAATTGATAGGTATGCTTCATTGGAATAGAAAGTTCTGATTGGAAGGTAGAAAGAATGGCCGGGCCGCATCGGATTCAGTTCAGAGTGGTGGCCGCAGTGGAAAGACAGGGCCACGCACGGTATACCGGGCCAGTGAGAGTGTCTATTGAGTTGTGGTTAGTGTTTTCTGGTAGACAGGTGTCTAATTGATGAGTTTGCTTCATTGGAATAGAAAGTTCTGATTGGAAGGTAGAATGAATGGCCGGGCCGCATCGGATTCAGAGTGGTGGCCGCAGTGGAAAGACAGGGCCACGCACGGTATACCGGGCCAGTGAGAGTGTCTATTGAGTTGTGGTTAGTGTTTTCTGAAAGACAGGTGTCTAATTGATAGGTATGCTTCATTGGAATAGAAAGTTCTGATTGGAAGGTAGAAAGAATGGCCGGGCCGCATCGGATTCAGTTCAGAGTGGTGGCCGCAGTGGAAAGACAGGGCCACGCACGGTATACCGGGCCAGTGAGAGTGTCTATTGAGTTGTGGTTAGTGTTTTCTGGTAGACAGGTGTTAACTTGATAGGTATGCTTTATTTAAATACACAATTCTGGTTGAAAGTTAGAAAGAATGGCCGGGCCGCATCGGATTCAGAGTGGTGGCCGCAGTGGAAAGAGAGGGCCACGCACGGTATACCGGGCCAGTGAGAGTGTCTATTCAGTTGTGGTTAGTGTTTTCTAAAAGACATTTGTCTAATTGATAGATATGCTTTATTTAAATACACAATTCTGGTTGAAAGTTAGAAAGAATGGCCGGGCCGCATCGGATTCAGAGTGGTGGCCGCAGTGGAAAGCGAGGGCCACGCACGGTATACCGGGCCAGTGAGAGTGTCTATTCAGTTGTGGTTAGTGTTTTCTAAAAGACATTTGTCTAATTGATAGATATGCTTTATTTAAATACACAATTCTGGTTGAAAGTTAGAAAGAATGGCCGGGCCGCATCGGATTCAGAGTGGTGGCCGCAGTGGAAAGAGAGGGCCACGCACGGTATACCGGGCCAGTGAGAGTGTCTATTCAGTTGTGGTTAGTGTTTTCTGAAAGACAGGTGTCTAATTGATAGATATGCTTTATTTAAATACACAATTCTGGTTGAAAGTTAGAAAGAATGGCCGGGCCGCATCGGATTCAGAGTGGTGGCCGCAGTGGAAAGAGAGGGCCACGCACGGTATACCGGGCCAGTGAGAGTGTCTATTCAGTTGTGGTTAGTGTTTTCTAAACGACATTTGTCTAATTGATAGATATGCTTTATTTCAAGACACAATTCTGGTTGAAAGTTAGAAAGAATGGCCGGGCCGCATCGGATTCAGAGTGGTGGCCGCAGTGGAAAGCGAGGGCCACGCACGGTATACCGGGCCAGTGAGAGTGTCTATTCAGTTGTGGTTAGTGTTTTCTAAAAGACATTTGTCTAATTGATAGATATGCTTTATTTAAATACACAATTCTGGTTGAAAGTTAGAAAGAATGGCCGGGCCGCATCGGATTCAGAGTGGTGGCCGCAGTGGAAAGAGAGGGCCACGCACGGTATACCGGGCCAGTGAGAGTGTCTATTCAGTTGTGGTTAGTGTTTTCTAAAAGACATTTGTCTAATTGATAGATATGCTTTATTTAAATACACAATTCTGGTTGAAAGTTAGAAAGAATGGCCGGGCCGCATCGGATTCAGAGTGGTGGCCGCAGTGGAAAGAGAGGGCCACGCACGGTATACCGGGCCAGTGAGAGTGTCTATTGAGTTGTGGTTAGTGTTTTCTGGTAGACAGGTGTCTAATTGATAGGTATGCTTCATTGGAATAGAAAGTTCTGATTGGAAGGTAGAAAGAATGGCCGGGCCGCATCGGATTCAGAGTGGTGGCCGCAGTGGAAAGCGAGGGCCACGCACGGTATACCGGGCCAGTGAGAGTGTCTATTGAGTTGTGGTTAGTGTTTTCTGGTAGACAGGTGTTAACTTGATAGGTATGCTTCATTGGAATAGAAAGTTCTGATTGGAAGGTAGAAAGAATGGCCGGGCCGCATCGGATTCAGAGTGGTGGCCGCAGTGGAAAGACAGGGCCACGAACGGTATACCGGGCCAGTGAGAGTGTCTATTGAGTTGTGATTAGTGTTTTCTGAAAGACAGGTGTCTAGATGAAGATATGCGTTATTAAAATACACAATTTTGGTTGGAAGTTAGAAAGAATGGCCGGGCCGCATCGGATTCAGAGTGGTGGCCGCAGGGGAAAGAGAGGGCCACGCACGGTATACCGGGCCAGTGAGAGTGTCTATTGAGTTGTGGTTAGTGTTTTCTGAAAATCAGGTGTCTAATTGATAGGTATGCTTTATTAGATTACACAATTCTAATTGAAAGGTAGAAAGAATGGCCGGGCCGCATCGGATTCAGAGTGGTGGCCGCAGTAGAAAGACAGGGCCACGCACGGTATACCGGGCCAGTGAGAGTGTCTATTGAGTTGTGGTTAGTGTTTTCTGAAAGACAGGTGTCTAATTGATAGATATGCGTTATTAAAATACACAATTTTGGTTGGAAGTTAGAAAGAATGGCCGGGCCGCATCGGATTCAGAGTGGTGGCCGCAGTGGAAAGAGAGGGCCACGCACGGTATACCGGGCCAGTGAGAGTGTCTATTGAGTTGTGGTTAGTGTTTTCTGAAAGACAGGTGTCTAATTGATAGATATGCTTTATTAAAATACACAATTTTGGTTGGAAGTTAGAAAGAATGGCCGGGCCGCATCGGATTCAGAGTGGTGGCCGCAGTGGAAAGCGAGGGCCACGCACGGTATACCGGGCCAGTGAGAGTGTCTATTCAGTTGTGGTTAGTGTTTTCTGGTAGACAGGTGTCTAATTGATGAGTATGCTTCATTGGAATAAAAAGTTCTGATTGGAAGGTAGAAAGAATGGCCGGGCCGCATCGGATTCAGAGTGGTGGCCGCAGTGGAAAGAGAGGGCCACGCACGGTATACCGGGTCAGTGAGAGTGTCTATTGAGTTGTGGTTAGTGTTTTCTGGTAGACAGGTGTCTAATTGATGAGTATGCTTCATTGGAATAGAAAGTTCTGATTGGAAGGTAGAAAGAATGGCCGGGCCGCATCGGATTCAGAGTGGTGGCCGCAGTGGAAAGACAGGGCCACGCACGGTATACCGGGCCAGTGAGAGTGTCTATTGAGTTGTGGTTAGTGTTTTCTGGTAGACAGGTGTCTAATTGATAGGTATGCTTTATTGGAATAGAAAGTTCTGATTGGAAGGTAGAAAGAATGGCCGGGCCGCATCGGATTCAGAGTGGTGGCCGCAGTGGAAAGACAGGGCCACGCACGGTATACCGGGCCAGTGAGAGTGTCTATTGAGTTGTGGTTAGCGTTTTCTGGTAGACAGGTGTTAACTTGATAGGTATGCTTTATTGGAATAGAAAGTTCTGATTGGAAGGTAGAAAGAATGGCCGGGCCGCATCGGATTCAGAGTGGTGGCCGCAGTGGAAAGACAGGGCCACGCACGGTATACCGGGCCAGTGAGAGTGTCTATTGAGTTGTGGTTAGCGTTTTCTGGTAGACAGGTGTTAACTTGATAGGTATGCTTCATTGGAATAGAAAGTTCTGATTGGAAGGTAGAAAGAATGGCCGGGCCGCATCGGATTCAGAGTGGTGGCCGCAGTGGAAAGACAGGGCCACGCACGGTATACCGGGCCAGTGAGAGTGTCTATTGAGTTGTGGTTAGCGTTTTCTGGTAGACAGGTGTCTAATTGATAGGTATGCTTCATTGGAATAGAAAGTTCTGATTGGAAGGTAGAAAGAATGGCCGGGCCGCATCGGATTCAGAGTGGTGGCCGCAGTGGAAAGACAGGGCCACGCACGGTATACCGGGCCAGTGAGAGTGTCTATTGAGTTGTGATTAGTGTTTTCTGAAAGACAGGTGTCTAGATGAAGATATGCGTTATTAAAATACACAATTTTGGTTGGAAGTTAGAAAGAATGGCCGGGCCGCATCGGATTCAGAGTGGTGGCCGCAGTGGAAAGCGAGGGCCACGCACGGTATACCGGGCCAGTGAGAGTGTCTATTCAGTTGTGGTTAGTGTTTTCTAAAAGACATTTGTCTAATTGATAGATATGCTTTATTTAAATACACAATTCTGGTTGAAAGTTAGAAAGAATGGCCGGGCCGCATCGGATTCAGAGTGGTGGCCGCAGTGGAAAGAGAGAGCCACGCACGGTATACCGGGCCAGTGAGAGTGTCTATTGAGTTGTGGTTAGTGTTTTCTGAAAGACAGGTGTCTAATTGATAGATATGCGTTATTAAAATACACAATTTTGGTTGGAAGTTAGAAAGAATGGCCGAGCCGCATCGGATTCAGAGTGGTGGCCGCAGGGGAAAGAGAGGGCCACGCACGGTATACCGGGCCAGTGAGAGTGTCTATTGAGTTGTGGTTAGTGTTTTCTGAAAGACAGGTGTCTAATTGATAGATATGCGTTATTAAAATACACAATTTTGGTTGGAAGTTAGAAAGAATGGCCGAGCCGCATCGGATTCAGAGTGGTGGCCGCAGGGGAAAGAGAGGGCCACGCACGGTATACCGGGCCAGTGAGAGTGTCTATTGAGTTGTGGTTAGTGTTTTCTAAAAGACATTTGTCTAATTGATAGATATGCTTTATTTAAATACACAATTCTGGTTGAAAGTTAGAAAGAATGGCCGGGCCGCATCGGATTCAGAGTGGTGGCCGCAGTGGAAAGAGAGGGCCACGCACGGTATACCGGGTCAGTGAGAGTGTCTATTGAGTTGTGGTTAGTGTTTTCTGGTAGACAGGTGTCTAATTAAAGAGTATGCTTCATTGGAATAGAAAGTTCTGATTGGAAGGTAGAAAGAATGGCCGGGCCGCATCGGATTCAGAGTGGTGGCCGCAGTGGAAAGACAGGGCCACGCACGGTATACCGGGCCAGTGAGAGTGTCTATTGAGTTGTGGTTAGTGTTTTCTGGTAGACAGGTGTTAACTTGATAGGTATGCTTCATTGGAATAGAAAGTTCTGATTGGAAGGTAGAAAGAATGGCCGGGCCGCATCGGATTCAGAGTGGTGGCCGCAGTGGAAAGACAGGGCCACGCACGGTATACCGGGCCAGTGAGAGTGTCTATTGAGTTGTGGTTAGTGTTTTCTGGTAGACAGGTGTTAACTTGATAGGTATGCTTCATTGGAATAGAAAGTTCTGATTGGAAGGTAGAAAGAATGGCCGGGCCGCATCGGATTCAGAGTGGTGGCCGCAGTGGAAAGACAGGGCCACGCACGGTATACCGGGTCAGTGAGAGTGTCTATTGAGTTGTGGTTAGTGTTTTCTGAAAGACAGGTGTCTAATTGATGAGTATGCTTCATTGGAATAGAAAGTTCTGATTGGAAGGTAGAAAGAATGGCCGGGCCGCATCGGATTCAGAGTGGTGGCCGCAGTGGAAAGACAGGGCCACGCACGGTATACCGGGCCAGTGAGAGTGTCTATTGAGTTGTGGTTAGTGTTTTCTAAAAGACATTTGTCTAATTGATAGATATGCTTTATTTAAATACACAATTCTGGTTGAAAGTTAGAAAGAATGGCCGGGCCGCATCGGATTCAGAGTGGTGGCCGCAGTGGAAAGAGAGGGCCACGCACGGTATACCGGGTCAGTGAGAGTGTCTATTGAGTTGTGGTTAGTGTTTTCTGGTAGACAGGTGTCTAATTGATGAGTATGCTTCATTGGAATAGAAAGTTCTGATTGGAAGGTAGAAAGAATGGCCGGGCCGCATCGGATTCAGAGTGGTGGCCGCAGTGGAAAGACAGGGCCACGCACGGTATACCGGGCCAGTGAGAGTGTCTATTGAGTTGTGGTTAGTGTTTTCTGGTAGACAGGTGTCTAATTGATAGGTATGCTTCATTGGAATAGAAAGTTCTGATTGGAAGGTAGAAAGAATGGCCGGGCCGCATCGGATTCAGAGTGGTGGCCGCAGTGGAAAGACAGGGCCACGCACGGTATACCGGGCCAGTGAGAGTGTCTATTGAGTTGTGGTTAGTGTTTTCTGGTAGACAGGTGTTAACTTGATAGGTATGCTTCATTAGAATAGAAAGTTCTGATTGGAAGGTAGAAAGAATGGCCGGGCCGCATCGGATTCAGAGTGGTGGCCGCAGTGGAAAGACAGGGCCACGCACGGTATACCGGGCCAGTGAGAGTGTCTATTGAGTTGTGGTTAGTGTTTTCTGGTAGACAGGTGTTAACTTGATAGGTATGCTTCATTAGAATAGAAAGTTCTGATTGGAAGGTAGAAAGAATGGCCGGGCCGCATCGGATTCAGAGTGGTGGCCGCAGTGGAAAGACAGGGCCACGCACGGTATACCGGGCCAGTGAGAGTGTCTATTGAGTTGTGGTTAGTGTTTTCTGGTAGACAGGTGTTAACTTGATAGGTATGCTTCATTGGAATAGAAAGTTCTGATTGGAAGGTAGAATGAATGGCCGGGCCGCATCGGATTCAGAGTGGTGGCCGCACTGGAAAGACAGGGCCACGCACGGTATACCGGGCCAGTGAGAGTGTCTATTGAGTTGTGGTTAGTGTTTTCTGGTAGACAGGTGTCTAATTGATAGGTATGCTTCATTGGAATAGAAAGTTCTGGTTGGAAGGCAGAAAGAATGGTCGGGCCGCATCGGATTCAGAGTGGTGCCCACTGTTTGAATGTGAACTACAGTTTCGTACACGAACATAACTGTGAAATATAGTATTTTTAGGTGAACATGTGTTTATATCATCAGTTACATCTCGTTTGTGCTTTGAAACAGAAGATAATACACATAAATAACATTGACACTAATTCATGGCCACAGGGCCACGGGCCGCATTTTACCACTCAAGGGCCGCGGGCCAGGGCCGCGTTTTACCCGGTCCCTTGTTCATCTCTCTCCTGGTTCACTCAATGGTTTCTAACACAACTCCACCGTCCTCATCCGCGCCCTACCTCCTCTCTCACTCACAATCCAATCGACTGATTTCCAGTACTTGTATTCCCATTGATCATGTTTTCAACTCTCTTTTGGTTCACTGTCAAGTAGAACTCCTCACTCAATCCTATTATATTCCAGTGAGTGAGATGGATCTCATATCTCAACCAGATTAGAGTGATTTATTTTTCTCTCAAATTCACTTTACCACACTACTCCATGTATGTCCTTTGCTCATAGTTTCGTGAATTATTGTTTATGTTACTGTGTTCAACTTCAGGCGAGTGAGACAAGCGAGGCGATAGTCATAGTCATGTCTATCGCTCCTCGGCTGAACCCCCACTACTAGGCGGCCTAGAATCTGTCCTACATAGGCTACTAGAATCACTGATCTAGGCACCTATATGAATAACAGTAGTGCACTATGTAGGAGAGATTCTAGGCGACTATATAGGAGGGAACTAGGCGACTATGTAGGAGAAGTTTTTTTTACAATTTTGAAAACGGTGTTTAAAGACGTCATCTTGTTCTAAAATAAGAATACAATTGTACAAAAGTATTCTCATTAGCAGTACAACAGCTTGGCAAGGACAAGATTTGAACTTACGATCTACCATTTATTACATGTTTACTATTCTGCACTCTTACCACTGCGCTATCCGGGCACCACGGCAGGAACGTCTCTTTTGAGAACACAATCCCGCAGCAAGAAATATACGCTTAGCACTTCCACGATCCAGTTTTTTGATCAAGAACATGTGTGAATACTCAAAAACTAAAGCGCATCAACAAGCGCACTCTTTTGATGACATTTATATTTTTTTGATGAATATTATAAAATTATGTTTCCTTCCTACATAGTCGACTATCTAGTCAACTATGTAGGCGATACAAGCAGCTGTCCTATATAGTCGACTAGCTAGTCTCCTAGTTTCCGAAACCCATTCTAGTTTCCTACTAGGACGGGGGTCACATTCTAGTTTCCTAGTAGGACGGTCCAGGCTAGTCACTGATTCGTTCGGTTCTAATGTTGTATTATTGTATATCGAAATGAACAAAGGTGGTGGGTGAGGAACAGGACACTCAACTTCTACACGTTGAATGCACATTTTTTAAACGAAATTCATATCTCTTCTCGTGGCGTTGATTGAATTCAGATAGATGGATGTTCAATAAATCGCGGAATGCAGCATAGCACTTGACATTCATATGTGGTATTATTTACGAGAAACTTATAAAAGACACTGCTGGCGTAAATGGTTACTGAATATAGTGTATTCACATAGTAACGGTTATTAATATTATTTGTGTCCTTCTCAGGTGTGTAGTATAAAAACCTGCTTCCTAACACTTGCAGGTTTTAACCACTATTCGCAGTAAGGACAGCCATTTTTGAACAGCTGTTTTTGTTTGTTTCGTTTTTTTTGTTTTTGTTTCGTTGTTGTTACGCAATTTTAGTGTTGCTATATAGCAAATGATACATGTTATCGGTCGTTGTCGAAATTGAAGCCGTTGCGTGATGTTCTATGTTTTTTGTGCTGTAATCCATTTCAATTTCGAACGTGCCTCGTTGCAGATGGTGTTGTTGGTGCGCAGTGTGGGGTGTCGGGGACTGAGGCTTTTCTCTCACTCGTCCTTTGTCCGCTCCGCCGCCGCCTCCGCAGCTGCTCCCTCCGGTGGAGTGAGCAACACCCCGCCCGACGAGTTCAAGGTGTGCATTTTCCAAGCGTTTATGCACACATTGTTCAATAATACAACATTATATAACAATAACAATGATGTGTCCGTCCTAGCAATATGTTTAGTGCGACGGCACCACCCACCATAGTGGCATTTTATTCATTCGTTTCAATTCTTTTCCAGATGTATATGATGTGCAATACAGTAACAGTATACACCATCAATGCAATACAACATTATTTGAAGACTATATTTAGTGCGACGGCTCGACCCACCATCCTGACTCGAAGTGGAACCTCTCCCCGGCTGTTCGTCGACTGCTGGACAGGCGTCTCCTGGACGAGCCGAGCAACCCGCTCGCCCTCCTCAAACAGCGCATCGTCAACCACGTGCACAAGGAGTACAGGAAGCCCGGTGGGTGTACTGTATTGTTTTATTGTACCGTATTCGTACCGTGTGTTGATGTACAAGCAATACAAGACCGTTTGGAATGGGAATACTTTATCATATATGTTACCGCACAACTGCTTCCCATTTTCCCCGATCACGATTCACTTCAAATATTCGAACATGACGTTTCTAAAATACTGTGTAGCCATAGTCTGATGTGGTGAATACTGTATACTGTATTTTGAGTTTATGTATACCGTATTTTCCAATTCTCCTCATTACCGTACACCGTACTCATTACCGTACTCAGGCAACCGCTCGCCGGTGTTCACGATCTGCGACCGCGAGCCGCGCGTTGTGTCAGTCTTCGACAACTTCGACTCGCTCCTCACCCCCAAGGACCACGTGTCCAGGTGGGTCCCCTCTGTCTCTCTCTCCCTCTCTCTCTCCCTCTCTCTCCCTCTCTCCCTTTCTCTCTCTCCTCTCTCTCCTCCCTCTTTCCCCCCTCTCTCTCTCTCCTTCTCGGTAGATGTGCAGAGTGTGAGTAGTGCGAATTTGACACGAGCTGACAAAGTTATGATTGATCAGTCGTATGCATGTCGAATTCGAACAACCATCGAAGCGTATATTTGCCGTGACACCATTCCGTCAACGTTGGGTCGTTGGGCGGGAAGCGATAGTCTTGCTAGGACCCCTCCGTGGAGTATCCTCTATCCTCTCGAATCGAACGATGCTCTTTATTTACCCTTTACATTGGTCAGCTATTTCGGAAGTAGTTGGGAGTAGTTGGAGGGCATTCGTAAGTAGTTTTTAATGGTTTGAGGTATTTCGGAAGTATTATGTAGTTGGAATGCAAGTTAGAGGACGTTTCGCAAGGCATTTTGGAGGTAGTTGGGAGGTAGTAGTTTGAAGAAACCAACTACTTAAAAAGTCCTTACCTGTTCATTACCTCATCATTCGGTGATAGATGATAAATCATGATACGAAAGGATAGATTCAGAATGTTTATCTCGAATCAAGTAGCACAGTACAATTATGTAAATTAGGGCAAGGTTACGGTAAAATACAGTAATGCAACGCCTACTGCGAGTCCCAATAACACGGATTTCGGTAGTCCCGAGGATGCGTACGTGCTATTGGTAGTGCTTGTCATCCCCTGCTTGCGGCTTCTGGGGAAGTTTCGATCTCGGCGGCGGAAGATCCGTGCTTCAACGATCGATCGCGAAGAGACGTCTCCGAGAGTTTCATCGTCTTCGAGGATTCCTCTCCAGTCTCAATGCCGTAGATGTAGAGAGTAACAAAATCGAGTACCAGTCCGGTTAGTGTCCTCCGCCGCACAGCATTGTTCAGGGGTCGGGGGAATAACAGGGGAAGGCACGCGACCGCGCGCTGGCAGAGAAAAGAAAAGGAACAAAGGATAGATATAAATAATAAAATTATATAAATATTATATAAGGAAACACTTTTCAGGCGTGCCTCAGACACGTACTACGTCAACGCCGATGCGTGCCTCCGCGCGCACACATCCGCACACCAGCACAAGCTGGTCAAGCAGGTAGGGGTCTCCCTCTCTCTCTCTCTCTCTCTCTCTTACTCTCTCTCACTCTCTCTCTCTCGCTCTCTCTCTCTCGCAGCTTTCTTCTCTCCTCCGATTTCTCTCGCTCTCTTTCTCCTCTCCTCTCCTCTTCCTCCAACGATCAATGCACTACTCATAACTGATCAATTATATCTATTTATCATTGATCGGTCTTGTCATCCTGATCGCCCGTAGAACTGCTCATAGGCTCATGCATATGCATATAGATTGATTATCATTGATTGATTGATCGATTATTGCTAGTCTTTCAGGGTCTGGACGCCTTCATCGTGGTGGGCGACGTGTACCGGCGCGACGAGATCGACCGCACCCACTACCCCGCATTTCACCAGGTGGGTATTGATTGAATAATTGATTGTTTTATCGTTGTTTTTGCTCTAAAACACTATTTGCCATCTTACTATGTGTTTCATTTTATCATGTAATAAGCGCTGCAAACAGCGGATTTGTCATTGTTCTTCCCGTTGATGCGCTACTCATGGTGTATGGGTGAAACATAGATTCGCTGGTATTCATAATTCGATGTCAATTCGTGGTGCGCGCATCTCTTATCTTGTGTGATGTGATGTTTTATCAAATTGAAGAGAAGGAATGCTATTCTTTTTCTCTGTATGGCCTTCTTTTATTGGACTAATTATGAAGCGAATTTGATGTGTTAGTGAAGCTTGAAAACATGCATTTATTCCCTTTCTATTTATCGAAACGATAAGAATCATCCTCCGCACGATTTTCATTTATGACTGCAGTTGAGAGTGACCGTCCCTATCGATTGCTTGTAGTGATAGCTTATCAGTGGCGGTGAGTAGCTCCGGTTCGTACTCACAATATGTACTTCTTTCTTTTCCCGTTTACGTAAATTATGTGTATTGCATTTTCGCTGCATTCTTCAACCCGTCGTTTATTATTGTGTAACTGCGTACCAGGTCTCGATTGTTTCATGAAACATATTTTTCGAGTACACGGTTCTCGTTTTTGTCGTGTGATAAGTGAAAATCAGTTATTGATTACCTAGGGGAAAATGAAGGAAACAAAAACGTTTTGTTTTCATCTTCTCACCTTCTTACATTGACAGTTCACGTGTATTCTGTGGTTCTATCAAATTAAATCAATTTATTTATCCAGAGTCGTTTATGTATATGGAATGCATGTGTGGTTAGAGGGTTAGAGCGGCGAGATGCTCTTTACATCTCCTGTAATTCTAGCACTACTCACCACTCTGTTGCAGGTAGAGGGTGTGCGTCTGTACTCGCCCGATCAGCTGTTCAATGCCGCGCCCGGAGAGGAGCTGCCACTGTTCGAGAAGAGGTGGGGAGGAAGGGAGAGGGGGGAGAGAGAGAGAGAGAGAGGAAGGGGGAGAGAGAGGGGGGGGGGAGAGAGAGAGAGAGAGGAAGGGGGAGAGAGAGGGGGGGGGGAGAGAGAGAGAGAGAGAGAGAGAGAGAGGATGTTGAGAGAGAGAGAGGGAGATATTTTCTCTAGCCCCACTGCCCGCACCACCGCGAAGCAGGAGACGCTCACACAAGACACGACCAAGGTCGGTTGGTTGATTATTGGTTGATTGATTCGTTCGGTCTTGTATTTGGTCTATCGTAGATTGAGTGCATCTGATACTGAGCGAGACATGGTATTCCCTTGAAACATATTATTGCTAGAGTTTCCGTCACATATAGGAAAGAAAGTGTAGGCGATTGCAGGATCAGCGCCGTAAACTATTGCAAACACCATATTCACGACGATTCTGAATAAATGATTTGATTTGATTGATTTCGGTCACTTCAGCGAGAGAGGATACCATCGTTTCTTTTCTTTTTTTTTGGAAGCCTATGTAATTGAGGTCCTCGAGATCCGTCTAGAGTAGATTCATTATTTGATTGCTCATCGATTGATTCTCTATCGGTCGATGGTTGACGCGTTCCTCGTAGGTGCTCGAGATCCGTGTAATTATGTATAATTGGTTAATATCGATTGATTATCGATTGGTTCCACTTGCAGGCTCTGTCTGGAGATCCGTCTTGAACATTTTTATTCGTCGATGATTGATTGATTATCGATTGATTACATACCTTTTGCAGGCCCTCGAGATCCGGCTGAAGCAGACGCTCGAGTCTCTGTGCGACAACCTATTCGGCGCCGATTGCGAGAAGCGATGGGTCGACGCATACTTCCCCTTCACCAACCCCAGCTGGGAGCTGGAGGTATGAGGGGGGGGGGGGAGATTGATTGATTTATCGATTAGTTGTATGAGGTTTGGAGTTGGTGTGATGTCAGTCAGTGCTTAGGTGTAGTGGTAGTGGGACGCCTAATTCCTTTTTACGAATCCGATTTGGGAGCTGGAGGCTGGAGGTGAGAGGGGGGGGGGGGGTTATCGATTTATCAATTGATTGTATGAGGTTTTGGAGTTGGTGTGATGTCAGCGCAGTGGAAAGCAGCAGCAGCAGTGATCAGGTAAGTTCATTTATAAACGTACAAAAAATTTAGTCGACAAACGCTAAAATTTTTAGTAAAAAGTGTGAATTTTTCTATTTTTATAGTAACGAAACGCGGACTTTACCGAGCTGTTATTGCTGTTGACTTCACTTTGTCAAGTCAATAACGGCGGTGCAGCATATAGTGAGCCCGCAAATGAGTTCCACTCTTTTCACGAAAGACAATAGGGTGGTTAGACAACGATCAGAACCCTATTAATGATGTTTTCGATTTGACAAAACTTTGCGTGGTGACCCAAGATTGAACCCGCGGACCGCTGCTTTCCAAGCGAGAGCGTTACCACTACGCCACGTGGTGATGTGAGAGGATCAAAGAAGTAGAGATATGAACGGCAAAAACAAATCTGCTGTACATTTCGTTCAGTATACGGTATGTTCGAAACCCACGATAACGTTTTCAACGAAAAATCCTGAGCTAATAAATGCGAGCCTATTATATATTTTGTGTTTTATTTTTTTTTGTCTCCCTCTCTCTCTCTCTCTCTCACACACACACACACACACACACTCTCTGTCTCTGTCTCCCTTTCTCTCTCTTTCTCGCACACACACACACCGTCAACGTTGGGCTATAGTGTAAAGCCGTAGCCTTCCTTCGACTCAGAGTAATCTCTTGAATCGGGGGGGGGGGGGAGATAGAGAGATATACAGGGAGCTGTTGCATCTGCGTGGATCTGAAATTTTCTTATTGAATAAACTCTTGCAGGTTCTGTACGAGGGCAAGTGGCTGGAGGTGTTGGGGTGCGGGGTGATGGAGCAGAAGCTCCTGGAGAGCGCCGGCGTCACCGACAAGGTAAGAGGGCGGGGCGAGAGGGGCGGGGCTTGGAGTAGCTAGCGGTCTGTCTCTTCGCGACTCTTCCTCAAGTTCGAGGGTGAGGGGGTGAGAATGAGAGAGAATGCTATGGTAAGCAATTATGAAAACGAGAGAACGGTGATCGGTTATATGATGATGAAGAGGTGGGGCTTGGAGTAGCAGTCGAAACCTTCTCTAGTACTGTCTTTGTAAGCACCTGTTTCTCACGAGACCAGAAACACGAGATCAAACTGCGTGTGTTTCGGAAAGAGTTAGTTGGACGGTGATAGTGGGATTGATGATTGGTGAATGGGATGGTCACAGATCTTCACGAATATAACTATTCTGGATAAATGATTGATTTATTGATGTGTGTATCGGAAAGCATTGCCTTCAGGTCGGCTGGGCGTTTGGCCTCGGGCTGGAGCGGCTCGCGATGGTGCTGTATGGAGTGCCGGATATCAGGTGGAGTCTCTCTCTCTCGCTCTCTCCTCTCTCTCTCCTCTCTCTCTCTCTCCCTCTCCCTCTCCCTCTCCCTCTCCCTCTCCCTCTCCCTCTCCCTCTCCCTCTCCCTCTCCCTCTCCCTCTCCCCTCTCTCTCTCTCCTCCCTCTCTCTCTCTCCTCCCTCTCTCTCCCC
The DNA here is from genome assembly GCA_963966185.1 of Rhabditoides inermis. Taxonomy (NCBI): domain Eukaryota; kingdom Metazoa; phylum Nematoda; class Chromadorea; order Rhabditida; family Rhabditidae; genus Rhabditoides; species Rhabditoides inermis. The sequence continues at coordinate 239,734 of CAWZYM010000337.1, read as the reverse complement.
TCTCTCTCCTCTCTCTACCTCTTTCTCTCTCTCTCTCCTCTCTCTCTTCTCTCTCCTCTCTCTCTCCTCTCTCTCTCTCCCCCCCTCTCTCTCCCCCTCTCTCTCTCCTCGCTCTCTCTCTCCACTCTCTCCACTCTCTCCACTCTCTCCACTCTCTCCACTCTCTCCTCTCTATCTCTCTCCTCTCTCTTTATATGTCACCCTCACCTACCATAGGACTTTATCTGATTGCTAACATGTTAATTGCTGAATTCTATCTCTCTCTTTATGTTCTCATTTATACTTGTGTTGCAGACTGTTCTGGAGCAAGGACACTGGCTTCCTCTCGCAGTTTGCTGGCAAGACGCCGGAGGACAACTTCAAATACAAGCCGGTCAGCGTCCATCCTCAGGTGAGACACTGTCGTTGTTGTTGTTGTTGTGGTGGTTGTTGTCGTCGTCGTCGATGTTGTTGTTGTTTATCCAATTTATCAGATCTGTTATCAGATAGGTTTGATAGGTGGATAGTATTTGGCCCTTTGTGTAGTTAGACGACGCGTATATTTTCTGGAAATGTTGTCAACGTATGGAATAACTCAAATCAAACGTCGCAACGTCGCAACTGATTGTACGCTCATTTCTTGTGGATGCGTATTTTATTTGAGAAATGTTGATACTTTAGTGTAATCATCATCTGTCTTTGTTTATCACATTTGTATCACGTATCATATTCCGATTTTGTTTTTTCATAATGTAAACTGATTCTCGAATCTACCGTAACCGTACGCTTCTACCGTACCCTCTACCGTACCCTCTCCAGGTGCTCTTTGACGTGTCGTTCTGGCTGCCGGAGGGTGTGGAGTTTGGAGACATGACGGCGAATGTGTTCGATCTGATCCGGTCGGTCGGAGGAGATCTCATCGAGCAGGTGAGGGGGGGGGGGAGGGGAGAGGAAGGGAGGGAGAGAGGGAGGGAGAGAGAAAGGGGGAGGTTGAACATGGAATAAGGTTGATGAAACTATTTTTTTTGTATTGTCGAATTGCTTTTCATATTGCGAATGATGTTTCCAACCGTTTTCATGTTTTGTTTGAAACGTAGTTATCATGGACCCATCGTAGTCTGGGCAATAAGAATTCGAGAATGACCGTGTCCGTGAGTCCGTGATAGCGAAATTCAGGATAACAAGAAAATAGAGAATGAGACTATGAGACATTGGAAAGCAAGGTGTATGAGAGAGAGAGAGGAGAGTGAGGTAGAGAAAGAGAGAGAGGGGGAGAGGGGGAGAGAGAGAGATTCTTGCAGGTGACCCTTAAGGACGAGTTCACCAACAAGAAACAGCGCAGGAGTCAGACGTTTGGAATCGTCTACCGGTGGGTTCAGTCATTTCTTGCATCTTTTTTTAAAGCTCTTCTTCTTGTGCAGTGTTGTGCAGAGTGCCGCATGTGCATTTTCAATATTTCGTCTCACGCCCGCGACCACAATACTTGATGTTATGAATAGAGGAGTAGAAGAAGGGATGGGGGAGGGAGGACGGGTGGATGGGTGTTGTCATTTCTGACGGGTGCAGAAGAAGAAGAAAGGAAGAGTGGAATGGTAAATGGGTGATGCGCGCGGATTGTCTTTATGCATAAGAAATGTGCAGCTGTGTATGAGTCGTCCGCTTTCGTTGTCTAGTTTTGCGTAACTGGGTAATATGTTCCAGTTCCAGATATTATAGTGGTTATATGTTTCACGATGTACATGGAGCTGGTGGGAATATTTCTTTTTTAATATTATTCTGTTTGCTGTTCGCATAATAATAATTCGGAAAACGACGTAGCTGTGAATTTTCCTGAAGAGTTTGACCTTGACAACTTGACATTCGAGTACGTGAACGTGTACGCATAACAATGCCGCAAACCGCATTTGTCATTTGTATTGATTAACGTATGGTCTGTCTCTCCGGAAACCGTTTCCGAAGTAGTTGCGAATGCCCTCCAACTACTTCGAAGTGGTTGGGGGCATTTCGGAGGCAGTTAAGAGGCATTTTGGCAGTAGTTTGAACAGACTGACCGCTACTTTAGAAGTGGAACGGCGTCCCCTAGACTTCCTTCAAACGCCGCAAAGTAAAAAAAAACCAACTTACATATTTGGATTTATCCTCTTTACCACTTTTCCATTTTCTCGGAAAAGTCTTGCAGGAGTCTCCTATAAAAGTTATCTGTTCCCTGTTGCAAAAGCCAAGAGTTGAAGTTATCAGAAATTCAGTCATTAGTCAGGATTGTCTATAGCTATTCTGTGAATAGGTTATTGATTGATTGATGTCACCTGTTTGAGGAGCCACTCGCGCGCTCTCATAACTGTCTTGAATCGAGTCTCACCTCTATATCTTTACCTCTGAGAAGTCTTGCAGGAGTCTCCTATAAGAGTTACCTGTCACCTGTTTGAGGAGCCACTCGCGCGCGCTGACGAAGGAAGAAGTTAACGTGGTTCACAAGGAGATCGAGCGGGGGCTCGAGGCGTTCGGCGTGCAGATGCGGTAGACGGGAGGGAGGGGGAGGTGGGTTCTAGGTCTAATCATTTCTTCTCTCTCTCCCTCTCTCTCTCTCTCTCTCTCTCTCTCTCTCTCTCTCTCTCTGTCTTGTGTTTGTTTGGGGTGCAGATGCGGTAGACGAGGGAGAAGATGGGAGAGGGTGAGTCTGTCCATCCATGCATCTGCGATCTGTCTGAAGCTGTTGCATCTTCGTGGATCTGAATCTGAGTCTGCCAACGGTAGATAATGGGGGAGATGAAGTGAGTCCTCGTTCTTATCATTTCTGGTCTCTTCTCCCTTTGCTGTGTTGTTGCGGTAGGAGGTAAGTCTAAGTCTGTCCTTGGCTTTGTCTTTATCATTTCTCTTTTCGTCTTCTCCTTCTCCTTTAGGTTTGAAGTTACGGTAGTTGGGAGATGGCGGGTTGGTAGAAGGTGCTTATCTCTTTGTATTTTGATGTCTTTTTCGGGGTGCAGATGGTAGAGGTAGGAAAGGGAGGAAATGAGTTCTCGGTCTCTCTAATCATTTCTTGTCTCCTCTCTCTTTTTTGTTTGGATGTGCCCTCGGGCTCATCATTTCTACTTTCTCTTTGGGGTTTCCAGTTTCTGTATTTTAGCGAGTTGCAAGGCATGTTCGTGTGTGTTTACTTGTTTACTTGTTTACCCTATGCAACGGCGTCTGTTGCGAACCTCTTGGAGTAATTTGTGTCATATTACGACGTGAAGCGATCGCTCATAATGTCGTGGCCCCATCCCCCTCCCTCTCTTTCTCTCTCTCGTTGCCACGCGGAGAGAGACTGCGCAATGCTCCAGGGAATGTGTTATGGGTGTAACAAGTCCTGGCCTATCTCTGTCCGTCTGCCCGCTCTCTCACTCCTCTCTGTTCCCTCGCCCTCAGTCTCACTCTCTCACTCTCTCAAAAGAGTGTTACCGCGCCAATTTCAGAGAGCTACGCGAGAGCCGACTCCAGATGCGCTCAGATTGTGCCACCAGCCCCATTGTTGTTGTTTTTGTTTTGTTGATTGTATATAATATTTTATTGTAGGATGCCATACTTTAGGTGTAGAGAGAGAGCGTTTTGTGTGTGAAAGGAGCTCCCGAGGGCAATTTCGTCGTGTCGTTTTGTCGTTTTCTCACGATTGTCCCCTTGGTGGTGAGAGCGTGAGAGGGGAGAGTGAGATTGGACTATTATATCGATTGTGAATCGGCCGGTGTTTGTTGCGTGTGTAGGCATGGAATAGCCCTCCCGCTGCTTCCTGGAATAAACAATTCGTGACACCCGCTATCGCTCGCTTGTTTCGACCTCTGGTCTATCGGTTCTCTTTCCGAGAGTGTATCTCTCTCTTTTTTCATTCCATGATTTTGTGATAATTTTTATGTGTATTATTCATTGCAGATGCGAGTTTGAGCGGGGTGAGTGAGAGAGAGTGAGGCAAGACGACGACACATTTACGAATTTACGCGGAGATATTGTCTCATAAGTGAGTCTTCTTCTTTATTTTTTTTTGGATTGTGTTGTTTTCGTATGCAGCTGGTTTGAAGGTTTGGACAAGGGTCGCGGTTTCACTGTTTATCGCTGGTGGATGCAGATGTGGTGACAAAGGACGAGAGAGAGAGAAAGAAAGAGAGAGAGAGAGGGAGAGAAGGAAAGAAAGAAACATATGTGCGCGCCATTCATTTTGTGAGTTGTGAGTGTGACTAGCTGGGCTGGAAATTGAACTTCTAGGGAGACGGGAAATGCGAAATTGAATGAGAAAGGAAGGGTGGCTTCCTGGCTTTTTCTTTTGAGCGGAGAGGAGGAGGGGAATGAAAGGGGCTGTCGTAGGTGTGAGAGAACACGATTCCATCATAGGTAAGAGAGAGGAGTAGAAAAAGAGAGAGAGAGAGGAGGAGGATAAGAGAGAGAGGGGGAGGAGGAGGGAAAGGAGGAGAGAGAGAGGGGGATATATTTTCACATGGTCAAAATGGGGGAATCGTGGAGATGTGGTTTCGTTGGGGGGGCGTTCTCAAATTACACACCACACGCGAAAATATCGGAAGATTGTGGGAGCAGGAGCAGGAAAAGGAGCAGTCGACTCCATTTGCAGTTTCAGTATTTTAGTGTGATTTCCCATATTTTAATCTATGGAGTTTCTATCATTAGGTCCACTCCTTTTTCAGTTTCAATATTTTAATGTGTATTTCTATAATCTATTTGTTTTTCTAGGAGTACTGGCATTGAACATTTCAAAGTGGATCGATGTATTGATTCAAGTGGTTTTTCAATCGTATGTAATGATGGTGAAACTTATTTTTTCGTGGTTCACGCCCACGCGTAGTGTGGATCTAGAATAATATCATTATCTAGAATGATAAAGCTATCGGAATATAAAGGTATTCGTATTATCTGTGTTTGTCTGAGCTCGCTGTTTATAGATCTTGATGAAGGGAAAATCGAGAAGCTTTTTTTAATATTGAGCGATTATCAGTTATGCATTGGTTAGGTAGTTGCGTATTGGTTTCTGCAATTGTTGTGAGTGGTTGCTCTGCTCGATTGAAAGTTTGAAATTAAAATTAGAAAGCCGGGGGCGCGGCTCAGTGGATAGAGCGTTCGTCTCTCAATCTCATGGTCGCTGGTTCGATCCCCCTCGGAGTCAACCATTCTTGCGAAATTCTCCAAGCCCCTGTGGTGTGGCAAACCACTCTCATGGTAGCCAGAAGGCGTCACAGCACCATCTACGGACTCAAGAACGGAATTCAAGACGTCCGACGCCACCCAACCCAACTCCCTCTGCTGACGTTGTCGTAATCCAAGAACCCCCATCTTGTTCTCAACTAGGAGGACCCCGGATTCAACCGGCTAAACAAAAAAAGAAGAAGATATTTTTCGGATCAGTGAATCCATTGGTGTAGAATATAGGGATAACGTGTCTGATGTCTGTGTCTCTCTGTGCGGGAAGGACACGACTGTATTAGATGTCGAATCGGGAGAGTCCGAGGAGAGCGGCTGAGCCCTTGGCGATAGGAGGAAAGGAAGTGTCGATGGTAGGAACTGCGAGTAGCCTACACTTTCATCTTTCGATGTAGCACTCAGCTACCATCGCCCGATGCGATGACGACGTGCTCGTCTCCATTCGGCCCCCGTTGTGTGTACGGTTTTTGTGCGATGTGCTGCTTTGGATTTGAATCGACCGGACGGGGGGGGGAGGTGCGCAATCCGCAATTGCCAGCTTTGTTTATATGTGCGCTGTGCGAGAGAGAGAGAGAGAGAGAGATTGGAATGAGAGTGTCTATTCGCTATTGACTGACGGGCTTCTATGAGATTGCTGCGATTTGATGAAAGTAAGCACGTTTTATCATATTTCATCTTTTTGTGGAAAGGAGGATACCTTGCGCACATGCTGATTAGAGTGCAGAGCAGAGAGAGAAAGAGAGAGAGAGAGCGGGGGGGAGAGAGAGGGGGGAAGGAGAAGTGTTCGCTTGAATGGATCCCGTAGGGGATAATCGAGGTAGCGAGACACGGGAGGGAGAGAGAGGGAGGGAGAGAGAGAGCCTCTTAGGGAAAGGTGAGTGTGGGAAAAGGAGTGCGGGTTTCTAACCGGGCTTGTGGGTGAGTGTGAGTCGAGATTATGTGAAAATGTCATGTATTGATGTGGAATGCAGTGTTGTTTTCGAAGAAGCACTACTCCACTTGTCATTTTCACTCCACGCGCATAGTGTTTTCCTTTTCTAAAATCCCACGAATAATGTTTCGGAGATATCACGTTAATGTGGATGTGATAATTTTTACGATCACATCTCTTTACTATATCACTTTGCTAATTGCAGCGATGATATTATATTATTTTTTTACATTCCTATTTGCAGTGATGCCGCGTTGTCGCGCCAAGACGCTCGTTGTTCTGGTGGTGTTGGGATGGCTCGGGGCTATCGGATACTTGCTCACCGACAGTGAGAGCCGCGAGAGAGCGCCGGTCGGTTGGTTTTGTTGGTTTTTTTTTTCTATCATGCTTTAGTTCATACTTTGATTGGAGCATGGATGTGTTGTAGATTTTTCACGTGGAAAAGAGTACGAGGGGAGTGAATTGGGAACACAAACCGGAGAAGGAGAAGAAGGAGGAGGTGCCTCGCAGGGTGAGAGAGCCGACGCTTCTGCGAACATAAACATGGGAGTGGGAACCTGGGATTGTAGTTGTGGCGTTCATCTATGTATCGAAAGCGATCAAAGCATTGATCCTTCTATTAATGTCGCGTGGATTATTCATTTCCCGCTGCTCATTTCCCGTGGTTTTCTATGTGTTTCGAAAAAGTGAAATGTCATGCACTTTTCACTTTTTTTGTGCTGTCTGAATGTACTTTGACAAGATTTAAAAAAAGAAAACATTTTTCATAATTTTACTTTGCATATGACGCTAGGTGCTAGTCTCGTTTCTGATCCAGTTTGCTCCTTATTTTTTAGTTGCGGTCAGTCTCTTCGAAACACTTTAGAATTGCCTATCGAATCGCCCTCAGAGCACTCCCGAATTGTCTTCGGAATACTCCCGAATGCCCTCGAACACTTCGGAATGCTTTGCTATCCCTTCGAAACACTCACGAATGGCTTACTAGAGACTGACCGCACTGCGAGCAGTGTCATTGCAGTCAGTTATCAGTTATCAGTCCAATGATCACGATGGAGGAAGACGCTCTGCCTCCTTTTGCAACTCACGTCAGTCAGTGTTCTCTCGTTACCAGCGGCGCGGCTTCGAGGGTTGCTAATTTCTCTGTCATTTTTTTTTGCCATGATCTAATTCACTGGGTCTCTGAGCTTGGTATGTGAATAACGTGTCCTCCCACTGTCCGGCTTTTCTATGGTACCTATCGGGCTGTTATGCGGTCATGTCTTCCCACTCTGGTGCAATGTGCATTTGCTATCTTTGTATTCTTATGTTGTAATGTGCCACTCTTGCCGTGTTTCAGTGGGGCGGCCTTCAACTTTTGCCATATGTTCTAATTCCGTTTCAAATCACATGTCCTCCCCTCTATGGTTCCGTTTTCCCAGCCGGGTTCGGGTTGAATCATGGCAGCTTTGTTCTCGCAACCCTCGCCGTCTTTCAGTGGGGCGGGAAGTTGGCGGCGGTCCGCAACCCGGCACTTCGCGGTCCTGGTCAGCCGGCGATGCAGCCGGATAAGATCGTCGTGAGTCGTTTTATTCTTTTTAAAGGAAAGTACCACTCTAAAATTCATGTCATGGATTCTTTTCGAATATGTAGTATGAACATGTCAAATTTCGGTGAATACGAAATTGTATTTCCCAGTTTACAAAACATAATTTCTCAAAAAATTGTTAGTGAACAATGATCCAATGGAACTCAAACGCGTATTTTACCAGAAAACGAGTTATCTTTTCACTTCTACATGGTTCAGAGAAACTGTGAACAATAGAAATATTTAAAAGATATTGAGAGTATAAAATAACAAACGTGAAACCAATCGTCGGAAACGAAACGTGCGACCCACAACTTTTCGTAGTGTATGGGACTGCCCCCGGTCTGCGCGCACACTCCGCGAGTGTGCGCGCAGACCGGAGGCAATCCCATACACTACGAAATTTACGAACACCTATTTTACAGGCATCCTGGAAAATTCATCACTTCATCACTTCATCACTTTGACTTCATCACTTCATCACATGTGATGAAATGATGAAGTGATGAAGTGATGAAGTGATGAAGTGATGAAGTTTCAATTTTCCTTTTTTTTGACAAACTTTTTTTTAATTTGTAAAAAATGAAATGTAATTTTTTTGTAAACTTTCAATCGGCAACGGCAACAGATGTCCGTTCCAAGATGAAGAAAATCCTTACTTGAAAACTTGTAGGATGCAAATGATGATGTGCTATTGTAGAATGCTACAACAAGATCGTTTTGTACCAATTGCGCTCTTGCCGCCATACCAACGAAAGATGACGACGTATTGACGACGTCAGGTTACGTTGGTGGATAAGGGTTTGCTTGCGTGAACGTCCCTCAAACACGGATGAAGATGAAGAGCATGAAATAGGAAGAAGAAACTTCCCAACTTCCCAGGAACATCGTCCCCTTCCTCTTTTATGTAAATTGACAAGATATCTTCCGCTTCTGCCATGTCGCCTTTCACGTCGTTATGGTTATCGCTATAGAGAAAAGCTAAAACTAGTAAAAAACGATTAAAAGTTTACAAACAACAAGTTACAAAGTACTTTTAAGAAAAAAAAGTTAAAAAGAAAAAAAGAAAATTGAAACTTCATCACTTCATCACTTCATCACTTCATCACTTCATCACTTCATCACTTCATCACTTCATCACATGTGATGAAGTGATGAAGTGATGAATTTTCCAGGACACCTATTTTACATGATCTGTTCTTTTTCAGCATACATTTTATTCATGAAAAGAGATCGTATTTTCATATATTTTCACGTGCTAGTTGTAGTTTATTCACAAAATTTAGAGTGGTATGCTCCTTTAAATCTATAGGTAATTAATAAGTGTCTATTTTATAGTTTATATATTAACATGGAAAGGTGATGGTGAGTGTTATTTCACTTTCTACTTATATTCGCTCAATACTTGAGCCGCGCGCTGTGGGGTAGATCAGAGGAAGATAGATCAAAGGAAAAGTTATCGCTCTTGCGCAGCCTACAGTGGCGGCCAAAAATGTATCACCTTTTGGTTTTTGCTCTCTATATTATGTCCTATGCATTGGGTCGTTTTGAGGGCAAATTTGGGTAAACTATAACTTGGGGTTTGTTTAATACTAGCCAGATAAAGTGGTGGTGAGTCTATTTCTATTTGATTAATAAACATTTTCTTTTAAAACGTACAAGCGTGAATATGCAACTCTTTTTTTCAAATTAATGCGATTTATTTTCTTTCATATTAATTTCATTGATGTAATTTCGGGCATTCATGCCATAATGGTGATGATTATGCTGAGTGAGAATCATTAATCAATGGTTCTTCTTTTGGTTTGTGTTCGGAGATACGTATTGAGTTAGATTCGACAGCGCGGGTGATTGGTCGATGTTGGAACTTGTTTTCGGTGTATTTTAAAGTTTGGCGTAGTGTCCGGGCTGTGTAGGCTGATGTTGAATACGGTGGTGGTGTGGGAGTGGGATATGGACAGGGAAATGAGAAGGATTTGTGAGTTTAGTTTACTCGTCTCATTCATCTTCTTTGTTGTGTTATTTTCAGGATCTGATGAGGATGATGTTGAAACTTGAGTTGATATGGAAATGAATATCGTTGAATAGCGAGGTCTTTCAGGTTCCCCAGCAGATGTCGGCACACTCGGTGGAGAAGGAAGAGGCCGAGGCGGAGTTGGACGGAGGAGACGGAGAGGGAGGAGCAGGAGCAGGAGGAGGTGTATATATTTGTATATTGTATATATTTTGCGTCGCGTGTGCGTGTCCAGCACTCGCAAGTATTCAAGATTGCTATGGTTATTGAAGATTATAGAGTTGGAGAAAAGTGTTTGATTGATTGATTGATTGATTGAAAGATGTTATAGATCCCGTGGGTGTGCCGGCGGATCTGGATGTGGCAGAAAAGATGGAGAAGAGTGTGGGAGGAGTGGAGCAGCCGGTGGGTGGTTCGGGTATTGATTTATTGACTGGAAGAATATTGATTGATTGGGGGTAGCGGTAGCGGCCGGTGGGTTGTTACTAACGCTTTATCGTGTTCATTATAGTTATTACTTGTTCATTATCGATGTTTTGTTGTCTTCAGATCGCTGCCAAGGCGGCCGACGTGAAACTGCCTGAGAACACGGAGAGGATAGAGAGGAAGGGTGAGGATCTCTCCTCCTCCTCCGTCTCCTCCTCTCTCCTCCTCTCCCCCCCTCTCTCTCCCCCCCCCCTCTCTCTCTCTCTCTCTCTCTCTCTCTCCCTCCTCCTTTACGTCCCCCTCTCTAGGCGCTGGCGTTGCGTGGAATGCGTTCAACTACGACGAGTACCTAGCGAAGGGGAAGCTGCAGCCGGGGGAGGACAAGTACGCGGCGAACAAGTTCAACCAGGTGGGGGGAGGGAGAGGGATGAGAGAGAGATGGGAGAGAGAGCGAGGGAGGGAGAGAAAAGGAGAGAGAGAGGGAGAGAGAGAGAGAGAGATGAGTCCTTTACAGGCCGCCTCGGACGCAGAGCGCCCCGATCGCGCCATTCCCGACAGCAGAGAGTACCAGTGAGTCATTGTTGCTTTAAGTTTTAAACGACTTTGGAAATGTATTGAGTATATTGAATATATAATTTTTGTATTAGTCATTGGAACGTATTTGTGCAGGTATTTGGAAATGTTTATATTTTTTGCGTATTCGATAGAATTTTGTGGTTATTTCACTAAAAGCTTGGAGAAAAAAACCCCTACGATTTTCGAAATCGAATCAAATTTTTATGTTTTGAGTCTCGCGAAGTGGACGGTTTATGGAAAATCCAACAATGCTGGTAGCTGATATGTAGTTAGCTGACATAACTGACATAGCTGATAGCTATGCACTGAGAATCCTATACGCTGATAGCTGTGATGGTTGATTGGTTGGTTGCAGATGCAAGGCTCTCCAATACCCGGTGGACTCGCTCGAGGCGACTTCGATCATCATCACATTTCACAACGAGGCGAGGAGTACGCTGCTGAGGACAGTGGTGGGTAGGGGGGGGGAGAGAGAGAGGGAGAGAGAGAGAGGGATAGAGGGAAGGATGGAGGGATGGGAGAGGGGAAGAGAGAAGAAAGAGAGAGAAATGAGGGGTGATAGGAAGAGAGAGGGATGAGAGGAAGAAGGAAGAGGGATGGAGGGTGGTATTGGTGACATGGAGAAAAGTAGTGTGATAATTCAATTGATTTCTTCAAAAGATTTTTTTATATGTCAGATGATGTGCTGACAAGAAATCACTTTCTAGAAATGTATTTGTATTGTATTATAATAGGAACGAAGTCGCATACAAAAAAGTCTGTAGCTTAGATTTCTGGTTTTCAAATACTGTGTTCAGGTGACTGCTTTTCTGCGGTCGCCGCCCGGGAAAGTGAAGGAGATCATTCTGGTAGACGACTGGAGCAAGGTGGGGCTGTCTGTCACTCTTTGTCCATCCGTCTGTCACTCTGTCAATGGCCGTCTTTCTGTCATCCTGTCATTCTTATCCTATCACTATTCCATCTTCTCTCACCCAGTCACTGCCACTGTGCAATTTGTCATCATATCATCCCGTCACCTCTGTCATCCTGTCCCTGCCGTTGTCATCCTGCCTGTCTGTAGTCCTGTCATCCTGTCACACTGTCACCTTTCTACATTTTCACTCTGTTATATCCTATCTCTGTCGCTGTCAGTGACAGTCTGTCATCCAGCCGGTCTGTAGTCCTGACTCCTCTCCTTCTGTCATCCTGTCATCCTCTCATACTCATCTTTTCACTATTCCATCCTGTCCCCCTGTCACTCTGTCACCTTGTCACTGTCACTGTCACCCTGTCATCTGTCACTCTGTCACCTTGTCACTCTTTCAGGACGAGTCGATCGGCCGCGATATTGCCGAGATGGCGGATGTGATTGTGCTGCGGAACACGCAGAGGGAGGGTGGGTTCGGGTATGAGTTACTAGTAATGCTACTAGTAGTTACTAGTAAGTTACTAGTAGTTACTAATTACTAATAAGTTGCATTTCGAAAGAAGATCGTGCAGAGAAAGAGGAAGATGAATGTTTTTGCGTAACGTTCTCGGTTTTTCGAGATGTATGTTTCAAGATGTGTATAAATGAGGTTGGTAGTGGGTTCAAACAATCGTCGTCTTGTGTGAAAAGAATTTGCAAAATAAGTGTGAGATGTGTTGGTGTTTGGTGGTCGCATACACATGTGTCGCCACAGTTTGATGGATCCCCGTGGACGCCGCTCGTTTACTGGTCAACTGGTCTGATCCGCTCTTGCGAGTGAAGGAGCCAGCAAAATGCATGGGAATTCCCATCCATTGGATCATACTATGGTATTATATTATAGACTCCCTCAGTTATTATGAACTCGCCACCGTTGCAGGTCTGATCCGCTCGCGAGCGAAGAGTTTGAGGTTTTATGTTAGGTGTGAGAGCAGTGAGAGTTAGGAAACATTTGATTTCTTCATGGGCGGGTCCAAAGGCGAGTGTGTGGACACACTTCATATTATCATATATTGATCCCACACTCGCTTCCGTTTGCAGGTCTGATTCGCTCGCGCGTGAAGGGCGCGGCCATAGCCACGGCTCCCGTGCTGACGTTTCTCGACTCGCATGTGGAGTGCAATGCCGGGTGGCTGGAGCCCATGCTGGACAGGGTCAAGCAGGTGGGGGGAGAGGAAGGAGGGGAGAGGGAGGGAGGGGGAGGAGAGGGAGAGAGAGAATTGAGAGTTGAGAGGGTGAGGAGAGAAGGAGGGAAAGGGGGAGGGAGAAAGGAAGACACATGAAGTTATTTTCATTGATTATGTTCTTGTGAATGTGCTGCGATTTGTGGAGTGGTGTACGGAGAAAAAAAGAGGCGAAAGTAATTTCCGGGTGAGCCGGTGAGCGTTGTATGACATTGGTGGCAATTCAAAACCTAGCGTCTATTGTGTAATTTCTTGAAGAACACAGTTTGTTGTGAATGTGAAACGCAGTGTTTGTGTCTTTTCAAAGATTTGTGTTCTCAATATGAGAGAGAGAGATCTCTTTTCAGAATCCGAAGGCCGTCGTCGCTCCGATCATCGACGTCATCAACATGGACTCGTTCCACTACGTCGCCGCCAGCGCCGATCTCAGGGGAGGTGGGTATTGATTTATTGTTTTATCGATGTATTGATTCAAAAGAGTTCGGATAGTATATTTTACCTCAAAAGAGGTGCGTTTCGATTTATTGTGTGACTGAACCTTGATTTAGAATTTTTGACATTGTATGTTTCACACCCAGATGATTTTAGCGTTTTGTAAAAGGTAATTAATGTGAGTTGGTTGGTAACTCGAAATCTAGTACGCGTGAAATCATATGAGCATATTACTCTGCTTATTTATTGATATTGTTTCAATCTACAATAAATACAATCAATAAGCTAGATCAAAGTGGGATACTTATAGATATAGACCTAGGAAAAACTTGCATTAGCAAATTCCATATCAAATTGCCTTGAACCCTTTCGTCTTGTGCAGGTTTCGACTGGAACCTGGTGTTCCGGTGGGAGTTCCTGACTGGGAAGCTGAAGGAGCAGCGGCACAGCAACCCCACCGCGCCGGTCAGGTGGGTGGGAGGGAGGTCTGGGGGCTGTGCAACTGATGAGACTTGCGCCGTAATTGCTTCACACACATTTGAATGTAATTGATGCGAATCGAGTGAGCGCTTGAGAATGATGGATTATACTCGGGTTGTTGTCAGGTCTCCGACGATGGCGGGCGGGCTGTTTATGATCCGGAAGGACTGGTTCGAGGAGCTCGGCACGTATGATATGCAGATGGACGTGTGGGGAGGGGAGAATCTGGGTGAGGGGGGAGGGGAGAGAGAGGGGGAAAGGGAGAGGGCGGGAGATAGGAAGGAGGGGGTACATACTGACCTTCTCTTTTCAGAGATGTCGTTCCGCGTGTGGCAGTGCGGTGGCGTGCTGGAGATCATCCCCTGCTCTCGCGTCGGCCACGTGTTCCGCAAGCAGCACCCCTACACCTTCCCCGGCGGCAGCGGCAACGTGTTCCAGAAGTGAGTCACGTGTTTGGGTTTCGGCTTTCTCGCTGTAATGTGTTCTAGAAGTGGTAAGCTTGTTCTCTAGATTATTGAATTGTTGAATAATAATTATTAAATAATCAATGGTCTCCAACATTATGTTTTTCTTCTTGTTTTTTTCTTAATTAAATGTCTGAAAACTTTTTACTATCACCTGATTTTACTCAGGAACACGCGTCGCGCGGCCGAGGTGTGGATGGACGATTACAAGCAGCTCTACTTGAAGAACGTCCCGTCGGCCAGATACGTCAAGTTCGGAGAGTGAGTTCACTATCAGAACTGCTTTCGATTCAGAATGTTTATCTCGAATCTAGTAAAGTGGACAAAAATCCCAAATGATTGACTGAATCTTACACGAGTTATGATTCGCAGGCAGATTGCTACGGTAGCAGAGCTTTAGCAACACACCAGTCGTAGAGTGGATTCGAACCCGCGACATGAACCAGCCTAACAATTTGAGAGGCGAATTACCGCCTGCGCCATAGAAGCGACGAGTGCAATTTGCTAGCATTGAAGGAGCTAGTTGACTTGCGATCAATCAAAGACGGACTGTGTGAAGGAATATATTGTTGTACCTTTTCAGTTTGCAGTATTTATTTGTTCACGTTCTTTTTTCTATTCATCCATCCATTTGAGCATCTCTGAGCGCCTGGAGCTTCGCGATCGCCTTCAGTGCAAGGACTTTGACTGGTACCTCAGCGAGGTCTACCCCGAGCTCAAGTGCGTATCGATTGATTGAGTATCGATTTATCGATTAATTATCGATCGGGGTTTGCAGGGTGCCGGCGCGCGACAAGGGCGAGCTCTACCACATCAAGAACGGCATTCAGTGCCTGGACGGACTGGGCCACAAAGCCGGAGAGACGGTGGGAGTCTACCAGTGCCACGGAACAGGAGGAAACCAGGTGAGCGGGTTGTTTACTTGTTTGTTTACCTGTTTGTTTATCACGGGAAACGGTTTTTTTTAAATTGATTTTTTATACAAAAACTGCGAAAAACGTATCAGTGTCGCGTAGTGCGCAGTGAGAAATTGCGGTCAAAAGTGGGCGGGTCCAAGCTTCTCTGATCGATATGTTACACGTAAGCACTCGCTTTTCGCTGTTTTTGCGCGGTTTGAAGTGATTTTGTTTGTTACTTTTGATTGTTTGTTGTTGTTTTCGATTCATACGTGTTACTTGTTGCAGGAATGGCGGTACGATTCTACCAGCGGAAAGCTCGTCGGAACGATATCCAAGCTGTGTCTGTCGGTTGAGATGGGCAGCGTGCTGCTGCGGCCGTGCAATGAGGTGGTTTTTTTTAATATTAATTATTTTATCGGGTTTGTTTATATTATAATTCGTGATTTAGGTGACGGAGCGTCTGCGGCTCGACAGGAGCACCGGATGGATCGCGCAGGGCGGAAGATGTGCCGCAATGGTCGAGAACGTGAGTGTTTTGTTAATATTCAATATCTTCTTTTTTAAATGTATATTATTCATAATATAAAATTGCAGTCGAACGGCGCGCTGCCGTCTATCGTGCCGATGCCGTGCGACAACAACGACATCCAGCAGAAGTGGATCTTCGAGCGCAGTCCCGGTTTCGGCGAATCGCAATAGACGGCGTGGTATTTATGACATTTTCTTATCTTGCCTTATTGATATAACTTATCATTCTCTCGAGTGCGAGTACCCTAAGTGCAATATTGTTGATTGTTTTGCATTTTGTCTTCCGCCAGTGCACCTCGTATGTTTTGCTTTACCAGCAAGTTGCCAGTTTTGTATTCTTCATATTGCCATGTTCATTTTCATTTTGCACTACTTGCCTTGCCATCACTCCATGCACAGTTTTATATGCGCAAGATTTCTAGTCAATGTTTGTAATAAAGTTTAAAAAAAATAAGTTTGGCGCTGATCTATTCCACGTGCACTTGGTTCGACGACCATGCGATATCTGAATGTTGTGACGTGTTTTGTGTGTTATTGATTTATCGATTAGATGTTGCGCGGTGTGGTTGTGCTGGCGGCGCTGGCTGCCGTCTCGCACGCCCTCTACTTCCACATTGCCGAGACGGAGAGGAAGTGCTTCATCGAGGAGATCCCCGACGAGACCATGGTAAGGTTATTGATTTATTTTATACAACATCGCTGGCCTCTGTTGGTAGGCTATTCATTAGCTTAGCGATTTGATTTATATGGTGAATTGGGTTGTTCAACTGATGGAAACCATATTGTAAGAATAATGGTAGTGGTAATTTGGAGTTACTGTGAAACTTGATTTTGAAATATTTTTGACGTGATATTGACGTATTGATTTTTGAATAAGCGTTTTGATTTGTCTTTGTCTAGGCGACTATTCCGCTTTTACCGGTAGCCCTAGCATCTTATGAAGAAGATGCGGTGAAACTTAATTTGTGTATTTTGTTTCTGTTTTTCAGGTGACTGGAAACTACAAGGTGCAGCTGTACGACCCGAACACGAAGGGCTACGGAGACTACCCCAACATTGGCATGCACGTCGAGGTCAAGGACCCCGAGGAGAAGGTGCGCGATGTCTTCTTTTGTGACGTCATTTGGAATCTGATTTCGATATCTGTTGCTATCGAGATTCACTTGATGTTTGTCGAATTTGATCTACCGAGCGCGTATGTTCGAGTCTTGTCTCGATTCGTTCAATCGTCTTGAGATTAGGTACATCGAGAATACATTTGAATTGTCTTCATTCCATTGTGGTTGTTTGCAGGTGATTCTGTCGAAGCTGTACACGTCGGAGGGCCGCTTCACGTTCACCTCGCACACTCCCGGTCAGTGCGCCCCGGTCACATTATGGCAATTATGCAAATTATGTAATGTATGGATAAGGTAAAATGCATTATACAACTTCGCACACGCCCGATCATTCGGCTGGCAGTCTTTTTTTCGAATTGATTTACTGCTGATATCAAAAACAACAACGGAATTGAAACACACAGGGTTAAGTATCTCTCGGTGGTTCCTTCTTGTCGAGACCCGACGTGAAAAAGGAGTGGTGTGCTTGGTCTAACAATTAGGGTGACGTCGGACAGCACTCGGACATGTTATTTGCATTTGGTTACACTTTATATGATTTAGTGAGTGAGAATAATGTATGGAATGGCTCTGTGATTGTGAGTTATTATAAAGTTTATCCTGGTCTCGTATTAACCATTGGCAGTGTAGGTTAAATGTAAACGTAGTGTGATGCATATTTTTAGGGCTAATAGTGATGTGCTACGAAGTTGTGTTTGTGTACGGTGTGCCTTCCCATCGGGTCAAAAGAGTTGTGTTGTATACAATTTCTCATATGTACTTCCCTCTTTCAGGAGAGCACGTGATCTGTCTGTACTCGAACTTTAATTTATGAAAATTGTGAAATTCAAATATCTGATTTTTCTGACTAATCGTAATCGCTCTTATTCTATATTCATTACAGGAGAGCACGTGATCTGTCTGTACTCGAACTCGACCGCGTGGTTCTCGGGCGCCCAGCTGCGCGTCCATCTAGACATTCAGGCCGGAGAACACGCACAGGACTACCAGGAGGTGAGGGGAGGGGGGAGAGATAGAGGGAGAGGGAGAGAGAGAAGAGAAGGGGAGAGAGGGAGAGAGACAGAAAAGAAGGGGGAGAGTGCTAGAGCTAGTACTAGTTATGTGCTGATGAAACAGTGGACAGGAGGTGGGAGAGAGGCGGCATTACTCGAGTGGCGAGTGCGAGAGTGTAATTGTGGAGTTTACTGTGTCCGCGTATCTTCCAATTGTTTTTTTTAAAAAAAATTTAAGACTAATTTGTAACTTTGAAACTGTTTTTGTATAACATTGTTTTATATTTACAAATGTCAAAGGTTCATTCGGAGTTGCAAACATGATCATGGCACGTTGGCACGTACAAAAGCGAAAACAAAGTGTCTTAGGTTCTTTAGTATTGGGTATTGCATTCATTCTCTTTTCCCAGATCGCCACCAAGGACAAGCTGAACGAGCTGCAGCTGCGCATCCGACAGCTGCTCGACCAGGTGGACCAGATCACAAAGGAGCAGAACTACCAGAGATACAGGTGGGCAGGGGGGGAGAGGGGTATGTGATTGGAACCGGCGGACCAACGATATGGGTGTGGTATGGAAAGAAGGTAGAGTTGCGAGCGACTGCGATTGCATTCATCCAAGCGTGTTGAGAATAGAGAACACTGAGAATAGAGACGAGGACGGTCGTAGTATGCAGGCAGATGTTCTGTAGTTCTATTTTATGCAATATTGTGACTTGAAAGGTTTATGTGAGCGTAATGAATTGACAAGTGGAATATGGCGTGAATGTGCGTAATGTGTGTGGATTGTAGGGAGGAGCGTTTCCGTCAGACGTCTGAGTCTACGAACCAGCGCGTGCTGTGGTGGTCGGTGGGACAGACTCTGGTCCTCGTTGTCACTGGCGCCTGGCAGATGCGCCATCTCAAGGGATTCTTCGAGGCCAAGAAGCTCGTCTAAGAAAGACCGACATCGCTGGCCTCTGTTGGTAGATTGTCGTCGTAATTTATTCTTGTTGCCTTTGACTGGTATAATATTTGAACATGCAACTTGTCTACAATCAGTCTTCTGTCTCGTCTCTCTGTTTTGTATTTATGCTCTCTCAATATGTGATATGCTAGGGGTTTCGAACGAGATGTTTGTGGATGATAAAGGATTTTTATGATGTTGCGTGGAGTATTGAAGTGATGAAGTCTGCAACTTTCCGATATCTGCATGAAAGAGCATGGTGGTTGGCTAATGTCTATGAGATAGGAATGAAGTGCACATGGTAGGAACTGCTAGCTGCTGTGTGAATAGCAGTTCCTACCATGTGCACGTCCTTCCTACTATCTTCTAGGGTTGTCTCTTGTCTCACCGATGTGATCGGTCTATCAGAGAGAGAGAGAGAGAGAGAGAGACAATGGAACCGAGACAAGTTCGAACCAAGGCTGAGATGCTGAAGCGCATGCGAGAAGTGCCGGTGGTGGAAGAGGCAGATGAGGATTCGGTGGGTCGATGGATTACGGTAGATGTAAAATGTGATGTAGAAGTTGAAATGTTTTGTGTTACTCCACAAGGATGCGGCACACATGAAATTATCATTCAATAGTAATCTCACTTGAGCAAAATGACTGAAATTATTTCATTGGAGGTATGAGCAAACAGGCCTGTGAACTATGACAATGGAGATTGGAGAAGTTGAATCATATCTAAACCATGAACTATATAAATAAGTGGAAACCATTCATCATGCCTGTTTGTGCAGGTGGGATCGGATGGCGCCGGTGTGGAGTGTGTTGAAGACTGGTCTGTACTGCCTGCTGGTTCGGTGGTCTCAGTGCCTCAAGTAGCGGTCAGTCTCTTTAAACTACTGCCAAAATATCTCCCAACTACCTCCGAAATGCCTTGCAAAACGCCTTTCAACTTGCCTTGCAACTACTCCCAACTACCCCCGAAATGCCCCCAACCACTTTACACTACTTGCGAATACCCTCCAACTAATTCGAACTATGTACTTCGGAAACGGTTTTCGAAGAGACTGAGCGCGCGTTCAGTGGCTGCCGCATGTGGCCTTCCCGCCACAGCCTATCGCTGCCCCTCTCCTGCCACCGATTCGCCCAGCCCAAATACCGCCGCCACCTGCCAAGAAGCGAGCGCTGCGGGAGAATACGGTGGGTGACCGAGTTACTGTAGATTGAAATGATATAATGATCAGTAATACAACAGCGGGTATACAACACTAGGGGTTTAGACTGCGTAACCCCATATCGGTTTTATGCAGGTGGAGTCGGTGTCGGTGAGCCAGCCGCCTCCGCCGCCGCCGCATCGCATCCCCCACACGCTCAAGTTGCCGGTGAAGGTGGTTGGATTGGTGCGCGCGCCGGCGTCGTCGCCGCAGTCTCTCCCGACTGGCACAGCAGACAAAGTGGTCACCGGCGAGACGGTATGGTTGCATTGTGCATACGGTACACTGCAAGGGCTGATATAGTAATGTTCAGGGGGATAGTTGGAGGCGTTGTGCATTCGACTACAGAAATGAAGATACTCATTTTCCGTGCGGGACCACACACCGTGCAGTCGGTGAAAATGATGTCGGATCTATCCAATGCCAGCGAAAAATGACCAAGCGCTTTCGAGAATGCAACCTGCGAGATCATTTTCGCCGACTGTCCGGTGTGTGGTCCCGCACGGAAAATGAGTATCTTCATTTCTGTAGTCAAATGTACAAGGCTCCCAACTAATCCCCAGAATAAAACCATAATAATATTAGTATTTATCTACCGTGACTGTAACATACACGAATATGTGAAAAAATAGCGAACTATCGCAAATGTGGAGCTGGCCCTAGGCTAATTGGTCATATTACAGTGAATGATGTTGTCTGTTGTTGATCAGCCACTATATGGTGTCGATATAATCAACAATCAATAATCAATCGATAACCAGTCACACTCAGGTGGCAGTGTCGCGTCAGCGTCGTGTCGCCATCTGCCAGCCGCTGAACCAGTGGAAGCAGGTGGGTCGACTTGGTGTTGGCACCAGACTTGGTACCAGACTTAGTACCAGTGTAAGTGCTGCCGAAATGCCTTCCAACCACTTCAAACTACTTGCGAAATGCCTCGTAATAAACTAGTCTATCTCGCGGTACCTCTGATCAAGGTGCGGTCAGTCTCTTCGAAAGCCATTGGGGTCGGGAGTGTTTCGAAGGCATAATTAGGCATCCTGAAGTGTTCGGGGGGGGGGGGGGGGGGGGGGTGGGGGGTATTCGGGAGTTATTCAAAGAGACTGACGGCAACTACATCTCCACACAAGCCTGTAGCCTGTTCTGTGGTGCCTTCAGCGCGGTTAGATTCCAAGAAAATCAAAAGAAGTTCTATAAAAAAATCATAGCACGCATCCGGTTTTCGGTCCCTACCACCAGACCGAATGTGTGTACCTACCAGCCAGGTGTGCTTTTTCAGGTGCTGTCCTCGAACTCGCTGAGCCGTCTGCGCGCAGAGATTGCCGCCCGCCAAGCTATGGTTCGTTTTCTTCATTCTTGTTTTTACATCCATCTCCATTTTGATCCACCATATTGCGAGACACATTTCTTTTTACAATTGTTTCTAATTGCTATCTTATTCTGAATATTGATTCAATGATTCACTGACTGATTGACGATTGACTGTCTGACTTGATTGATTGGTTGATTGCTATGGTTCTCTTATTGAGATTGAGATCGGTTCAATCAATATTATTCCAATTGATTGACTGATTGACGGATTGACTGATTGACTGATTGACTGATTGACTGATTGACTGATTGACTGATGCACACAACACAGCAGATAGATTCCATTACTATTATTGTATTTGTATAATGTACAATGCCACTCTCGTACTTTATTTTCAGATGAGCGCTATCTACGAGCTGCCGAGCCCGAGTGGAGACGACATGGTGAGGGTGCTGCGATGGGACAAGCAGTGCGAGAAGCTGAGGAGGAGGATCGAGGAGGTGGAGGGGGAGGAGGAGGAGGTGAGAGGAGAGGGAGGGGGAGAGAGAGGGGGAGGGGAGAGAGAGAGATGGGAGAGGGAGGGAGGAGAGGGAGGAGGTGGAGGGAGAGGGGGAGGAGAGAGGGAGGAGGTGAGAGGGGAGGAGAGGGAGAGGGAGGAGAGAGGAAGATGGTGAGAGTGAGGAACGAGGAGGTGGAGGGGGAGGAGGTGAGAGAGAGAGGGGAGGGGGAGAGAGGGGGGAGGGGGAGGGAGAGGGGGAGAGAGGAGGTGAGAGGAGAGGGAGAGGGAGGAGAGAGGAAGATGGTGAGAGTGAGGATCGAGGAGGTGGAGGGGGAGGAGGTGAGAGAAGAGAGAGAGAGAGAGAGAGAGAGAGAGAGAGAGAGAGAGAGGAAGAGGGGAGGGAGAGGGGAGAGAGAGAGAGAGAGAGAGGGAGGGAGAGGAGAGGGAGGGAGGGAGGGAGAAGGAGAGAGAGGGGAGGGAGGGAGGGAGGGAGAGAGGGAGGGAGTAAGGGATAATGAGAGAAAAAGAGAAAGAGGAGGAGAGATAAAGATGTTAAGGCGAGTATGCAAGGCGATGATCACCCCTCTTCTGTTCCCGTCATGTCATCCGCACCCTCGCTGCCTGCCTTGCCCGTGAAGAGTGCGACCCGCCCGGCCCGCCCGCCGTCCCTGCCCACTGTCGAACAGGAGACGACGAGAGATGGACAGGTATCATTTATCATTCAATCAATCAGTTATCCAAAATCGATATATCCTTACTATACAACAAGTGCGTACGGTACATCACAAGGTAGAAACATAGAGCACAGTGGGGGCAGGTAGGTAAAGGTAGAATGGCCAGGGTCAAAACAGCCCAAACACGGTGTGTCCAGAAGGGTTTGGTCAAAGGTTCATCCAGAATCGCATTGGATCGCATATTGTGATAGATGGTGGGAATAACGAGTTCAGGCGCGCCAGAGCGACTCTCCACCAGCGGATGTGGGATGCTCGGTGGCGGGAGGGAGAGGATCCGCGGCTCTTCAATGCGCGGTTAGTCTCTTTAAACACATCATCAGTAATCCGAAGTAGTTCGAAGACGTTGCAGGTTGCAAGGTAATCGCATCGCAAGTAATACGAAGTCGTTGGAAGTCATTTGAAGGCAATTCGAAGTCGTTTGAAGAGACTGACCGCTTCTTCAGAGCGACAATGTCGCGGCGCCACCGGCGAGGAAGCTGGCTACAACTGCACGGTCGGCGCAGCCAGGCCGCAGTCAGAGCGGTGAGATCGGTCAGATCAGTCAGGTAAGGCCTCGTTAGTCACCGTGTGTCATGTGTTATACCTTGGTCAGGCTTCGTTTTGTCCTTCCTTTGTCGCTGTGAGCTTCAGATGAGTGGTTTGCAGGCGCGCCAGAGCGACTCGCCGCCAGCGGACGTCGTGGAGACGTGGCTGAGACGAGACGTGGCTACTAGAGACGGAGACGCACGCGGTTCGCGCGATGCTCACTCTGCACACGTATGTGTGAGCAGGACGGTGCGCAGGCAGGCGCCGCCTCACTCGGACCATCACCACATGGTAAGTGGTTAAACAGATACAGGGGACTATCCACTACCCGCTGTCCGCTCATCGGCTCACGAGAGTGCGAGGGTGCAGGCCGCGTCGCGTGTCCACCATCCGCGCGCTGCGGCGGCGGCTGCGCGTGGTCAAGGGCGCACTCGCTGATTCTGACTATACTTGTGGATATAATAATAATAATATTTATTACCGTGTATACTTTATAGAAGAGAATTAACGTCATAAGTAGTGTGATTACGGCAAATGTGATCGGAATCGGAAAACAAATAAACACAAAACATGATAAAACATATAACACAAGTTCCCAAATGAGCACTCATCTAATTTAGGACGGAGGGAACAAATGAGGGTTATCTAGGAGGTACGATTTCACTGATTCACACATGATCATACATTTCTGTCTCAGGCACCGCGAGACGGCCCGATTCGCGAGTGGAACTCTGAGCTCATCCACACGCAGCCTTTGAAGGTATGGGTGGGCGTTAAAGTCAGAGATTCATCCGGAATCTTTATTCCTGAACATGACATCACAATCACAACAATGTGAAAGTAAGCATACGTTTACGTAGGCCAAGATCTTGAAAGGCTTGGGACACACTCTTCGTCCTAGGTGGGTGGGTGAAGTAGGTATTCTGACTGACTCGTTTCCGAGAGTCGCAAGCCTGTGTTCTGTGTTCGAATCAGCCGATTTAGCGTGAGAGAAATGTTTACTTCGACGTTTCCTCGAACTTGGGTTTTGGGTAGTTAGTATATGTGTAATGCATTGCGCCTGTCTATTCTGTAGTGAGAAGATTTGGATATTTTACTGAGCGAAAAATCGCTGAGCCATGTTGTCGTGCCTTAGTCTTCTTCTCGATCGGGGGCTACTTTTACCTTACCTTTATGAAATCGCTTTCTTTCAGTATGTGCGCGAGATACTCCACTGGATGCGAGATACTTCCCGAGACGACTGGGCGGACAGATTCTATGATTATATCAGCTCCTTGAAAAAGAACTTACTGGTAAGCCGATCATGTCTATCTTTTTACCTCTTCTTTGATATGTAAACAAGTTTATCGCATGTATTTTAATAGAATATGCAAAATTATTTTTATTATTCCACATATTTCTGTTTGCAGCCTGGCATTGCGGGGGTGTCGTCGCGTCTGGGCCTGTGGGTACTACAACTCGACCAACTCGAGATCGCGGTGGGAGACTATTGAGTTATTGATTGATTATTGATAAGTTTATCGCATGTATGTTTAATAGAGTATGCAAGAATTGTGGATACACACTGGCGAAATGAGTGATAATACGATTGTGTGAAAAAGTGGAAATGGTAAAACAAAATGAGCTACTAAGTCTAATAAGTTGGCGAAATTTGCTGTTTCTATCACTATATTCTCCACTCTTTCCGTTTTCTGCGTTGAAAAAACATGGACAAAAGTCGGAAGTCGGAAAATCTTATATTGCTGATACCGGCAGTAATAATAAATGAATAAAACAAAATTGTAGGATCACACATTCGGTCTGGTGAAAGGGACCGAAACCGGATGTGTGTCTTGCTAATTACATGTACTCTTTCCTGTATAATTTTGTCTAATTCACTCATGGTTGCATTCATTGTTGCAGGCTTGGAAGCACTTCAATGTGAGGGAGATCTCAGTGTGGCGGCAGCAGCAGTTCAACGCACTCAAGAGCTGCTGCGACGATATAAGGAGTGGACAGATGCAGGTGGGAGGAGCGCTCTCTCTCTCTCTCTCTCTCTCTCTCTCTCTCTCTCCCTCCTTCCCACCCCCCTCTCTCTCTCTCTCTTTCTCTCTCTTCTCCCTCTCTCTCTCCCTCGCTCTCTCTCCTCTCCTTTTCACCTCTCTCCTTCCCTCTCTCTCTCTTCCTCTCTCCTCTCCCTCTCCCCCTCTACCCCCTCCTCCAGTTGTCCCGCCTGGTGGAGCCGCAGCCTCTCCGCCCTGCCAGCTACGCTCGCTGTCACCAGCCCTTCCAGTCCACCCACCGGCCCACCATTCGAAGGGTCCGCTTCCCACTCCACGTCGCGCCGCCCACGTCCTATGCGGTGCGTTGGTGGTGTTCAATCGATCAATCAATCAATCATCCAAAATTGCTATATCCCGATTCCTGACTATACAACAAGTGCATACGGTACGCCACAAGGGCTAAGCGCTGGGAGAAGCACAGTTTAGCTACGGGTAGGGTCGAAGTTGGTGGTTTTCATTGTTGATATTGCGTTCATCTCATTCTCACTCTCACTAACACTATTCGTAAAGATTAAAAAGAGAATGTATACCTACCAATTGTTCTGGCAATATGGAGTTCACACCATCACACAATCACACCACCACACCATCACACCACCACACCACCACACCACCACAACATAACACCATCACACCACCACAACTTAACACAACCACACTATTTTCTACGATTGATGATGTTGATGGTGTGGTATTATGGTGGTGTGGGTTGTGTGAGTGGTGTGGTGGTGTGACGGTGTGGTGGTGTTATTTCCTATATGTGGTGTGGGTGGTGTGTTGGTGTACAGGAGTGGAGGTGTGGGTTGTGTGAGTGATATGATGGTGTGGTGGTGTGATGGTGTGATTTCCTATTCGCCAATTGTTCTCATCAGCCGAAAACAAGACAGAGTCTTGTTTTCGGATGATCGTGAACTCGATTATACAACGACTGAAATATTCAGTGTTTCTACTACTATGTGTAATTGACTGTGATTTGCTGCAGCAGCAGCCCATCAAGTCTAACGGCAGCCGGCTCTTGGCCCCGCCGCCGCCGCCACCGCTGCCGCCGCACGTGGTTGGTTCCTTTGTCAAGTTGTTGTTTGTAGCGCATAGTACGTTGTATATGTGCTACATACGTTGATGTAGCCTGTGTGCAGGATAATGGACCGAAACAGGGATTATCTTTTAAAAGTACTTCCGTAAAAAGTGTTGTTTGTGTTAACCTGATTCAAGAAAAGCGCATGCATATATTATTAATTTTCGAAAAATCAAATCGTAAACACCTGAACATGAAAACTAACACAAACTTGCTCTTTCAAACGAATATAGAATAGTTACACGTAACATTCAGAATAATACGATTGTTTTGTTTATTTAGTGTTTTTTGCGGTTTATTATTTATGGTTTATCAGTAAAATAAAATGTTATTCGTGATGTTGTTTGACTCAATGTTTCAGGTATAAAAATGTCAAAAAAATAAAACATGGAATTATTCAACATTAATTATTCAAAAATTATTCAACGTTTTGAAAGAGCAAGTTTGTGTTAGTTTTCATGTTCAGGTGTTTACGATTTGATTTTTCGAAAATTAATAATATATGCATGCGCTTTTCTTGAATCAGGTTAACACAAACAACACTTTTTACGGAAGTACTTTTAAAAGATAATATATGTCCTTTTGTTGAATTTCATAGAAATTTTCTCTCTCGTCTTCATACATGTAACATGTTCTTCTCTCATTATTTCATCAATTTCATTTCAAATTTATTCGATATTTTCTCGTTCTCTCGTTCTCTCCTTCCATTCCTTCCCTCCTTCTCTCCTTCTTTCCTTCTCTCCTCCTCTCCTTTCCTCCTTCTCTCCTCCCATTCCTTCCCTCCTTCTCTCCTTCTCCCCTTCTCTCCTCCTCTCCTCCTCTCCTTCCCTCCTTCCTTCCTTCCCTCCTTCTTTCCTTCTCTCTTTCTCTCGTTCTCTCTTTCTCTCGTTCTCTCTTTCTCTCGTTCTCTCGTTATCCCTTTCTCTCTTTCTCTCGTTCTCTAGTTCTCTCGTTCTCTCGTTCTCTCGTTCTCTCTTTCTCCCTTTCTCTCTTTTCTCTCTTTCTCTCGTTCTCTCTTTTCTCTCTTTTCTCTCTTTCTCTCGTTCTCTCGTTCTCTCGTTCTCTCGTTCTCTCCGTCTCTCCGTCTCTCCTTCTCTCCTTCCCTCCTTCCCCCCTTCTCCCTTTCTCTCTTTCTCTCGTTCTCTCGTTCTCTCGTTATCTAGTTCTCTCGTTATTTCGTTTTCTCTTTCTCTCGTTCTCTCGTTCTCTCGTTCTCTCGTTCTCTCGTTCTCTCGTTCTCTCGTTCTCGCGTGTCTCCTTCTCTTCTTCTCTCCTTTCCTCCTTCCCTCCTTCTCCCTTTCTCTTTTTCTCTAGTTCTCCAGTTCTCTCTTTCTCTCGTTCTCTCGTTCTCTCTTTCTCTCTTTCTCTCTTTCTCTCGTTCTCTCGTTCTCTCGTTCTCTCGTTCTCTCGTTTCTCGTTCTCTCGTTCTCTCGTTTTCTCCGTCTCTCCGTCTCTCCTTCTCTTCTTCCCTCCTTCCCTCCTACCACCCTCCTTCTCTCTTTCTCTCGTTCTCTCGTTCTCTAGTTATATCGTTCTCTCTTTCTTTCGTTCTCTCTTTCTCTTGTTCTCTCTTTCTCTCGTTTTCTCGTTCTCTCGTTCTCTCGTTCTCTCGTTCTCTCGTTCTCTCTTTATCTCGTTCTCTCTTTCTATCCTTCTCTCGTTCTCTCGTTCTCTCGTTCTCTCGTTCTCTCCGTCTCTCCTTCTCTTCTTCCCTCCTTCTCTCCTTCTCTCTTTCTCTCTTTCTCTCGTTCTCTATTTCTCTCGTTATATCGTTATATCGTTCTCTCTTTCTCTCGTTCTCTCGTGCTCTCGTTTTCTCGTTCTCTCGTTCTCTCGTTGTCTCGTTGTCTCGTTGTCTCGTTCTCTCGTTGTCTCGTTCTCTCCTTCTTTCCTTCCCTCCTTCCCGCCTTCTCACTTTCTCTCTTTCTCTCGTTCTCTAGTTCTCTCGTTATATCGTTCTCTCTTTCACTCGTTTTCTCTTTCTATCGGTTTCTCTTTCTCTCGTTCTCTCATTATCTCTTTCTCTCATTATCTCTTTCTCTCTTTCTCTCTTTCTCTCTTTCTCTCTTTCTCTCTTTCTCTCTTTCTCTCTTTCTCTTTTTTCTCTAGTTCTCTCCTTCTCTCCTTCTCTTCTTCTCTCCATCCCTCCTTCCCTCCTTCTCCCTTTCTCTCTTTCTCTCGTTCTCTAGCTCTCTCGTTATATCGTTCTCTCTTTCTCTCGTTTTCTCTTTCTCTCGTTTTCTCGTTTTCTCGTTCTCTCTTTCTCTCTTTCTCTCCTTCCCTCCTTCCCTTCTCCTCCCATTCTCTCTTTCTCTCGTTCTCTAATTCTCTCGTTATATCGTTCTCGCTTTCTCTCGTTCTCTCTTTATCTCTTTCTCTCTTTCTCTCTTTCTTTCGTTCTCTAGTTCTCTCGTTCTCTCTTTCTATCCTTCTCTTCTTCTCTCCATCCCTCCTTCCCTCCTTCTCCCTTTCTCTCTTTCTCTCGTTCTCTAGCTCTCTCGTTCTCTTTTTATATCTTTCTCTCTTTCTCTGGTTCTCTCGTTCTCTCGTTCTCTCTTTCTATCCTTCTCTCGTTCTCTCGTTCTCTCGTTCTCTCCGTCTCTCCTTCCCTCCTTCCCTCCTCTCTTTTTCTCCTTTTCTCTCGTTATATCGTTCTCTCGTTCTCTCGTTCTCTCGTTCTCTCGTTCTCTCGTTCTCTCGTTCTCTCTTTCTCTCTCCCCTTACTAAATTCCTACTGATCGCAGCCACCAAAGTACATCTGTCTCTCTCCAAACAGCGTGCTCTCTCGCGTGCTCTCGCGCTCGCCCGCCAGCAGAGGGCTAGCTATCAGCTAGCGTGACTGGAAACGACACCCACCCACCCACCCACCCACCCACACGCTGGCCTTTCGCCTAGTGCGAGTGCGAGATCGCTCATAACTTCTTTCGGAGAAAAGATACAAAGATGCCGTCAATTAGTGATCTGCCCTATGGAACCGTGCGAATCTAACTAACATAAATTGGAAGACTTCACATTGTTGCTAACATGTCCTTTGGATATCGCTACTTGAAAATTCTGGCGCGAGCCTTATTTTAACCCAAGAGAGAGGGCGCTGCGCGCCCTCTCTAATTGTGTTTCTCGTTTAGTTGTTAGAAGAGATTCATTTTCAAATTTTTCTCTTGTTCGGGGGATGCGTTGATGTGGGGTGGGTGTGGTCCGGCCGCTCCCGTCGATAGTCCCTCGACAGTAGTCGCTTGGTTGCGCTCTGTTTTGTCCATTTCTCATGGTGCTGTGTTTAGGCTAGCGACGCGGATGCGGTTTCTTCTGCTCTCCCCGATAGAGTAGTCTTCTCGCAGCCGGTGGTGCCTAGTCGCGTGCCCCACCGCCCCAGCAGACAACACCTCCGAACCATTGTGGGTAGGCTGAAGTTGTTGTTGTTGTTTGTTTGTTGTTTATTAGTCCGATTCCGACAATGTTGGCTTGATGATTCGGTACGACACACAATATTCTACGGTGGGAAGTTGAATCTGGAACAGTGCGGCGCAGGTCCTGATTGCTGATGGATGGTTGATGGTAGATGGGCGCACATATCGCGAAGACGCGAAAAAACACGAAAATTGTTCAATGAAATGAAAAAATAGAAATGTGCGGATTGAGTGAAGCACGTGTTGTACGAAACTTTGCAGCAGCAGCATCGTGCGGCCGCTGAGACGGTCAAGGAGGGTGGGGCTGTCCAAGAAGGGCAGACGGACGAGCAGAAGGTGGACGGCGGAGGAGATGGAGGAGGATGGGCGGGGCGCCCCCGTCCTGCCGCTGTCCCCGCTCGGTCGACTCGCGGCTTTCGTCAAAGGAAACAGACGCTGCCGGTGCGTTGCAACTGATAGTAGGGAGGAATCCGAACAGTTCCTCCCGTGTCTAGTCACTTGCTTCCTATAGTCATAGTAGATGTGGTGTATCTTGTGGTCGACAAGCTGGATCCCGGATTCAATCGGCGAATCGAAACTGAAACGAGTTGGAAGAGTGATGTGTAAGGTGTTGTTCAGAGTGCGAGTTCGATTGATGACGAGCTGGTTGTGAGGGTGGAAGACACTGCTCGGCGCAAGAGGAAGCGTCCTGCGAAGATTGTGGAGGGGAAGGGGGAGGAGGAGGAGAAGAAGAAAGAGGAAGATACACATTTGGAGATGGAGGAGGAGAATGAGCAGGAGAAGGATCCGGCCGTGGAGCTGCATGCTGAGCTGCCAAGTGGAGGAGAGGTGGGTGTGGGTGGCAGTATGGACTGGAATGATTCCCCTTGCCTGATCTTCAGGTTGGGGTTGCTTTTGTTCTCGTCAATGAAACCTTCTTTTGAAACTGTATGAACGTGAAAAATTGTTTGTATTTTACTAATTTTTTCCTCCAAACACGTCTTCATTGTAGAGAACGGAAGCGACCTCATCCTGATAATCAGGGAACAATACATTGTCCGGATACATCCTTTAACATTGTATGTCGCTGATAAACAAATCACTCACTCACTCACTCAACAAACAAACATCCCTGAATGATTTGGTGCTTTTAGGTTGGAGAGAGAGAGACGAAGGAGGACCGTCTAGATAACCTGAATGTGGCAGTCGATTCGCCGAGATCACCAGTGGATGACTTGGAGGTAAGTGGACGGGTTAGTAATTTGAATGGTATCACTATTGACTGGAAGTATTTGGTGCTTTCAGATGGGTGGAGGGGGAGAGGTAGAGGACGAGAATGTGGATTCGCCGGGATCACCAGTGAATGACTTGGAGGTAAGTGGACGGGTTAGTAATTTGAATGGTATCACTATTGACTGGAAGTATTTGGTGCTTTCAGATGGGTGGAGGGGGAGAGGTAGAGGACGAGAATGTGGATTCGCCGGGATCACCAGTGAATGACTTGGAGGTAAGTGGACGGGTTGGTGTGTAGCTACTGACTGGTTTAGCGTGACGCCACCCCGTGTCCGTCTCCGAATGCCTCGGAGTTGGCAAATGAACAGGAGAAGGAGCAGGCGAGAGAGAAGGAGAGGGAGGAGGAGGAGGAGGAACTCAAGGGACAGGAGATGGATGAGGAGATGGAGAGGGAACAGGAGGAGGAGAGGGTGGAGGAGATGGAGCCGGAGCACGTGCAGGAGCGGGAGATGGAGAAGAAGGAGAGTGCCGTATCTCAGAGCGAGGAGATGTCGACTGGAGCTGAAGTGCAGAAGGAACAGCGAGTGGAGTTGCGAGAAGAGGTGAGAGTTCGTAAGCTGGTTATGTATTATGTATGCTATTCTATTCTCACATTTCTGTTTCACTATAGTCGGATTGGATCCTATATGCCATCCGTGACATTTCACATGTTGTGCAGTTTTGTGCAACACAACATGCATGTCATCAAATATCCAAAACGCTTCCATGAGTAGGAATCGAACCCGTGGACAGGTCGCGGCGATTGTGCGCTAGCGGCGCGCACTGCCACTGCTCCATAGAGGAAGTGGTTAAGAGATCGAAGAGAGAGCCCATCTAGCTCCACTGGCCTTTTCAGTGTACAATGATGAGAGATAACGAGCAAACATATCTGCGAAACTCAATGACCTCTCTGCATGAGCCTCAATGGCGCAGTGGTAGAGCGCGCCGCCAGCGCGCGATCCGTTCGAGCTGCCCACGGGTTCGATTCCCTCTCACAAAGCGTTTTGGATATTTGAAGACATTAGGGGCGGCGCGCCAGCGCCGCCCGTTTGTTATGATCAGTGGCGCGCGCAGCGCGCCACTCCCAATCCACACGCTATTTGGCTATCATAATACAATATACTTCATTAGAGTGTGTTATGTGTTAGGGTATCATTTTGTAAGACCTATGAGTATGATTTGTTGAATAAATATCGGTTGCGGCGCCCAGAACAGCCTCTCTCTCGCTCTCTCCCGCTTTGCCACTAAACGTGTTTACGACGGCGGCGGCGGCGACGACGGTGTGCATCACGTAAGCTCCGCCCACTGCACTCTGCGCTTATTGGTCTCTCGGCCTCTTGCCGGTGAAAACTGATTGGCCGAGCGCATGCCCCGCCCTTCGCTCACCCACTCTCGTGTCGGATCGATCGCGCGCCGTCTCTGGCGTCTCTTGCGAGCGCACACTCTCTGCGCACTCTCTCATGTCCACTGGCGAGTGACTGGGCAGCCGGCCTGTTATCTGATCGAACGATCTCGGCGAGAGAGAGTGTGAGAGTGAGAGAGCGCATGTTCTCTTACCGACTTGCCGGTTAGAAAACGTGCGAATTGCAGAAAGCAGGCCGGATGACGCTGTTTTGTTCTCTGTGCAACTCCTCAGTTCGAACAGTAATACCAGAAACACAGGAAAATAACCGTATAAGAAAGCTAGCTGAGTTCAGTTCAACGCACCCAGTCCGGCTATTCATGACCGAAGGTTCATTAGCTCAAAATCTGAAGATTGTCTTTCTGTGTCTAGAGAGAACAGTGAGGGTAGAAAAAGAGAGTGTTCAAGCGGAGAATAAAACACGATATGCTCTGAGAGAGAGAACGAGAGAGAGAAAGAAAAAGTGATAGAGAGGAGAGAGAAAGAGATTGAGAAAGAGAGAGATAGAAAAGGGAGAGAGAGAGAGAGAGAGAGAGAGAGAGAAAGAGAAGGAGAAGGAGAGATAATGAGAGTTAGGGAGTGATAGAGAGAGGAAAGAAAAAGAGAAGGGCGAGTGATAGAGAAAGAGAGAGAAAGAGAGAGAGGGGGGAAAGAGTGAGAGAGAGGGCTATTAGATAAGCGAAATAGAGCGCATCAATCGTCAATGAGCGATCCGACCAGGCTGTTCGTTTCCTGATTCTGACTACGTTTTCGAAGACTCTCTAGTTTGGATACGTCAGTGTACTAGTTTTCGAAGATTTTCAAGTTACTGACGTGACTGTTATCAGTGACTGTTACTATGTCTGTGTATTTGTGAATTGTTAATTGTGAGTATTGTAAATTGTAAGTTATTTGTATCTTTATAGCATGATATTCTGACTAGTGAGTTTGTAATATGTATTTTCGTTATCTAATGTACAAAATTTCTTCGAAATTTGAGAAAAGGACATCCATTCTCTTTCGAAAAGTACAGGAGTAAAAAGGAGTGGTTTGTTTTGATCTAATTCAACAAAAGCACATGCATATTTTTTTCTTCGCAGCTGACTAAAATTTCAAAACAAACCTGCTCTTTCTAATCGATGAAAAAAGCGAACATATGTAATTGTAATATGTACTATAATAATTTAAAATAAAAGACCTTTTTGTTGTTAAATTTTTATGCATTTGCATGCGTATATCTGATCAAAAACATTTCATAGTTATGAAACATTTCATAGTACATCGTTTGAAAGAGCAGGTTTGTTTTGAAATTTTAGTCAGCTGCGAAGAAAAAAATATGCATGTGCTTTTGTTGAATTAGATCAAAACAAACCACTCCTTTTTACTCCTGTACTTTTCGAAAGAGAATACACGTTGTGTTGCACGAAACTGCACAACATGTGAAATGTCACGGATGGCATATAGGATCCAATCCGACTATAGTAGTCCGTCTCTTTGAAACTCCCTTCGCAAAGCGTTTTGAAGGCTGCGTTTCGAATGAACTGGATGCTCACTGGCCACACCTTTAGATCACCGCTGGAGCTGGTGACGAGACGGCTTCTATCGAGTCGGTGGTGACACCGCCGGAAGTCCGCCCGAATGCGGTGCGACCTAATCGGAAGGAACAGCACAATGAGCGTTGCAGGGTTCGTGAATTTGTGTGTAATGTACGTTGTATGATAATGAGATTCCAGATAAAAGTTAAATATGCGGTCAGTCTCTTCGAAAGTGATTTCGAAGTGTTTAGAAGGAATAGCATTGCATTCCAAAATGTAGTATTCCGAAGGCAAACCGGGAGTGTTATGTGGGCGGTCCGAAAAGCATTTCCGAAGTGTTTCGAAGGCCTTCCGGTGGTGTTCCGAAGAGACTGACCGCAACTTGAGAATCACTTCATCAATTTACTTCTTCTAACAGTTCTTACTGTATGGATACTGTATTTGTAGGCGTACCGTCTGCGGAAGAAGGAGGAGCGAGAAAGGAATCCGGCGGCGGCGGCAGAGTGGAGGGAGAAACAGAGGGCAAAGGATATGGCATATCGGGAGAGGAAGAGGAATGCAGAGAAGGTGGGAGGCGGAAGGAGGGAGGGAGGGAGGGGGAAAGAGAGAGATAGGGAGACATAAAGATTGAGAGGGAGGAGGGGAGGGGAGAGAGGAGGGATTGATGTGATACGATAAGCTAACCAAACCTTGTGTGCAATATGCACAGGAATAAGCGATTCTGGATCCAAAAAACAATAAAATCGGAAACTTTATCCATAATCTCATTACACAGAACATAAACGTCTCGCTATGAAGCTGGGATAAATGATTCTGGATAAATGTGTGATTTTATGTTTTGTGTTTATTTGTTTTCCGATCCCAATCGCATTTGCCGTAATCACTCTATTTATGACGTTAATTCTCTTTTAAGTATACACGGTAGTAAATATTATCATTATTATCATTATTATTATTATTATTATTATTATTATTATTATTATTATTATTATATGCTGATTTGTAGGAGATGTCGTTGGAGGACATTGCTCGTCGTGAGAGGAAGCGACAGAGAGACGGCGAGTACAGGAGGAGAAGGAAGGAGGAACGGGAGCGGAGGAGGGAGAGGAAGAGGCAGAGGGACCTCGAGTCGAGGAGGAGGAGGATGGAGAAGAGGGAGACGGAGAAGGAGCAGGGGGAAGTGGGGCTGAAGGAGGAGACTGTGTCACAGGTGGGTGTAGTAATTGAAGCACATCGGTACATCTTCATATCATGTTTCATTTTATTGTTGTTAAACGGCATATTGTATTATGATTTGCGAAACTAGTTGCAGAAGACTCCGGTGCTGAGTGATGGGAACGTGAAAAGGACGCGGAGACAGGCTGCGATACGCTGTATGAGCAGGATCTGTGCGACTGGGGAGGGAAAGGAGAAGGAGAGTGTGGAGGTGGAGAGGGAGGAGGGACAGACAGACAAGGGGAGAGAGAGAGGGGGAGAGGAGGGAGAGAGGAGGAGGAGGGAAAAGGAAGAGAGAGAGGGGAGCGAGGGAGAGAGAGGGGAGCGAGGGAGAGAGAGGGAGGGAGAAAGAGAGGGAGGGAGGGAGGGAGAGAGAGAGGAGGAGGAGGGAAAAGGAAGAGAGAGAGGGGAGCGAGGGAGAGAGAGGGGGGAGAAAGAGAGGGAGGGAGAGAGAGAGAGGAGGAGGAGGGAAAAGGAAGAGAGAGAGAGGGGAGCGAGGGACAGACAGAGAAGGTGAGAGAGAGGGAGGGAGACAGAGAGAAAGAGAGGGAGGAGAGAGGAAGAGGGAAAAGGAAGAGAAAGAGAGAGAGGGAGGGAGGGAGGGAGAGAGAGGGGGAGAGAGTTTTCAGAAGCTGCTCGATCTCGATGTGTCGCTGGAAGATGAGGAGCGTATGGAAGACGCGGCTGTCGACGAACTGTTCGGAGGGCTCATGGATGAGGTGAAATCCTTGTTGTTGTTCTTGTTTGTTTGTTTGTTTGTTTGTTTGTTGTTTGTTGTTGTTGTTGTTGTTGTTGTGAGGATCTCTTTACCCATTGCTTGTAGGATGCTCTGGGCTATGATGTTTCGGACGACGGCAGCAGGGTGACTGCTGTGGAAGTGGAGAGTGTCTGTGATGTTCTGACACGGCAGTCGGACGAGTGTCTGCCTGTGTCGCGCGCGCTGGTCGGAGAACCGGAAGAGGTGGTGGTAGGCTACATATGGTTCTATTCTCGCAATAAGTTGCGCGCTGTGGGGTAGATCGATGGCAGACGGAGAGTCAGATTACGGCAATAGCGCGCAAAACAAGAGAGGCAGACGGTTATGGCACCGTATTCCGAACTGCAAGCGAGGTAGATCGAAAACTATCGCTCTGGCGCAGAGTATAGCACCGTTGCTAGCGATAAGCATGCATATATTAATCGAGTAAATTTGCGGCGAAGAGAGAGCGAAAGAGAGAGAGGGGGGGGGGGTGGGAGAGATGTGGTGCTGTTGACCGGTTGATGCTGCTGTTACTAGTCGTGGTCAATATGTGGAAATCATTGAACTCGGAATCGGTTAGATGGGGCAGGGGTTAGGACTATTCGGAAGTAATTTGAGGTAGTTGGGAGGACAGATGAAATCATTTCGAGAGTTCGCAAATAGTTTGAAGCAGTTGAAATGGGTTTCGAACCTCAGGTAGTTTGAAAACATTCTGTGAGTAGGAAAGAGACTTGACCGCTGCCACTTCAGAAGTGGCTGATAGTGAAAGCGGAACCGCCGGATGACTATGGACAGGAGCCTTGCTGCGGGCAGACGCAGGTGGGTGACGTATCTGGTCTAGCTGAAACGTATGTACCTGTAACGGTAACGTATCTGGTCTAGCTGAAACGTATGTACCTGTAACGTATAAGTCTGTAAGGTCTGTAATTTGTACAATGTGATGTAGTAATGTCGTAATTATCGCGGGGTTACAGTAACTTACATCATTTTCAGGACAAGGACTAGCGCGCTGCGCGCTAGATAAAACAGTATTAAAATAGAGCAAACAGTATCAGACCGTGAAAGTTTGCAAAAGAAAGGAGAGAGCGCGCGCGCCCTTCTGGTAATTTAACTATATTTTCCTCACTTTTTTCCAATAATACTGAATTGTGCAACTTTACGAAAGAACTTATTTGATTAAAGTATTTACTGAAAAAGGGTTACTGTAAAAAAGGGTTACTGTAAAGCTCATTTCAGGCCAAGGAAGTGAAGGAGGAGACGGCGGATGGCGACGCTGACATTTATGTCACGCGGTACACTGTGCGTTGGCTCTCGCACTTTTGGAATGATATTGATAATTTTCGAGTACACATTTATGGTAATACGGTACGCGAGTTCCAATAACACGGGTTTCGAATCAATACGACAATACGGTACAATATGGTCGAAACCTGCTAAGCGCACGGTTGGTGGTTCGATTCCCTTCGCGGGCAATTGTTCTGCCGAATTTCACTACCATCCGGTGGGGCATAAAAAAATGGTCGAAACACGGTGACGGGCAACTCGTCTCGGCTTGTCTTACTGTATCTACATTGTAGGGCAGTCATCAGCTCGGATCTGAGGAAGCGGTTCAGACAGAGGCGGAACGGCAGTTGGCTACGGTGAGTGACTGTATGTAGATTACTGTAACAGACGTAGGACTACGATGGGTTACTGTATGGAGATTACTGTAACAAACGTAGGACTACGGTGGGTGACTGTATGTAGATTACTGTAACATGGTAGGAGGTGACTGAGGTGGGCTACTGTAGCGATGTGTGGATTACTGTAACTAACGTGGATTACTGTATTTCTCTTATTCAGGCCGGGGCAGTGAAGGTTGAGACTGCCGAAGACGGGGACATTTTCGTGACGCGGTACAAGGTGAATGGTTAAATCCCTTCCGAAATGCGTGGCCGATCTCTCCCTCCCTCTCTCTCTCTCTCCCTCCCTCCCTCTCTCTCTCCCTCCCTCTCTCCCTCCCTCTCTCTCCCTTCCTCTCTCTTTCTCTCCCTCTCTCTTTCCCTCCCTCTCTCTCTCCCTCCCTCTCTCTCTCTCATGGGGCTAGTGCCTCTTTTCAATCCTTCGAAACAATGTTTTGTCGCGTTCCGAAGGCGTTTTGAAGGGGCCGTTTCGAAGAGACTGACCAGACATCCTTTCTGTGTTTTCAGCGTCGCTATCGCAGCCCAGCTGAAGTGGCGGAACTGGAGATGATCAAGTGGTTGGAGCAGGTGAAGGACGAGGTGGGATATGAAGACGAGGAGGAAGAAGAGGAGAAGGAGAAGGAGGAGGGGGAGGAGAAGGAGGGAGTGGATAGGAAGAGGAGGAAGAAGGCGCGAGACGACCTGGAGTTCTACCACAAGTCGCGATCGCGATTCCCCCGCCCGAGCCGCTACCAGGAGGAGAGTCTGCCGGCGTCTGTACAGGGATCGGCGAGATATGTGTTCCAGGTGGGAAATGACATTTGATAACACGACACCGCCTTGCTCACAAAACACCACACCACTGTTATCCATCTTGGTATATCGTGTTGTCGATACCAGGTGTCGTAGTGGATAGTGTTTACCCAAAGAGTCATGGTACTATGTGTGTCTTGTAAATGGTGTCTTATTCAAATTGCCTTCTTTCCAGCGCCCGATGCAAGCAGGAGAATTGGCGTGGAAGGGGAGCGGGTATGGGTGCGTGTTCAAGAGACCCGTCGATAGGACAGAGTGGAGAATGCGGAGGGAGGAGGAGCGGCGGAGGAGGGTGGTGGAGGAGGAGGATCAGGAGGAGAAGTTGGAGAAGGAGGAGAAGGAGCAGAAGGAGAGGAAGAGAGATCGAGTCACTGTGGAGGGAAAGTTGGAGGTGAGTGTTCACGTTTATGCATATGTGTATAGCTGTATAGTCATTGTGTTTCAGATGCTGTCGTACGACTTCTTTTTTTGAGGCGAGGAGAGAAGAAGAGAGAAGATCACTTTGCCATTTTCTACTTTCTTCCCCTTGTTTGTCTGTTACCCACTAGTTTAGTAACTTCGATCTTTATTCACAACGAGTTACATACTGACCTCACTAAACCCTTGCTCATGTCTATAGTGTTGTTACTAATACGCCATACTTACCGTATAATGTTTTGTTGCTTATCCAGTGTTGTTTATGTTGGTTGTTGGAAAAGATATGTGTTTGTTAAATTTGTTGGCAAGTTTGACAGAGGAGGAGGAGTGATTGAAATGCTAGGGGTTTCGAACGGCGAGAGTGTTTGTGAATGATAAAGGATTGTTATGATATTGTGTGTAGTATTGAGTTGATGATGTATGCTTTGTCACACTGTTTTTTCTTTCTTTGATATGCGCGTTTATAGAAAGATGAATTAGCTCAAATCCGAAATCTTTTTATCTGTGTCTCGCCGCCCACTTTGAATTATTTCGTCCACAGGTCCACACGCCTGAGCTTACTATCCAATGATGAGTATTCCTAGTGTCTTCTCGAATCGCGATGTCTCGAATGTCGATAAGGTATCGCAGTTGACGTCTTCCGATTTCCCCGCATCATCGATGCAACCTAGCATTTCTGGTAAAAAAAAAAAGATTACAGAGCTTGAAGAGGTATCAAGTGTTGTTGGGAAAGGTGGCGAAAAAAACAACTCACAGAACTGTCGGGTTTTGACTCTTGGGCAAATTTCAAGATCACCGAAACGTATGTGCAATACGATATTCATATTCTTCATCTGCCGGGTTGTTTGAAGAATTCTTTTTTTTCCTGCAAACACAAATCACATAATACATTTGAACTTGAAATAGTCACGTATGCATTGGCTTATTCTTATCCAGATTACATAATAATGTCCGAAAAAAAAGTATTTGCATAAATCGCATTTGATCCAATTGAACTAATCTACTTTTGAAAACGAATGCTTATATAGGGTATCTCCCTTTCTCACGGTACGCGTATGGAAAATCGGTCGGACGACGGTGAAACGACGAAAATTTAAATATTTTGCAAATCAAGCTCTATAGAAAGTTTTTTAAATGAAATACGGTTAAACCAAAGAAATCATTTAACTTTCAAACGACCCTCAATTTCCTTTCATTTGACTTACA
The DNA here is from genome assembly GCA_963966185.1 of Rhabditoides inermis. Taxonomy (NCBI): domain Eukaryota; kingdom Metazoa; phylum Nematoda; class Chromadorea; order Rhabditida; family Rhabditidae; genus Rhabditoides; species Rhabditoides inermis. Next base: position 200,075 of record CAWZYM010000337.1, on the reverse strand, counting down.
AATGACCCTCATTTCCGAAAAATCAGAACGCAGTCGAAGGATGATCTTGCTCGGAGCAACAGCGAAACTATATCACAACGACGAAATGATGTCTAGAAAATATGAGATGTACCGTAACCGGGAGGAATACCATAAAATTATATAAAATTATCGAAACGTGCGCGAGAGCTGCCATTCGACTGAGGGACCTTCCAGATTTCGCTATGCATGCTTTCATTGTAGGAACGATTAGTCATTTGAGCTATGTACTTTCAATCTCACAACTCACAAGACCAAACCATGTCCAGGTCAACATAATCGGGTTTTGTGTGTGTGTCGTTGCTTGAGCCGTTTTTTTCTAAGTCTAACTTTCGAGTCAATCCGCTATAAGATGGCCACAACACGGCTTATAGCCTCGAATCTTTGATACACGACTACTCGACAGCTCAAGTGCTACCGCAACTACCACAACGTATTCTAGGTAGTTATTATTTATCGCAACATAATGGTAACAAACGGACCGACCGGAAACAAGTATGCAGTTGACCGGAAATAGTGGTCAATAAGACTCACACGCTCGTAGATGGATCAAAGCCGCATAGTCTCTGATGAGCAGACCAATATCCGAAGACGTGACTGACATCCTCTCTTCGCATACAACACAACTCACGTCGTTTGTTAAAGGGAGTGTACCCTCTGATTTTCGAAGTAAAGTTAGCACCGGAATGTGAAAGTATATAAAAAAATGATGCACTTCTGTCAATCGGACCATATGCCGGAAATGGCGGGAAGTTGGAGAAACCATCATTAACCGTGCACGTTTGTGCACACTTCTGCACACTTCACACTTCTCTTGAAAGAGCGTATTTGAGCGCAAATTACACCAATTTCAAGGCGACTTGAGCATAATTTTTCTATGATAAAGTGCATTATTTATGACATATTTCAACTTCGAAAATCAGAGGGTACACACCTTTTAATGCGCAGCGTGAATCGCGTGCAGGAAAAAGGAGCTAAGAAGTAGCAAGAGAAAACAAGAAAACAACCCATCAATGCAAGAATCGGTTTGAAAGAGCATAACACTCTAAATTTTGTGCATGAACTACGTGCGCGCGGTGATCAGAAATCAGAAACGATCATCAGACCGCTCTGAACGACTATTTTCTAATTCCCCGCCACTCTGCGCTCTCTTCTGTTTGCGTGCACTCTCGCGGCAAAAGGCGGATAAGCGTGCAGCGAAGAGCGAATAGGCCCCTGTATCATTATGTTTTTGGTGAAAATTAACATAACATGTGAAAACGCCTCGCGAAGTTATTAACTTCGCGTATAAAATTCCATACACAAACCACCATTAGATGATTCTTTACACGTCGTCGACTTACATACATAAGTGTTTACCATTGATAGTCTTATGGCATATGAGCAATTTCGGTATTTCTCACTTCAATTTTCAAAACTTCAACGTTTTATGCACGTTTTAATTTTTAACGGGTAAATTACTTTTTTCGAAGTATTTTATGTACATACTTTCGCGAGGTAGTCGTAGTTCATGCCAGAAATTTAGAGTGGTATGCTCCTTGCCTTCAAATATAGAAGAATGCCCAGAGGCGCACTTGCACTTTGAACAAAACACAATGTGTCGATGAATGTATGTACTCTGACGAGGTCAACTCTTTAGTTTCATCATCGTGCTTCTTTCGCTTCTGCTTCTACCGTAACCGTAGTCTCAGTCAATCGTAATCTCTCTCACATTCCTTGATCCTTAATTATTTCTAATGAATCACTTTAAATCTTGATCCGACTAAATCGGGATTTCCTAAAAGGGCGGGGCTAGCCTGACTATAAAAGGTAACGTTTTTGCTGGAGAAACCATGTGTCCAATGAACGTACTCAGGATTCTCGCTCTCTTTTGCCTGGTCTCTGCCGCAATGACACGCCCCTTAAGTGAGTCGATCCCTCCCCGCCCCGCCCCTCTGGCCCCGCCCCTCCCCCACTGACCGCGTCTGTTTTAGGAAAGCATCGGTCCTCGGGAGACGCTGCAGATGATGACAACTACTACAGCTTTGGAGCTCTGGCGAGGACCCGCACTCGTGGTCCGATCACCATGCTGGACGACATTCCATTCGTGGAACGCTTCCAACGAGTCAAATCTCATTTGAAAAGTTTGATCAGTTCCTTATGGAATTGAGAACCCTTCTCTTACTCCATCCCACTCCACCTCATCTCTCACTATCTCCACTTACTGCCGCTGCAACGAATTTGATATAGCCACAATATATTATAAATTGTTTTGTTGTTTGTGTGCTTTGCTTGTATTGGTTAGTTGGGAAAGAATCAATTCAATTCAATTCAAAATTTATCCGGTATCGCATTATGTGATTATAACTCAAAACATCAATTATTCACAGAGTAGCGCCGGGAAGCGTAAGTATTCCATCTTGTCGCGTCGGTGTCCGCGGCCACACTCTTCCATTCCTCCTCGAGGGTCCTCCTATTGGTCTGGATCGTTTTCTTGAATTCATCACTCCATTGTAGGTGAGGGCGACCAGGTTTGCCCATTCCATTCCTCCTCGAGGGTCCTCCTATTGGTCTGGATCGTTTTCTTGAATTCATCACTCCATTGTAGGTGAGGGCGACCAGGTTTGCCCATTCCATTCCTCTTCGAGGGTCCTCCTATTGGTCTGGATCGTTTTCTTGAATTCATCACTCCATTGTAGGTGAGGGCGACCAGGTTTGCCCATTCCATTCCTCCTCGAGGGTCCTCCTATTGGTCTGGATCGTTTTCTTGAATTCATCACTCCATTGTAGGTGAGGGCGACCAGGTTTGCCCATTCCATTCCTCCTCGAGGGTCCTCCTATTGGTCTGGATCGTTTTCTTGAATTCATCACTCCATTGTAGGTGAGGGCGACCAGGTTTGCCCATTCCATTCCTCCTCGAGGGTCCTCCTATTGGTCTGGATCGTTTTCTTGAATTCATCACTCCATTGTAGGTGAGGGCGACCAGGTTTGCCCATTCCATTCCTCCTCGAGGGTCCTCCTATTGGTCTGGATCGTTTTCTTGAATTCATCACTCCATTGTAGGTGAGGGCGACCAGGTTTGCCCATTCCATTCCTCCTCGAGGGTCCTCCTATTGGTCTGGATCGTTTTCTTGAATTCATCACTCCATTGTAGGTGAGGGCGACCAGGTTTGCCCATTCCATTCCTCCTCGAGGGTCCTCCTATTGGTCTGGATCGTTTTCTTGAATTCATCACTCCATTGTAGGTGAGGGCGACCAGGTTTGCCCATTCCATTCCTCCTCGAGGGTCCTCCTATTGGTCTGGATCGTTTTCTTGAATTCATCACTCCATTGTAGGTGAGGGCGACCAGGTTTGCCCATTCCATTCCTCCTCGAGGGTCCTCCTATTGGTCTGGATCGTTTTCTTGAATTCATCACTCCATTGTAGGTGAGGGCGACCAGGTTTGCCCATTCCATTCCTCCTCGAGGGTCCTCCTATTGGTCTGGATCGTTTTCTTGAATTCATCACTCCATTGTAGGTGAGGGCGACCAGGTTTGCCCATTCCATTCCTCCTCGAGGGTCCTCCTATTGGTCTGGATCGTTTTCTTGAATTCATCACTCCATTGTAGGTGAGGGCGACCAGGTTTGCCCATTCCATTCCTCCTCGAGGGTCCTCCTATTGGTCTGGATCGTTTTCTTGAATTCATCACTCCATTGTAGGTGAGGGCGACCAGGTTTGCCCATTCCATTCCTCCTCGAGGGTCCTCCTATTGGTCTGGATCGTTTTCTTGAATTCATCACTCCATTGTAGGTGAGGGCGACCAGGTTTGCCCATTCCATTCCTCCTCGAGGGTCCTCCTATTGGTCTGGATCGTTTTCTTGAATTCATCACTCCATTGTAGGTGAGGGCGACCAGGTTTGCCCATTCCATTCCTCCTCGAGGGTCCTCCTATTGGTCTGGATCGTTTTCTTGAATTCATCACTCCATTGTAGGTGAGGGCGACCAGGTTTGCCCATTCCATTCCTCCTCGAGGGTCCTCCTATTGGTCTGGATCGTTTTCTTGAATTCATCACTCCATTGTAGGTGAGGGCGACCAGGTTTGCCCATTCCATTCCTCCTCGAGGGTCCTCCTATTGGTCTGGATCGTTTTCTTGAATTCATCACTCCATTGTAGGTGAGGGCGACCAGGTTTGCCCATTCCATTCCTCCTCGAGGGTCCTCCTATTGGTCTGGATCGTTTTCTTGAATTCATCACTCCATTGTAGGTGAGGGCGACCAGGTTTGCCCATTCCATTCCTCCTCGAGGGTCCTCCTATTGGTCTGGATCGTTTTCTTGAATTCATCACTCCATTGTAGGTGAGGGCGACCAGGTTTGCCCATTCCATTCCTCCTCGAGGGTCCTCCTATTGGTCTGGATCGTTTTCTTGAATTCATCACTCCATTGTAGGTGAGGGCGACCAGGTTTGCCCATTCCATTCCTCCTCGAGGGTCCTCCTATTGGTCTGGATCGTTTTCTTGAATTCATCACTCCATTGTAGGTGAGGGCGACCAGGTTTGCCCATTCCATTCCTCCTCGAGGGTCCTCCTATTGGTCTGGATCGTTTTCTTGAATTCATCACTCCATTGTAGGTGAGGGCGACCAGGTTTGCCCATTCCATTCCTCCTCGAGGGTCCTCCTATTGGTCTGGATCGTTTTCTTGAATTCATCACTCCATTGTAGGTGAGGGCGACCAGGTTTGCCCATTCCATTCCTCCTCGAGGGTCCTCCTATTGGTCTGGATCGTTTTCTTGAATTCGTCGCTCCACTGTAGGTGGGGGCGACCGGCCTTGCCATTCTTTGTCGGGTTCCAGTCGATCACGCGTCGCGTCCATCGGTCGTCGTTGCAGGTCATGATGCGGCGGGCGAACCTCCACTTCCTTGATCTCGCTTCGCACAGCACGTCTCGTAGTCCCGTCAGTCGTCGTATATCCTTGCACCGCACTTTGTCCAGTAAAGTGAGCCCGAGCATCTTCCGTTCCATTCTCCTTTGAACAGTCTTCAGCTTCTGTAGGTCTTGTCTTCGAAGACTCCAAGTCTCGGCAGCGTAGGTGAGCGCGGGTAGGACTGCCATCCGGAATACTTTCCTCCGCAGTCGCATTGGCGCACTCTTCAGCATCAAGAACTGGCTATGGCGGAAGAAAGCGCCCCAGCCAGCCTGTATCCTCCTCGTCACCTCCACTCGATCGTCGGTCAGGAAACTAAGAGAGCGGCCTAGGTAGACGAATTTGTCCACGTACTCCACTTCTCCTCCGTCCAGTCGAATGCTCTTCTTCGGCCCGTTGCTCATCACCACCGTCTTCTTCCTGTTCACGTACAGTCCGTAGTCGCTGCTCTTCTCCGCGAGTTCCTCCAGCATCCTTTCTGCAGCCGAAGCCGAACGTGCGAAAAGGATGATGTCGTCAGCATAACAGAGATGAGTCAACTTCTGTCCTCCAATGTCCAGTCCGGCTCCAACAAAATTGAAGTCCAGCTTGGCACAGATTTCGGCTAGCACGCAGTTGAACAGATGAGGAGACAGCGGACAGCCTTGGCGCACTCCTTTCTTCACTTCGATTTCAGCCGGTGTCCCTCGAACATTCACCTTCGTCTTGCCGTCGTTGTAGATACTCTGCAGCAGTCGGATGTAGGCGGGGTGCACTCCACATTTCTTCAGCGCGAGCCACGTGTCGTTGTGTTCGATGGAGTCGTAGGCCTTGGCAAAGTCCACGAAGACCAGGTAGCCGTGGTAGCCGTGGCGATAGAGCTTGTATATCACTTCGCGCGTCACCAGAATGTGATCGTGGCAGCTGAATCCTCTCCGAAATCCGGCCTGCTCCCGCGGCTGCTGCGCCTCCAATGACGGTTGTAGTCGAGCGAGTACAGTCCGCATCAGCAGCTTCAGCAGCGTCGAAGAGACAGAAATCGGCCTGTAGTTGCCGACGTCGAGTGGGTCTCCTTTCTTGTACAGCAGCGACACTAAGGAGTCAGCCATGTCGTCAGCGATCCTCCCTCCAGTGAGACAGGTGTTGAACAGCGCAGCAACGTACTCCAGCAGAATCGGTGGCGCGTACAGCAGACTCTCCGTCGATATCCGGTCGGGTCCTCGTGCAACATTCCTCTTCATCAGCAGCAGAACTCGTCGAATCTCCTCGGTAGTGAATTCCTCTGGCAGCGGCCCATCCACATCAAACGGCGAGAACGGCAGCCAGCCAGTGCCGAAGAGTGTGTTGTAGAAGAGGCAGATGACGTTGCAGACATCAGAGGGGCGAGTGGCGATAGTGTTGTCGACAGCTCGCAGGCTTCCCATCAGTGTCCTCGACACCTCCTCTCCACGTAGAGCTTTTCGTGACGCTATTCCTTTCTTGTAGAGTGCCATGTGGGGAAGAAGAATACATGAAAAACAAATGGCGATGTTCGTTCGTGTAAAATTTCTAGCTCATTTTCGCTTCAGTCGAGAAATCATCGGTGTCGATGAAAGGAACTAAATGAAAACTCCGGTTAAACGCTGAGTTAGTGAGAAAACTTACACAGTGAGATGTAGCGAACCACACCATCTTTTGGTTTGAAGATACAGGGGCCTAATTCTGACGGTATTTCGTCGTTTATGCGTCACGAAACGGTTCTTCAAATACAGGTAACGTGCACGCGGTGATCAGAAACGATCAGCAGACCGCTCTGAACGCATATTTTCTAACTCCCTCCACTCTGCGCTCTCTTCTCTTCGCGTGCTCTCTCGCACTCTCTCGCATGTGCTGTCGGCAAAGGGCCGATGAGCGGGCAGGGGAAACCGAATTAGAGAGGGCGCGCCAGCGCCCTCTCGTTTGTACTGGATGTCCCCGCGCGCTAGAATGCTCAAAAACGACTTTTCCCGGATGAAGCACTTTTCCTCATTTTGAAGTGATTTCCACTGTTACATTGCATTCACATCTCTATTCGATAGAGTTATAGAAAGTTGTATTGAGTTTGATTGAATTTGAAGCGAGATACGGAGAGTCCGCATTCGAGTGCGGATTGAGATTGGTGTCGGGCGGGCGGGCGGGCGTCGGACAATCGCTTTCGCCCCGCCCCCTCTGTGTGTGAGTGAGAGAGAGGCGAATAGCGGGTGCGCGTCGGTATCCTCGCAGCGAATCGCGAACGTGTATGAAAATATAATTTTGTGAAACAAAACTTAAGAAAAGGACAGATATTATCTTTCAAAAGTACTTCCAAGTAAAAGTAGTTGGTTTGTACTGTTGTCTCAGTTGAGCAAAAGGACTGACATGTTTTCAATGGAGACATGTGCAAACAGGCTCTCAGCATTATTCGACGTGTTATGTTACAACAGAAGTTGTGTTTTTAGATAATAACTGCATAACTTTGTAAACGCGTTCATTATAATATGGCCGCTTTGCACTGGTATGAGAGAGAGAGAGCCTGTTGGCACATGTCTCCATTGAAAACATGTCAGTCCTTTTGCTCAACTGAGACAACAGTACAAACCAACTACTTTTACTTGGAAGTACTTTTGAAAGATAATAGGCTATTGTATTTTTTAATCAAAATTCCGCCTTTGAACGGAGTTCGAATGTAAAAACAGCGAGCCATCAACAAATTATTTGAAAATATATCTTCGATCGAAGAGAGTAACGTTTGGTGATATTTTGTGTTGTGACGCAGCTATCACGCTATCACTAACAGCCACGTTTTGTGGGGCCACCCCAATTCCAAGCGCTGATACACGCTGATAGCGCTGTAACTGATAAGTAATCATCGCGCAAGAGAGATAAAGGGTACTGTAGAGTGGCGCGTGATCTTTTTAAAGGGGGTGTACCCTCTGAATTTTTAGGTTGAGTTAGCACCGGAATGTGAACTCGGCGAGTTGAAGAGGAATGTGAAAATATATCAAAAATGATGCATTTTTGTCAATCGGACCATATTATCTGATCGCAAATTACTTAAACTGCAAGACAACTTGAGTACAACTTTTCTATGAGAAAGTACTCTATTTTTGACATACTTTCACATCCTAATGCTACATAACTCAACTTTGAAAATCAGAAGGTACACTCCCTTTAAACAGCATTTCTCGTACTACTTTCCGTTTTTCATCAAGAGCAACTTGCATTAGAGTATTCATCTATATTCAACATCTAGAGTATTCATTCATTGTGACATCACAAAAAGTCTCTATCAAGTGTTGCTAGAGGAGATTAGCTGACAAAGCTGCAGCAACAAAACACTCACTTTTCGAAATTGAGGACACGGTCGGGGTACACTATAAACCGACATAAATCGGGTACGTCTTTATCATAGTGATACGATTATAAGATTGCCGGAAAGACTATCGGCTAGACTACGAGGCTAGGAGATATGAGCAACACACACAACGAGAGACCAAGGATTCCGGTTGCGGCATTGTCATACTCTTATTACAGATTGGGTATTTCTCACTACGAAACAAAAAAAAAATTCGCGGTTTGTTTTCTATGTGTTTCGTTATTTTTAGCATATAGTTCATTTATGAAAACTTATCGTGTTTTGATATTTTTTCATGTGACAGTCGCAGTTTATGTACGAAATTTAGAAGTGGTGTGCTTTTTTAATGGATCAAGCAAGCACACTCTTCAGCTGCAAAGTCAAATCTGCTTTTCTCACACAAAGTTTTCTCTTTGTAGTGACAAATGCGGAGCGTGTTTTGTGCGCATGAGAGGTGCGTAAAGTTTTGATATTTCTCACTATGATTTTTATTGAAAACAATAAGTGGTTAAAGGTAGCGAGTGACTATCGAGATGATCATCGGTTATATATTGACCGATTGAATATGGCCCTCGATTCGAGGAAAAATGGAAGAGGAGGAATGGAAGAGGAGGAAGAGCGTGGCCGCGGACACCGACAGGATGGAGTACTTTCGCTTCCCGGCGCTACTCTGTGAATAATTGATGTTTGAGTTGTGATCACATGATGCGATACCGGATAAGTGCTGAATTGAATTAAATTGATCGACGTTCGACCATCTCCGACTGCTGAACAGTGTTTCTCCCAATACTTTGCCTTGTGGCGTATCGTATGTATTGGTTGTTTAGTCCAGATATTGCGATTCTGGATAAATGTTTAGGTTTAGATTTAGTTTGTTGTTTTATCATTTTCATGTTTTAAATTATTTTCAAACGTTTTTTTTACATATTCTGAATCTAATCATAGACAAGGATCCTCTCAGGAAACTCCTAGCCAGCGTTATTACAGCGCTATCACAGCGTTATTACAGCTCACAGCCAGCGTTAGTGACGACTGAAAATTGGGCTCGTCAGTCTCTTTTTAGATAGTCTACATGAGTGATAATCGCCTTATCAGCTTATCACATGTCTGTCTAAAGGCGTGCCAGAAACAGATATAGATATGCTATATATCTGATTACACATACCTGATTATGCGATGTACCGTTGAACATAATCCAATGAGCGAATGAGGAAATTTCAAATGGCACCCAGATGAGAGAGGATGAAGAAAGATGCAAGAGTAAGTCTGAATTGTCTGAATGGCCAAGAGCGCACTCGCAGATCCAGAATCTATCACCTTGATTTGCGATATACCTTTTCATGTCCAATATCATTCTTCGCGAATCGCGAGCTTGGCGGTCTGATTTTTTTTGAAGGAAAATAAGGGTCATTTAAAGTCTCACCTAGAAAACAGTTTTGCCCAATTTCGAAATTTCGTTTTTCTTATAATGATACTGCTTGAAAACTTTTATTTTTTCCCACGTGGGCGGAACGACGAAAATTTAAAATATTTTGCAAATCAAGCGCTATAGACTATAAGGAGTTATTTTCCGAAATAAGTACGGTAAAAATTCTTGTTGAAACACACATGTTGAAGAACTGTAGCACAAGTTCAAAGGGAGAGTAAAAGTTTCGAGCACTATCATCATAAGAAAAACGAAACTTCGAAATCGGGCAACACAGTTTTCTAGGTGAGACTTGTATTTAGAAGAAACGGCTCGAGTAACGACGCACACAATTTTTCTTTAAGGTATAGCCGGATTGGATCCTATATGCCATCCGTGACATTTCACAGTTGTGCAGTTTTGTGCAACACAACGTGTAAGTCTTCAAATATCCAAAACGCTTTCATTAGAAGGACTCGAACCCATGGCCCACAATCGCTGCGAGCTGCCCACGGGTTCAATTCCTTCTTATTCCTTCTCAATTTCTTCTCAATTCCGCGTCTGGATATTTGAAGACATACACGATGTGTTGCACAAAACTGCACAACATGTGAATTGTCACGGATGGCATGTAGGATCCAATCCGACTATAGAACCCGATTATGCTGGGTCGCGAATGCCATTCGAGTCAATCCGCTATAAGAAGAGAAGACAATCTTATAGCGGATTGACTCGAAATTAAGACTTGGAAAAAAGGCTCAAGCAACGACGCACACAAAAAAATATTTCTAAGTAGCACCCGATTATGTTGACCTAGATATGGTCTTGTGAAATCGAAAACAGCTCAAACGACTAAGTGTTCCTACAATGAAACATGAAACGGTGGCTAGGGACTAGGCTTTGCTGATCTCACTTTGAGCTACATGGAATATGATTACTGCATTAAATACAAAAATGAGTTAAAGAACTGTAACTTACAATGTATGCGCTATATGGATGATCTTCTTTTGATTTACAAACAAAACTCTTATATTTTAAATGCAATAACACAAAATGTATACCACTTTTCACTCACTTTGGAACAAACCAATAGTACACCGTTCACCGCTGTATTCTTAGATCTGGACATTCAATTAGAACAAAATAATGTGAAAACTAAATTATATAATAAAACTGATGATTACCAATTTGAAGTTATACGTTTTCCACATTCAAGTAGCAATATATCTGCGCGCATTCCTTTGAACTGTCTTCATGGAGAATTGATTAGAATATATCGTTGCTCAACAATGTTTCAAGATTTCAAAACGAGAGTTTTTCAACTATATTTAATCTACTGTAGAAGTGGATTTGATAAAACTGTCACTAAAAATAAAATAGCCACGTCAATTCTGTCCAACCCCAACCTACTATTTAAGCATAAATTTATTTATTTATTTATTATTACTGCCGGAATCAACAATGTGACAAATATACAATGACTGTAAAGATGAAATCAATGTGCCGGTAAATTCATCATCCAAGTATCATAATCCATATTCGCCGCTCGTATCCATTCCGCCTTCAACCTTCCGTTGTCCGGCATCGCGTCCCTGAACTCGTCTTGCCATCGCTTGTACGGCCTTCCTTGTCTCCTCTTCTTGTCTGGTGGGCCGCTCCACTCCATCAGCCTTGTTCCCCACTTGTCCGTACGCACCATCTTCCATGCGTATTTCCATTTTCGCTTTGCTGCTTCTTCTACGATATCCTTGAGCCTCGTCCTCCTACGCAGCTCCTCGTTGCGGATGCGGTGGTTGAGTGTTATTCCGCACATAATTCTCTCCATCTTCCGCTGTGCCACTGATAGCTTGTCCTCGTCGGTCTTCAGTAGGTTCCATGACTCCGATCCGTACAAGAAAAGCGGCAGCACATGTGTGTGATAGACCGCTCTTTTCATTCGCATTGGCATGTTTCTGTTTCGCATCATTTGTCGGTTCTGTTCGAAGGCGCCCCAAGCCGCCGAGATTCTTTTGTCGATCTCCGGCGATGCAGCCTTCTCGAAAGACAGCCGTCGTCCCAGATACTTGAAGTTGTCGACCCGCTGCAGCTCTTTTCCCTCGAACTTGATCTTTCTCCTTTCCGTGTTGCTCATCCACACCGTTTTCTCCGTGTTGATCAACAGCCCCGTCTCCTTGCTCGCGTCGGCGAGTTCTTGTAACATCTTCTCCGCGGTCTGGGCACTTCGGGCGAACAGCACCACATCATCGGCATATCGAATATTGCTCAGTTGTTTGCCGTTGACATTGATTCCTCTCCTCTCTCCATATTGCTCCCAGTCGACTTTTCGGGTGATCTCCTCTAATACACAGTTGAACAGTACCGGCGACAGTATGCAGCCTTGTCTAACGCCTCGCTCCACCTTGATCTGTGTTCGCTCGTCTCCTACTCGGATCGAAGTGTTCACGTTCTCGTAGATGTGTCGCAGTAGTAGGATGTATTTGCTTGGCACACCCTGTTTGTCCAGTGACTCCCAGATGTAGTTGAACTCCAGAGAGTCGTACGCTTTCGAGTAGTCGACGAAGACGAGCACAGCTTGGAATTGATATTCACACGCCTTGTAGATCACGTCGTTGACCGCCACAATTGCGTCCGAAGAACTGTATCCCTTTCGAAAACCACATTGATTCACTCCTTGTTCAGCATCGAGTTGCTTTTCAATACGTAGCAGCATTATTCGCACCATCAGCTTGTAGAGTGTCGGAAGGGTTGTTATCGGGCGGTAGTTTTTGACATTCTGAGGGTCGCCGGCTTTGGGGATGAGTTGTACCAATCCATCAGCCATTCCATCGGGGATTTGCGCAGTCTGGAACGCCCTGTTGATAGTCCTTGTGAGTAGGGGGACCGTGTTGGGCGCGTGTATCAGCATCTCCTTTGTTACTTTATCCTCTCCTGGCGCTACGTTGTTCTTCATCTGGCGTAGAGCGTTCTCCACTTCCCACGCAGTGACTTCTGGGATCTGCTCGTCATAGTGCAGCATCGGCATCGGGCGGCTATTTTTTGATGAATATAGCTCATCATATTTTTTGATGAATATAGCTCATCTTAAGCATAAATTAAACATAAAGAACAACTTTACAAGATTTATGCAGTCGTTCATTTGATTTTGATAGATCTACCAACTAGAATTCCTCTGCGTCTCATACACTGATCTACCAACTCTGCCTGTCTGCTCTCTCAGCCTCTGTGTCTAGCCGTCGTTTCCAATCAGTTGATAGTCCCTCACCCAACACCTTCAGTCACCCTGATCATTCATTGTCCACTTTCTGCTCCTTTTCTATTTTTATGTGTATGTGAATGTATTAGTCTACTCTTTTGTTATTTTGTAACCCTTCATGTTACTATTTGTGTATAATAGACACTCATTTCGAAACTGTCTGACAATCTCATCACTGATGATGACTCCGGATTGTCGGACGGTGTTCATGGTCTGATGACAGGAGTCGAAACCATGTTCACCACTTTTATCTTTCTCTCTTCCCCTTTTCATTTGTTTTCTATTTGTCATTGGTTGTATAACTTCCATAGGCTGTTTAACAAACTGTAATCTCGTCCCAAATTACTTTTTTTGCAGTGTAAAGCTCGTAGTACTCGCAAAGATGTGTGATAAAAACCATTCTTCAAAATTTTCGAAACGAGAACATAACTTTTTATTTTCATGAACTCCGGGGAATCTCGCCCGCATCAGACATAATGTGACTCAAACAAACTATTTAGAATGCGTGTGCCCTAAACAGATACTGGCTGGCTGCAAGAGTGAATAGAGAGTGTGCGATCGCAGAGGCGTAGACGGTTAGAATGTTTATGGCTAAGAGGTCGTAGTCGCTGGGAAGAGTACGAAATTAATTAAATTTGTATTACTGTTCACACTAATAAAACATGAATCTGAAATTTGGATTACTGACATACGAGTTTCCGTCTTTAAAGGGAGTGTACCCTCTGGATTTCGAGATTGAGTTAGCATCGGAATGTGAAAATACATCACAAATGATACACTTTTGTCAATTGAACCATATGCCGCAAATGGCGGGAAGTCGGAGAAACCATCACCGACAGTGCACGTTTGTGCACATTTCTGCACACTTTTCTCTAAAAAGAGCGTATTCAAGCGAAAATTACACAAACTTCAAGGCGACTTGAACAAAACTTTTCTACCAGAAAGTACGTTATTTATGGTATACTTTAACACCCTGATGCTAACTCAAGTTCGAAAATCAGAGGGTACACTCCCTTTAACAGTTCAATATTCCCCGGAGTTCTTATGCAATTCTACTCTTCAAATTTTAAAACGTCTATGAGTGTTATGATAGAGAGAATGATGAGAGAACACAAATTCCATAAAATTGTGAACGCAATCCGCTGAAGACACACCGTTTTTTTTAATAGTTTCATTTTGTGGGATGTACACCTATTTTTTTTTTAATTTTCGAAACGAGAACTGGTCGAGAGAGAGAGAGAGAGAGAGAGAGAGAGAGAGAGAGAGAGAGCCTATACGCCTATACGACTATACGTACACATTTATTCGTAACCAACTTCCGTTCTTGTTCGCATTTTCTCGAACGAACCCCCGAAAATCAAGAGCGCAAAAACGCAAAAAACACAAAGTAATTTATTATTCGCTTGGCAGCAAAGGTTGAGTAAGTGGAGAAGGAAAAGGACTCAGTTAAAGAGAGATTCGATCGTCTTCTTCAAATGAGATTTGACTCGTTGGAAGCGTTCCACGAATGGAATGTCGTCCAGCATGGTGATCGGACCACGAGTGCGGGTCCTCGCCAGAGCTCCAAAGCTGTAGTAGTTGTCATCATCTGCAGCGTCTCCCGAGGACCGATGCTTTCCTAAAACAGACGCGGTCAGTGGGGCGGGGCGAGAGGGGGCGGGGCAAGAGTGATCGACTCACTTGAGGGGCGGGCCATCGTAGCAGAGACGAGGCAGAAAAGAGCGAGAATCCAGAGTGCGTTCATTGAACCGTTGATTTTTTTCACAGCAAAAAGTCCCTTTTATAGTCAGACTAGCCCCGCCCTTTGAGGAAATCCCGATTCAGTCGGATCACGATTTATAGCGACATTTAATGATGCCATGAGGGATGAGGATGGTGCAGAAAAAAGCTTCGAGAAATCCGCAAAGGAAGGAATAGCGAAGGAGGAGAGAGACTCTAGGTCTACTGAGACTACGGTAGAATGGAAGCGCAAATGGAGAGACACGCGATGAAACTTATTGATACCGTACTGGCGGTCGTCAGAGAAATGGGTAGTCTCATTTAGCCATGAATTGTCCTCATCATCGTTCATCTCATTCCAGAACCGAGAAATGATAGTAACCGGTCTACGAAAACCGGAGGTATAAACTACATCTACAAAACAAGAAATTTATGTTGTTTTTCCTGAAAACCAGAAATTTCTGGATTCGCAAAGTTGCTCTGGCCAACCAGAAAATTACCGGTTATTGGTTTTAATTTGGCGGGTCAATCGGCCAAAAATCTGGTCGATAAATTTACGCCATACCGTACCCAATAGATGAGGTTGAGATGATGGAAACTCGAACCGGCATAGCATGTAAGCTTTACCGGAACACTATGATGACATGCAACTCATATCGACAAGATGCTCAACTTTTCGATAAGCATTGTGGAGATTGACTTTGCTTTACCTAGTTTTTGGTAAGCGTGTACGTTACGAGAATTCGCCGTTTTTTCGCGTTTTTTTTGTTCTTTTTGTGTATTTTTGACTCAAGCAATGACCAAAAGTCGAAACTCAAAACTAAGCGGCCACTGTGTCTTTAATGTTGTGTTTTGTACTGAGAAGCTAAAAGGTACATAGTTCAAATCCGACACATATCAGTTAAAATATAATATTTTCCTTATCGTCTTTGTGGACACGACTGATAGGGCTAAGCTGACTGCAAAAAACAGAGAAACACTAGACCAAACAATGAATGGAGAAACATTTGAACCTGCTTATACGGCGAACCGAATAATAATTTATATTATCAAGTAGTTTCTCACTTTTTCAACCTCCTAACTTTTTGGAAAACTAAAACGGAAAAGTGAGAATCGTTAGTTATGGACAAACGCAGTATTAGCATGAATGAATTATAATGGCTTCAACTTGCGTTCCTCGTTGTTGCGAGGTTTCACTCATTGAGCAACAGATGATGCGCCAACTCAGACACTGATATCAAAATCAATTTCATCGGTTGTGATAGATTATAATAGTTTTTATTCGTGGTTACGAGTTAAGATCTAAACACACATCGAACAATGGAATAGTACATTTACAGTTTGAAACTGTTCGTATTCGATTCACTTTCTCACACACTGTTGGCGTTGCAACATATGTTCAGAGAGGTATCCAGTCACGTCTCCAGACATTCGTTTTGTTTTATTCGTTTTATTGCTGATGCAGCCTTGATCTTTCATCGAGCGAGTGATTATGAAACAACTTAAAGGTATCCTGTGAATGTGCATTCTCCAATCTCAGTGCAGCGCATTTGAACTCTCGAGCAGTTATTTTATCCGACCAAAAACCGGCGTGGAATCGGCTTTGGTCGATGCACGTTTGTTTGTAAAAGTATGTAGTAGTGACACGGACTTACAGCTATAATCCGTGTCATAACGTGGCCCATAGCGGATCATTGTAAATGTGTTTTTGAAATAAGACGTCTCGCACGGCGTATACATGTATGCAAAATACATATATGTTTAGTAGTCGATCATCCTCTAAACTGGTTTGCTCTGACATGGTTTGGTTTTTGAGTTCGTGTCTGAATATGAACTAACGTGATCCGCCCACGCACTAAAAGCCCACACTCCCTACGCGAGCTATCCTCTATTCACAACTTTTCACGCTGAATCCGAATATGATTATAACTTTTTCAAAAAAGAGTTAAGATAAATTTTATATAGGCGGACCAGGGCGACATAAACACACAACCGCGAGCTTCAACTTTTCCACACAGTGTTGGCGTTGCGTCAGATGCGAAGAGAGAAATCCAGTCGAGTCTCCAGACATTTTCGAAAGTTAAAGGAACAGTGGCGACTTATTTTTGACTTGGAGTATTATTAAAATCATATTAACCTAACACATTTGCAATATTTGCGGAAGAACGACGATTCTGCGTTACTTTCGAATCTGCAACTGTCAAGAATGCAGCTGAAAACTTGAGTTCAAAATTGGTCCCACCACGAATAGCCTACCGCCCAACGCTTCGATACTGCAAAAAATGGGGTCGGAGCATTAAGCACCACCGTCAATTCTTGACTTCAGTCGGTAAAGTCAAAAGTTGAAGAAAATGTATTCAAGTATTGACTTTCGCTTTTCAATTTTTGACTTCACGAGCGAAGTCAAAAATTGACTTTACTGCTAGTCAAAAGTTGACTTCCTATTCCAAAGAAGCGTATGAAATATGTAAGTCAATTTTTGACTTTTTCAAATATTATCACCACCAAAATTCATTGCTTTCGAAACAATTTTTTCTCCAAATATGTGTGTGTGAGAATAAACATTTCCTTGACAGCTTGGAGTGAAGTTTCTTGACAGTTCACGTTTCATAGTTTCAGCACAACATCATACCTGGATATCACAACACAAAACAGCTCGTATTTCAGGTTGGAGTCAACTTTTTTCCCAAAATGCATTGGTTTCGAAACATTTTCTGACGCGGAGACTCGGGTTCGCGCAGTAGAACGAAGCCGTACAGATGGAGATGCGGGCACTGTACCGTCAGAATCCCGTCGCCCAATCGATGACCAGCGTCTGAAAAAAGAGTGTATATGAACAAAATGAATCAATTGGATGGGAAGTTACCTGCAAGTTTATCACTGCACTGTCCTTCGCATTTCTGGCTGTCCTTCGTGTACAGTGGCGCCGTTCGCTTCTTGGTCCAATAGGGGAAACACTCTAAGGGGTCGGAGACAGGTGGGATTGTTGGTTGAGTTATCGGCTTCTTGAGCTTTGTTCGGTCGTAGGACATGCTCAGCTCCGCCACGTCGAATAGATGTAAGATCAGAGAGGAGACAGCATCAGGGAGTGCACCACGGTCATCTATTATCGGAACAATGGCATGCAGTAGACGAGGATTCGTCTGCAGCATCTTGTCAATAATGCTTCTGTTGGAGAGTGGGGCAGGAGTGGAAGCGTTTCCCTCTGCACACGACTTGATCATCTCGCGCAACCACTTGAAGTCGGATGTAAGAGGGAACAGACCCCGGCACTGTGTGTCTGTGCACATAAATAGAGTCATGTGGCTGTATATGTCGTTGATGTATCGAGTCGTAGGGTTGACTGATGCATCCAGGAAACGACGAACCGGGTCGCTCAAAACACGCCTGTCGACCTCATCAAGTTGTATCCTGCGCTGTGCGTACGACGCGACTTGACGACGAGCTTGAAGTGTTCGAATGGCCAGTCGATCCGGTGTGGAGTCCACCGGCAAAGGAGCCGACTTCTGCAAACATACGAACAAATGTTTAAAGTTAACTATAAATCACCCCAACCTTTACGTCAGGGTATAGAGGGAGAGCATCGCGGAGGGGTAGGCGTTTGCCATCCACTATCACCACTGTAGGGTGCACGCCACACCGAGGGCATGCTGTCTGGGGCGATATTATCTTGAGAGAATCGACCCAGTTGTCGTGTACTCGCTGCAATGCATTCGAATAATGCGAAAAATAGTATGCATTTGCGACATTGATTACCTGTAATGTTGACTCGGATACTAGCTCGTCGGAAGAGGGACGAGAGATGCCCTCACCGCTCACCACTCCCGCGTAGATACGAGAAAATGGTGTTCCGAGCAACTTAAATGCAGTTTAATAACGCTCACCATTATGACATAACACTTACTTGAAGGTTCAAAATCGAAGAAAGGAGAGTGGCGCTGCAGACTGTAGAGTTTCCGTGCAAAAACAATCCATTTCTGTACAGAGTAGCTCTGAAAAATCATAACCGATGGTAAGCCAAAAGGTATTACATTCACTCACCGCATACACTGTTTCCGGCACGTGAGACGTATGTGGAGAGTGCCCCATTCACCGTGGTCGCCAATATGTCTGTAGAAGCCTGAAACGAAACAAATACGCCAACATGTGTGGAGTGAACGGTACCTTTCCATGTGCTTGCGTCCAGACACTCATTGCATTCACATCGAATGTCGACAGGGCCTGCCACAGTGTAGTCAAACCGGTGGAACGTGTCGGTGGAGTTGATGAACTCGTCCTTGGGTGCAAAGTCTTCAAGAGTCGGACGCACGAGAGTACGAAGGGCACTGAAACAAATAAGTTGAATAACAATATATCAATGTATACTCACGTAGTGTGGTCGCATGTTTCTTTAGAGCAGCTCAAACATTTAGTCTTCTTTTCCAAATGCATTACCAGCGACGGTACTTCCAAAGATCCAACTATAGAGAACTGCCCAACGCGAGCAGGTACGGTGTCTACGACCGTCGGTCGCACTGAACAAAACAGGTGAGATTACTCAGAGCAACAGTAAATAACCTCTGTCAGCAGCTCGAATGTGAACACAGGGGATGTCGTCATTGACCAGGAACTCATCGAATTCCTTTCTGGCCATCCGCTCTTCGTAGACATGCAGAGTACCACTTCTGCACGGGTCGCAAGAATATGTCGTAAGCGACTCCTAGAGTATATGAATCATGATCAAGAATCATTCGATTGAATCACCGCGCTGCACAGTGAATGCGCGGCTCCAGTCTATACGTTTCGGGAAGAAGACACACGAGTTGGCGTCCTTCCCTCCCACCACCAGCAGTGTTGTGGACGAGGTCGCGAAGACAAGTTTGTTTGATGCGAGCCATTCAACAAATTCTTCGAAATGTTCCTAAAATGTGTAACATGTCACATAGATACACATACAAACTACTTACGTCTTCGTCGATTGAACGGATACTCGTGCATGTGTCGTTGTGCCTGGTCTCCTCTATCGCCTGAACATTCTCTTCATCTGACGAGGCTTGAGGATCCAGTAAGGTCGTTCTCGCCTTACCCATGACTGAATAAACCATTCTATATAAAAACAAATGAACAAAAACAGATTGAAGATATTCAGATTGATGAGTAAAAATAACTCTTGCAACTTCATTCTAAATCCACAAAGTTCAAAATAACGATCTTTACTCGCAAAAAACAACAAAAACATAACGATCAACAATTAAATCATGTAAACAATCATAACAATTACACCCTAGCTTTGTAGATTTTGAAAACACCGTTTGATGCTTTATAACCCGAATAAATGGGAACATTGTTGTTTTGCATAATGTAGGCTTGGTCCTTGGTGATAGGAACGCGCTTCACTGGCTGACCATCGCGGTGTTCAAGCAAGAACAGAGGGCGGGGCACCAGATGAATTTTCTCCTGCAGAGTCGCAGGCCGGAAGCCACTGCAAAAAAAAAGAACAATAAAAATTGACAAGTAAAAACATACCTGTATCCTCCTTCGGCCGAGGCGCCTCGAGTTGATGGAGACGGCACAGAGTTGTAGCTGAACAATGAATGAAACAAATAAGCAAAGTTGAAAAAAACAGTGACATACATACCTCTGCGAAGTTCTGGAATGCGACGATCCGGGGACATCCGCGCTGGGGGCAGGAGAAGGGGTTGATGTAGAAGTCGAAATAGTCGGCGAAAGCGAGACAGCAGCATCGTCATCCTCTTCTTGCAGGTCAGCGGGCGTATCCGCCAGGTCAACATCCGAATCGTCCACTTCAGGCGCGTCATTCTCGTTCTCAGCGGCACACTGACTGTTGGCCGCCTTAGCGATTTTCTCCAAAGTCCTAAAAATAAATGAATGCGTGCTGAACAGAAAACAGGACTCACCATGGCAATTCACGCATATGAGGATCAGAGTGGAGACGTCTGTACATCTCATTGCGACTCATATCACTGGCAACAACATAATATAAGAACCAACAACAAGGAATATCACGGACCTTCTGATCACAATAGACTGTTCCTGGAAGTAGACTGCGATCGCGTCGCAGACCCGGGCCGAATCAACGGCATCAAGCGAGCCAGAGTACTGCACCCCTTCTGCCCAGTATGGTGGAGTCGGCTTTCTCAAAGCCTGGATCTTGCTGGCCGGCGACAGGGTACGAATCTTGGGGGTGCTCCTGAAAAAGAACCCATTCGGACGAAATCAAATATTGTTACCTCCTGTTGTAGTAGTTGCAGATAGGGTAGAAGAGTGTCCGCATTGTCCTACTCAGCCGAGTGGTGAGTTCATCGGAGTTCAGGTTGGTTAAATCCTTCTTTTTATAAAGGGGTATGTGGAAAACAAACTGCAAATATTATTTGAATACGAAATGTATGAAACGTGCTTTACCTTGGGCCGCTTTCCGACATTTTTCTTAGCAGACAAACGCAGGTTGCGGATGGTCTGGTTATCCTCCAAAGATGAGACCAGCCAGTGGGCACCGCGCATGCGGATACCGCCGACTGTGTCGATGGCAACGACTGCTTGGCCAGCCTCGTTGAGGTCGAATATGGTCTTGGAGAGCCGCGCCCAGAGACCATTTAAGTCCCTGGAGTGGTCTGAAATAAAACATAGATGTAATACTAGAGATAAGTATAAACAAAACATAACACAACTCACTGGTGTTCTTCGACGGAACAGACGGGCGCTCGTTGGAAGTGTCGATGCCGCCTTCATCAGAGGAGAGAGACACTCTCTTCATTCGCGTGCGCTTGTTAGGCGCACGCTTCTTTTTCTGCGGAGAGTTTCTCATCTCCGCAAATAACAAAATGAATTAAGCATAACAGTATATAGTAGATACAAAGCGATAAAAACGCTTGAGAAACAAACTCAAATTCAAGAAAAGCCGGCATAAACCATTTTATTATATAAAGACAAAAGACAAGAGCATATTTTCAAATAAAAATTTATTCAATCAACAACAAAAAACTGCGGAGAAAGAGAACAGCGAGGACAGCGAGCTCCGGCGGGAAAGAGGACGGCACCTCGACAGGGCAGAGTAGAGCGAGGGCAGCGCGAGGGCAGCGAGCTCCGGCTGGGAAGAGGACGGCACCTCGACAGGGCAGAGTAGAGCGAGGGCAGCGCGAGGGCAGCGAGCTCCGGCTGGGAAGAGGACGGCACCTCCACAGGGCCGCAAGGAGAGGCAGAGCAGCAGCAAGAAAGGCAGCAGCAAGAAAGGCACCACGGCAGCGAGAAGACACCGGGAGCTAGAAGGACAGCAAAACACCTGTAAGGTGATATACAGAAAGCAAACAACTAAGAAACAACTTGCCTGCATATCCGAACTCTTAGAGAATAGCGAGGAAGAAAAAAAGCGAGTGCAGCGAGCTCCGGCGGGAAAGAGGACGACACCTCCACAGGGCAGCAACGAGAGGCAGAGCAGCAGCAAGAAAGGCACCAGGGCAGCGAGAAGACACCGGGAGCCAGAAGGACAGCAAAACACCTGTAACGTGATATACAGAAAGCAAACAACTAAGAAACAACTTGCCTGCGTATCCGAACTCCTAGAGAATAGCGAGGAAGAAAAAAGCGAGTGCAGCGAGCTCCGGCGGGAAAGAGAACGACACCTCCACAGGACAGCAACGAGAGGCAGAGCAGCAGCAAGAAAGGCACCAGGGCAGCGAGAAGACACCGGGAGCCAGAAGGACAGCAAAAAACCTGTAACGTGATATACAGAAAGCAAACAACTAAGAAACAACTTGCCTGCTTATCCGAACTCCTAGAATACAGCGGAGAAGAGCGAGGACGCGGGACAACAGCACAACAGCACGTTAGGGAAGAGGGCAGCAACAGATTGAGATGAGCATTAATTATCTAATTATAGAAGACAAACGCTACGTATCGCACTGCGTATACATGTAAAAGAGCTGATATTCCGCAAAATGGATATCCCGCCAAGTTTAAAATCCTATCCGTCATTAGTAAATGGGACTACGAAAAGAACAGCTGTTGAATGCTTTTGCCGTATGAGCTTCTTTTGCCGCGGCGTTTTACGGTCTATATCTGTATGATGTGTCATATAGCTGTACGATCGAGGTATATCAAGAAATGTTCCGATCTATAGCACACACGGTATCATACTGGGGATGCTACCCCCCCCCCTATCGCTTCGCACCACAGCTTATCACGAGACTTTTCACCTTCTCTAATTTGTTTATTCTGTCATTCTCTCATATTCCAAAACAACCTTCACCCCACTCAACGCCTCACAACCGACATGAATCACCCTGCCAAATCTCTGCAATTCCATACCAACATACCAAGATATTAATGACAGATCTTTATCACATCGAATAATATACACGGCATATTTCGGAAGAACAAAAACCAACGTGCACAAATAAGAGAGCATTTGAAGGAAAGTCAATAAAGAAAAGGAGAAGGCGTGAGAGGGAACCAACTCGAACTACACGTTTCTTCTCTCCATCGTACACTCGGGCGGCCGGTCCAGACACTCCCACCTGCAAAGTCAACAGTCATACGAATTACCAATTAATGGTCGAAAATAATCATCTAAACTCCTTTTGTTTTCATATTCAAATTCTTCTGTAATATATGCACATCTCATTCTAAACGGGGGGCCCTGTACAATGACAATGAAACTTACATTCCCAATGATTTTGAATGCATTCGCCATCAATCATAGTATAGTACCCACCGGCCGAGTGGTGCGTTCTGACGAGGCACTGCCGGTACTTGCCCGCCTCGTCGGCTCTAGCGCCTGGTTCAACGTCTTCTTGCGCATCTAAACGTTTTTGATAAGAACTGGATGTGTGAATTGTCTTTCTTACAAACAATATGAAACATACATTTACAGAATCAATTGAACAATCCAATTATATCCCACCTCAAGTCCGGCGCAGAGAAAGTTCATGACGAGCTCCCGTCGCACCTTCTCGAGCGTGGGCGTGCGACGCAGCTCGATCAGCCGGTCCAGCATAATCAGCTTCACGTAGAGACGCAGCAGCCTTGATCGCGGGAGCCGACGACAGAGTGATGCGAGTTCCTACGAGAAATTAGTAAATAATAAAAGCAGAGTTATCCAAAGGACACTGAACTAACCAGCAGCCTTATATCGCACGGCAGCCGACGACGACTGGAGAAGGTTGTAGACGCAGCCGATGAAGCGCGAGGGCTCCGTGGGGTTGGCGTAGCACTTGTAAATAAGCTGCAGAATATCGATGAACGAGGTGGCCTGAAAAAAGAAGTGTCACCAATTTATCTACTTTCTCCGTCTTCTTCAAAATTCCTTCCTCTCTCCTCACCTGATCGATGCACCCGGAAAGGGAGAGAGAACGAGTGAGTGCGCGTTCCTAGACGACGTGGAGGAGAATCATTAATGCGTTGCGCTTGCACGAACGTCGACACCCAGCTATGGCGCGTCCGGAATCAGAAAATCGACAGCAACTCCGGCTCCTACATACAGCTTGCACAGGAACCTGCAATTATAGTATACATAGAACGTAACTAATGTCCTGACATAAATGTGATATAAATTAATTTGAAAAAATATATTAAAAATAAAATTAAATATAATCCTCATTATTTGACTTACTTTTGTGTAATAATGGTCCTGACAATTACAATTAATAGTACTGTATTATCAGGGAATATTCGTCGTCATTTTTTGATGTCACATAGCAGGAAGCTGATGGTGACTCGGTCGGAGACATAAGCGCAAATGAACGAAGGCCTTTCACTTGCTTCATGGCTCGGTGCATGTGCGCTGCGTTGTGGCACCGAGCTCGCTGGTTGGATTCCCGTTCCCGCCAAACGTTTTGCTCGTGTGAAAATGAGGAGTTGTGGCAGATTGTGGCAGAAATAAGTCGCCACTGTTCCTTTAAGTGCATTTTGGGCATCTTTAGAAAGAGGCTGGACAACTGTAGTAAACAAGTGCACAGTCTGAGTCCGCAAGACTGTAAGTACAGTAGTCTGAGTACGACTAAAGCCTGCGCCAGAGCCATGGTGTTCGTAGCTCGAATACGGAACTCTGACTGTCTGACTCTCTTGTCTTGCAGCTTGTACGTTACTGCCGTCCACCTATAATCTATCCTGAATCGCGCAACTCGTTTTGAAAATAGGAAATGCATTCTCGTTATATTACCATTTTAAAGCCCAAATGACAGTTATCCTTCGACCCCCTGAGGGGGTGGGGGTACCTTTACCTTTACCTTTATGAACAAAATCGTTTTTTCGTGATAAAGTGAAAAATCAAAAGCTTGCTTCGAGAATCGAGATTGTATCCTCAAATCGCTGCTGGCTAATCAGGAGTGTAAAACCGGTCAAGAAATTTGCAAACATGCATCTCATCAATCGTGTTTGTACATATTTTCGAAATGGGGCGGTCACGATTTCGAAAAATTTTCTTGGAAAGCTCAAATAGTTTACTATACTAGAA
Source organism: Rhabditoides inermis (assembly GCA_963966185.1). Classification (NCBI taxonomy): domain Eukaryota; kingdom Metazoa; phylum Nematoda; class Chromadorea; order Rhabditida; family Rhabditidae; genus Rhabditoides; species Rhabditoides inermis. Next base: position 175,016 of record CAWZYM010000337.1, on the reverse strand, counting down.
AGAGCTTTCTAGCTCATCTCTCACAAATACGGATGCCAATTACTAATCGCTTGCACCTGACACGTATTATCCCGTTCAATCCTTATTATTATAAACAACTTACGTAAGAATTTGTTCCACGCGGCGTAGTGAGAGAAAAACTATGCATTTTCAATCGAAATAGTAAACAAATATGTTTTTATGTCATTAACAAACAAATTGACATTGGAAATTGAAATTAAATCAATCTACTATAGCTTGAGCAAACGATCCGACCTCTGGATTGTACCGATCCACCCAGAAAGCTAGAATACTGCAAACGTTTTCAATAAGGTGATTTTCCTGAAGTGATCCACTTGATTGTAATATTCAAGTGCATGTGATTCAGAGTAAATCTTAGGAACTTATGTTGAGGTTTCAAGTTTGCCGATCTCAAAAAAAAACTGAACCATTCTCAAATCAGAGAGTCCGTATTTGGGCGAGGAAGTTGAAGTGGGTGTCGCGGATGCTTGGGACGCCAGCTCCCACTCTACATCAGAGGAGCAACACAAAAATGCATTTTTGATTACAAAGATGATGTTGTATGTGCAAATCTAAAAAGAACATAGATGGATTGATGGATTCAAATAATCATTCGAATCGTCAAAAATGACTTCATTCGAATGGTAAATTCGAAAGAGAGAGAGAGAGAGAGCGGTTTTGGAAATAACTCCGTTCAAAAAAAGTTCGATTGGTTTGATCTTTTCACAGTAGCTACCCAGTTGTGATTCCAACAAACGCTGGTTTCCGATCACACCTTCGGATGTCGGATGTGTTGTGTAAAAGACCTTCGATTTTGTAAATTGCTCATTGTACACTAAAACAGGACAAACACCAAAAAAATTTCGTTGATAGCGCATCATTTTCTCGTCATTTCCTCGTTGTCTGCTTCGGCCGGCGATAATATCGTACGATGAGAATGAGGGATGGGGGATGGCCTATAGCACACATACACATGTGAAAGTCACGACATCAAAGCTTACTGTAACGTCAATTCGTGTTCCGCCAAAAAAAAACTATTTGATGCGCTTGCTACATCAGTGCTGAGCTGTCGCGAATTCATGTACTGCTAAGCTCTAAGCCAGTTCAAACAACGTTTCATAAACTACATTTCATTATAAGCGCATACAGCTGATGACAAGCATCACCAACAACACGTACGCTTCCACGGGACCACCGCAATCCCGTTTTGTTGGAACTCGCAGTAGGCGTTGTATTACTGTACATTACCGTAACCTTACCGTAAATTACATTGCCATGTGCTACTTGAATCGATATAAATATTCCGATAAGCACAGACAATTTGCCTGCAGATCAGAAGATCAAAAGGAAGACGGAGATTTAGCCTGGACGCGAGCGTACAACACAAGAGAGTCAGACAGTTAGAGCACTGTATCCGATTTGAAAAGAGGAAGTTCGGAAGAATAACGCTCTGGCTCCGAATTCCGAATATACCCGGTTTTACCTTGACAACCGTATAATTTCATTCGGGGGGGGGGGGGGGATAATTGGAGGTCTAGTGCACTTGAATACACAAATGAAGATACTCATTTTCCGCGCAGTACGACATACGACAAATCGGGTAGTCGGCGAAAATTATCTTGTAGGTCATTTTCACCGGTTGCCCGGTGTGTGGTCTCGCACAGAAAGGTATCTTCATTTCTTTAGTCAAATGTTAATCCAAAGTCTTCAACTATCTCCCTGAATAAAACTATATATGTCGTTCCGGAGTAGGACTCATAACCGCTTTCCAAGCGTCACCTCCGGGTCTCTGACACAGTCGACAAATAAGAGCTCGATGGAAACCACTGGTACAGGTCTCTTTATTGGCGAGATGACTCCGCACACATGGGCAGTTTATATGCGATGCCGGCGATGCCACAACATATCCCTCGTTTTCTCACATGACACATGAGATGCGCCGCGAAGCAAAGTGTAAATCCAAAGTCTTCAATCATCTCCCTGAATAAAACTATATGTCGTTACGGAGTAGGACGAAGTCACAACATATTCCACTCGCATTTGCAATACGTGTGAATTACATTCCGAACTCTCGTTATCCATCACACGCACTCTGTGAGGAGCTTATATGGCTAGGGCTACCGCTACGATCATCAAATTCTCATTTTCATATACTCAATGTCAGAATAACATCGGCAACTCATTGAACTGGCTATTGGCATTGCCGGGGAAGTTAATATAAAATTCATAGGTTGACAGTGTACGACGCGGTTAGTCTTTCGAAACCACAACCGAAGTGAGCAATCTCAAGTAACTCGAAAAATAAATTGGGTACAAAACGGTCTCTACCAGACTGTGATCATTGTTTTTTTATTCAATGGTTATTGCTAACCCTGTGTAGCTGACATATGGCCGTCCAACCAGATCCTATTCTTCTTCAGCTCCTTCTAAGGATCAGCGCCGTAAACTATTGCGATATCTACGACGTCGACGATTCTGAATAAATTTAAAACTATTTTATTTGATTCTGTGTAGCTGTGTTCTCTTCATCATAAAACGTGGAATATGCAAATTTATATAAACAAACTCTGAACATGCACACAAATCACACGTGAAAGCGAAGGCTTGAGCAGAATGGAAAAGGAATAGTGATAGAATAGGGGCACTTCTAAAAAATAGGAACAAGTTCGCAGAAAATCGAAGTACCACGCCTTTCTAAGCACCGCCCACTTGACTAGAGAAGGAGAACGCACACAGACTCCGCCGACAGTATCCCGCTCCGATGCGAGACGAAGGAAGCGCAGCGTAGCACAGGCTCCGCCCCTCTACGCCCCGCCTACTAGGCGAGGAAGTCATCGGATTGCTCGATGATGACCGACTGGTCCTCGCAGATCGACTCCCTTCTGAGCGAGGGTGCGGTGCGCTGGCTGGTCAGCAGGTTCACGCGCATCGGACCCATGAACACCTCCTGCAGAGAAAAGAGTATAGTTTGACCTACTCCACTCGCCTACGATTACGGTACGAGAATAATTCACCCCCATCCAATTGTTTAGGGTTACGGAAGGAGAATAATTATCTCTACTCCACTCGCTTATGGTTATGGAAGGAGAATAATTTGACCTGCTCCCCTCGCTTAGGATTACGGTAGGAGAATAATTTGAGTTACTCCACTCGCTTAGGGTTACGGTAGAAGAATAATTTGAGCTATTGCAATCGCTTAGGATTACGGTAGGAGAATAATTTGACCTAATCCACTCGCTTAGGATTACGGTAAAAGAACAATTTGAGCTATTTCACTCGCATAGGATTACGGTAAAAGAATTATTTGAGCTATTTCATTCGCTTAGGGTTACGGTAAAAGAATAATTTGAGCTACTCCACTCGCTTAGGATTACGGTAGGAGAATAATTTGACCTGCTCCACTCGCTTAGGATTACGGTTAAAGAATAATTTGAGCTACTTCACTCGCTTAGGATTACGGTAGGAGAATAATTTGACCTACTCCACTCGCGTAGGATTACGGTAAAATAATAATTTGAGCTATTTCACTCGCTTAGGATTACGGTAGATTATTAAAGTGAGCCGTTCCCACCTGCGGCCCGTCTTCGAGTAGCTGGGGCGAGAGGAACTGCTGGATCTCGCGGTCTGCTCTGCAAAAAGTTTCATGTTTACAATTATCACAAACAGTTTTGTGGTAAAACTCAAGCAATCAATACTGATTGCGCGTTAAAAAATCAGTCCACTTCACCTATATATTTGTCTGATATTCTATTATATTCCACCATGCACAGATACTGAACAAATGATATTCATTATTCGATAACATGTTGTATGACAACCCACCACCGAACATTACAACCAGCGCGGCAGCGCTGGTTGGTTTGTGTTAACCCTGGTCGCGCGCTAGAAACGGCAAAAGGCGATTGAACGAAAGGTTCCTTAGAATCTTTACGAGAACAATGTGATGCTGATAGATGTTATCAGGATGTTAGAAAATGGTTAAGTTTCGATTTTGGTAACGCTAGCTGTTGTAGGAAGCGAGATACGCGCGCGCGCCCCCTGAGGGGCAGGCAATCCCCCGTGTACGGAACGTTTTGTAGGGGGGGGGGGGTGGCGCGCACCGGCTGCCCCCAGCAGACAGGAGGTGCACAATCCGCACTGCCTGTGGATTGCACTGATATCGTTTAGATCGCGCGCTTTGCCGTGCGCACAGTGGTGTTGTGGTTAGCGATTGCGCCCGTTGAGACACATGGCTCGAGTTCGGTTCCGGCTGGCGGCAAACCTTTTGTAATATATGATTTTACATAGAAATGACATTGGAAATGTGAATTTTCCCATCAGCATTACCTAAACTCTTTTTTGCAAATTTTATACAGATTTGGAACAAGGTGAGTGAACTGTTGGATTTCTTTAAAAAAATGTTTTGTGGTTCATGTTAATGTAGATAGATTTATATGAAATCCAATAAAAGTACATTCATTATCTTTTAAAAGGACTTCCGTAAGAGAAGAGTTTGTGTTACTCAATGTAATGCAACAAAAGCTCATGCATTTTATCAATCGAAATAGTACACAAACCTGCTCCAATAGTTCAACAAGTTATATATAATCGATCGGATACCGAAATCAATTTCCCGACATACAACATTTGCTCGCATTAGTTTTTATTGCAGAAAGAGCAGGTTTGTTTACTATTTCGATTGATAAAATGCATGAGCTTTTGTTGCATTACATTGAGTAACACAAACTCTTCTCTTACGGAAGTCCTTTTAAAAGATAATAATACATGTGAGAGGGCGTAGTTTTTTAGTCGCAAAGAAGGACAATAAAAACGTACAATTGAATGCCAGTTACGTGATCACTACCAATACCAATTCTGGATAAACGATTGATTGATTGATTGATTGATAACGATATTAGGAAGGAAGTGCGCATGGTAGGAACTGCGAGAAGCACCCTCATCGTTTGATGAAGCTGCTGTGTGAGTAGCAGTTTCTGTGCACGTTCACTATAACGCACCTCATACCGACGAGCTTCTCTCCCGTTTCGAACGTGACGGCGGAGTGGTCAATGGAGATGGCGGAGGGGGAGATGTGCACGGCCACCGACTCCAAGCAGTACGCGTCGCCAGCCGAGGCGTCCACTCAAGCATGATATTGAAATACAATGGATAAAATGGATTATCAGTATCAAGGTATGCTTGGTTTATTGTAGTGAGGATTGATTGATTGATTGATTTAGGGTACTTCCAGGGTCAATGATAGAGATAGAGGAGAGAATGTCACTGGAATGAGACATTATGCCCGTCTCGTTCGTTCTAAGATGGACTGATGTTGCATGGCTGAACGTTTGGAGAGAGAGAAAGAGAGAGAGAGAGAGAGAGAGAGAGAGAGAGAGAGAGAGAGAGAGAACGAGACGTAAGGATGGAAATCATAGAAAAGGCGGTGTAATTTCCACAGATCACATGGGTGCTATAAGAAATGAATGATCTCTGCTGAGTCTTCTTCCAGACTCATAAGAAAACGTCTGGGAAAAGCGAGAGCGAGAAAAAAAGAGAGTGTGAGATACACTCACCTATGAACAATTCCATGAGGTAGCTGGTTGAGGGCGCGTCGTCGATGGGCGGGGCTTGAGTGGGCGGTGCCGGCGAGACGTTCTTGGGGCTGATGGAGGCGCTAATGGACAGAACCTCACCACACTTGGTCTCCAGAATGCCCTGAACACATAAATTTCTCTCTGTCATCTCTCATCTCTCTCTCATCCCTCTCCATCTTTGTGCTCTATCTCATTTCTTCGAACAAACATTTGCTAATTCCATGAACGTTTCACGTCAAGTCAACATACAAACAAACAGCTAAAGTTATTCACTGGTGAGCAATGACCATTATGTTTCCTGGAAGATAACGAGTATTAACATAAAGTCATTAATCAGCGAGTTAGCCCTTGGTTATGCGCCCAGCAGCGGCCGCACGCAAATGGTGGTCACGCGGCGCGGACCTGGCTCTCTCTTTTCTAGAACTCTCTCCGCGGTTCTGACCGTAGGAGAGGGAGGAGGGCCGCGCATTTTCTGATTGTGTGATTGCGTGTTTAACGTACCTTGAAGCTGGTTCGAGTGTCGTCGTTGAAGATGAGCCGCCCGGTGCCCGTCTCCTGCAAGCTGTAGAGAACACCCGTGCGACGACGGCTCATTCTGAAACACGATCGATATCAATCAATACACAGAGCTAGCGGATGACACATTGGAATGAATCGAATCAATTCATACCCAGAGGTGTAAACAAGTGAGATGATTTCGCGACCAACCTTTGGAACATTGCGATCGAAAAGGTGATAATGTGCGAGATGAAGTGAGAGAGAGAGAGAGAGAGAGATAGAGAGAACTATTATAGGAAATCACAAGGCTGATAAGATCAGTAGAGCAGGCATGACGCGATATCAAGTTAAAAATGAAAAATGGCGAGATCGGCGGGGTGCAACCACGTGGGTTTTCGGGAGAGAGAGAGAGAGGGGAGAGAGAGAGAGGGAGAGAGAGAGAGGGAGAGAGAGAGAGAGAGAGAGAAAGAGAGAGAAGGGGTGCGAGGGAGGGAGCGGGAGATTTCGGCGGACACAACAGAAGACACGTGTGATCGAATGTAGCCGCAATAAGCGGTGGGTTTCTCTCTCGAATGTTCTCCCAGCTCTCTCTGCTGCCGAAAATCGATTTCATGCAAAAGCTTGGCGACATTGAGATAGAGTAGTGAGAACTAGGGAGTATTTTTGAAATGCGAACGCAGTAGTGAGCGTAGCATGAGAAAGTAAGATGTGTTATTGACGGACACAACCAATGCACTTTTCACGGATGCGAGGATGGAGAGATTGTTGTGTAATTGCGTGGCTGACCAAAGAACAATAGGTGACATGAATGGTGCAAGTCGAGTCGAGTTAACAAATATGGACAATCAACAATCAAAACAATGCAGTTCAATCAATAGTACCGAAATCTCATCGAAGAGTGAGTAGATCGGTCAGCCATCTATTGACAGCCAACCCCGCTTTGTTGACATAGCGTATCCGTGGAGCAAACATCTGTTTTTGTTATCAGTCGATCAATGAAATGTAAATTTTTATTTCTTTTCTATTCTGTTTATTTGAAGTTTGAACTATACTATTTCTATTTATAAATGCTACTTTTCTCGTATATCAGCTAATGAGCGCGGGCGACACGGGTCCTCCAACCGCGAGCGACGTGTCTACACCGGTCGCCGTAAACGACAATAACGATAACATGAGCAGCACCGTCGGCGAGAAGGCGGCGACGGAAACGAACAAGCCGCTCCGCATCGGCGCACTCGTCTCGGTCATCGTGAGTCTTGTTTGTTTATGTATCTTGTTGCTAAAAATTGTTGAGTTGTCATTATTTGTTGTTTGTATATTACTTTAAATATTATTATTTATAAAAAAAAACAATCTGCAGGTGCTGTCCGTGCTGGCGGGGTCGCTGGCGTCGACGCACCGCCGGCTGCACGCCAGAAACGCGTGCGAGATGACATTCATGTGGAGGCAGATCGGCATGATGGTCAGGAGCATTGCTATTTTTTATTTGTTTATTTAATGTATGTTTTATAATACTAAAACGCTGGCAGATTTGGCTTTCAAATGCATGTGCGTGGTTTTCATGACGCTGTACGTGAACAGTATGAGTATGATTGAAACCATAATTGTGATTTAGTTGTTGATTTAGTTGTTGTTGTTGTTGTTGTTGTTGTTGTTGTTGTTGTTGTTGTTGTTGATGTTGTTGTTGTTGATTATCAAACTTGTTCCAGCCGATCGACGTGCCTCACTCGGCGACGCCCAAGTACCGCCTGTTCCGCTACTTCGAGGGTCGCGACATGAAACAGCTGTGAGTATTGATCGATTATTGATTCTTCTATTACTAGTTTTTTGTGTGGTTACAATGATGGTCGAGAAAGCATGGGTGGGTATTGATTATTGACTGATTGTTCAGCATCGACTAGTTTTGGTGAGGTTACAATGATTGTGAGAAAGTATTGGTGGGTATTGATTAATTGACAAACATGGTGTGGTTATTATGTTACAATGATTATTAAAGCATTTATGGATATCGATTGATTATCGATATCTTGCAGCGAGCCCTCGACCAATTCGATCCCTGTGTTGTTCGTCCACGGCAGCGGCGGATCGGCAAATCAGGTATGATTCGTATGACATACCGTATAACCAACCAATCAATCAATCAATAACCAATATCGTATGACGTGCCGTATGCAAATTTCATGTTTCATGAAGAAACTAGTGTAATAGGCTACTTGATTCGAGATGACTATTCTGATTTGGAAGACGCAACACGCACATTGCTTGTGTTCAATGCACTGTTCCGCCAAGTCAATGTGTGTAGCAGTGTATTTTGATTGTATAAAATATAAATATAGCGCTAACATCGATTGACACTGGGCAAGTACAATACAATGCAATTCGTTCATGTTCCTCTGCCTAGGTGCGCTCGATGGCGTCCATCATGCAGAACAAGACGGAGATGCGCGGCGCCGAGTGGAGGATGCACTTCTACGCCGTGGACTTCGAGGAGGTCAGACAGTCTCTCTATCCCTCTCCCTCCTTCCCTCTCTCTCTCACTCCCTCTTCCCCTCCCTCTCTCTCTTTCTCTCTATCTGTCTCTGTCTCTGTCTCTCTGTCTATCTCTCCTTCTCCCTCTCTCTCTCTCTCTCTCTCCCTCTCTCTCCCCCTCTCTCGCTCTCTCTCGCTCTCTCGCTCTCTCTCTCCCTCTCTCTCCCTCTCTCTCTCGCTTTCTCCCTCTCTCTCGCTCTCTCGCTCTCTCGCTCTCTCTCTTTTTTTTTCTCTCTCTCTCTTTCTCTCTCTCTCTCTCTCTCCAACTCTCTCCCTCTCTCTCGCTCTCTCTCGCTCTCTCTCGCTCTCTCTCGCTCTCTCTCTCTCTCCCTCTCTCTCGCTCTCTCTCGCTCTCTCTCGCTCTCTCTCGCTCTCTCTCGCTCTCTCTCTCTCTCTCTCTCTCTCTCTCTCTCTCCAACTCTCTCCCTCCAGGAGCTCTCGTTCGTCTCCGGCTCCCTTCTCCTCCGACAGCGCGACTTTGTCACGCGCGCCATCGACGCCATCCTCGACAAGTACCACGCGGTGGGAGTCAAGCAGGTGGGGGCGGGGCTTAGAGGGGCGGGGCTTGTATAAGTTTAGGTACCTATTAGGGGGAAGGCGAACTAGGTGTGAGTGATATGTTGATGAGGAGTGTTGGACATGCTACTATGTCGGTATTACTCCTGAGTGAAATCGCACCACATTGATACTGTCCGCGTTACTTATATTTCGCGAGATAACTTTGACATTGAACTAGGCATAAATTCCTAATGGAAGTGTAGTGTAAATATGTACTGATAACTGATAATAAATTTAAAAAAAATGGAAGTGTAGCGTAAATATGTACTGAAACAATGGTATTCGACCATCCTGATAATCGTAATAATCAGAATCAGAATCAGAATATTTATCTAGAATCAAGTAGCATATGACAATGCAATTTGCAAACGGTAAGGTTACGGTAAAGGACAGTCATACACCTACTGCGAGTTTCAACAATACGGATTCTTTGGTAGTATAGTGATTAGTATCCGCGTCTGTCTCGAGAATCATTATTGTCCCCTTTCAGATAGTGCTGGTCGGTCACTCTTTTGGCGGCACCGTCATCTACTCACTGCCAGGTTGGAATTTATTGATTTATTGATTTATTGGTACTCTCGATTTGTTGTCACCTACACCCGAAAAACATCGCTAACCACTAAACTACGCGGCGCTTTTGAATCAGGGACCTTTACCTTTACCCAACCCGAATGATTGGAGAATGGAAAGAGAGAGTTCTGTGAGAGAGTTGAATGATGTTTCCATCGATGTATCGATTGATATTGATTGGCTGGTGCTTGCAGCGCTGTCCAAGTTTGACGGCGACCGCGTGGCGATGATGCTGTTGTTGGCGGCGCCGGTGGACAGACCGCGTGAGTGTGTTCTCCTTTTATAAATGGTTAAAAAAACATCCTACAAAACACAATGTGACAAATTTCTGCGTTTCACCTGACAGTTGTATATAATGGTAAACTCGGTGACGGTCACAGGGTCACCGTGATCGTCACCAGTTTTACCTGACATTTATACGTGGCTGTGGCTGCGCCGCCTTCTCTTTGCTGTACTTGATCAGCTTTCAGCGGGATGGAATAGATAGACCCGCAGGAACCAACGATGCATGGAATTTCTCGGCCTATTAATCTTATGGTCCTACCAGCACTTTCTGGCTGAGGTAGTGATTGCGGTTCCCAGGCAGTGGCTGAGAGAGATTTTTTCTAGTTGAGGACTTGAATTGGCTTCTATTCCTTGTTGGAGACGATGAGACAAGTAATTATTCATAATCTTTGTTCTTTGTATTGATGGAGAGCTGAAACGTAGTTGTGTTAGTGCGGACAGTGATTATATATATAGTTGAAAGGGTAAGTGGTTCCTTATATTAACGCACACCATGTGGCATCCACGGGAATGGTGGGAGTATCCTGAAATTTAAGTTCTCATCCGAATCTGGTGAAAATCCTTGATTATTGCTTTGAAAAAAAGAGCTAATAACGACTCAAGCAACACGTTTTGAGAAAACTAAGTCGTTGGAATAGTTGCAGCGAGCGTTGTAAATGGATAGTTTCCGGAAGGGTTTTGTATAAGAGTTTCTTCTTTTGACTCATCCCTCCCCCCCCCCCCCCCCTTTAGTACTCATAAATTCGTTGAATCGGGGGCTACATTTACCTTCACCTTTCTTTACCTGTAAGAACTTAAGATGGTCATACCATCTTAGGTTCTTATGAATGATTTCGTTGTGTACGTGTTATAATCATGTTTGCGATTCCGAATAAACATTTAAATTTGAATTTGGTTTACCTTTACCTGTAATTGCCTTTACCTGTAAGAGTGTTGCAGCCCTCGAAATGGACTCGTCTCTCTCCGCCTTCTACGATGAGATGCATGCGGCGTGGGCTGAGCGGGAGCAGAACAACGAGGCGGGCAAGGTAGAGATGTAGTTCGATATTGAGATATAGTTATGAATATAGTTATAGGGATATAGAGATATAGAGATATAGTTAGGAAAGGGGAGGCAATGCGCCATCTTTGAAAGAAGAGAGTGTAGGAGAAGGGAGGACTAGAGGCCCGGACTATTTCGGTAGATGAAGGACGATGGTATGCGCCGCCTTTGAGACTTGAAGAGAAGAGAGGAAAGGAAAAATGAGAGGACATAACGAGGAAAAAGGGGCAGGCCACTGATAGCCAATATCAAGCTGACCATAGGCTCTGTATGTGAAACTTCTAGCTACTTATGACGTGCTCTTGGTCATTTTGATTTGATTTCTGCTGTAGGGCGTGACTTCGTTTTCCTTTCCCTATATATATATATATATATATATATATATATATATATATATATATATATATATGTATATATATGTTGCAGGCCGGTCAGTCGCATCCTCCCCCTCTCCCGGTCGTCTCGTATTCGGGAGGAGTCAAGGACGCGCTGGTCGCCGAGAGGTTGACGACGAGGGAGGTGCGTTCACGGTTATCGATCGATTTATCGATTGATTGATTGATTGAACTGTGTTGATGGAACCATTAGCTGTGTTTCTGACTGTGTAGTTATGTCTTGGTCATGTATTGTGTTCACGGTTCACTGCGGTGCGGTTCACTGTTCTGGCTACTAACACATTCTCATACATAGAACACATATGCCGTTCCCCCCTTTATCACACGGCAGTCATTTCTCATGATATTCACCATACATGGTTTTACTTAAAGGTAGGCTTCACTCTGAGACCCAAAGTTTTAAAATGGAATTCACCTTCAAACTAGATTTGAGGATCATGATTTATGTTTGTGTGATAGGATTTGGTTCCAAAAATCGTTTCTTTGAAAAATTATAAATAAAAACAAAATCGGCGTTTAGAGGTATTAGATGGTCCGCACTGGTAAACGCCGTAACTTTGCTTTTATTCAAACATTTTGTTTGATACAATAATATAGATAAAATCATAGTTTATAAACCTCATAAAATAAATAAAAATGTGAAGAACCTAATGAAGACAAAAAAACAAATTTAAATTATGTTTTTAACAGTGAAATTTCACAAATACAAACCACTGCACAATATTGGTACCAAACACTGGTACCATTTTTTCTTAACTACACTACGAAATTATTTCGTTTAAACTCATTAAATAAAAATATAGTTTGCTTTAAGTTGTGATGTTTTCCGAAATTAACATTAAAAAGATGGCTAATATCATGGCATAGTCAACCCAACGAGCAGAATCAGAGAGAACACTACCTTTAATCTAGGATTTTGGGCGATTTTTGATTGTGGAGTTATATAAGAACATTATATAATAACATAATGTTCCGCGCAGTGGTCTAATGGAAGGTGTAAGTTTTCAAAATCCGAGTGAGACATCGCGCATTTCCCGCGTGGCAAAAACGAAAAGGGAGTGGAGGAGAAGGTGGGAAAAGGGTTGCGTGTTGTGAGGGTGTACTTGGAAGGACATACGAGAAAGCGCGCGGCGTTCTTACCGGAACATTACAAAAACTGTTGCTTAGGATTAGGACATACTTTTCTGCCCCAGAAAAAAATAACTGTCAAGAAATGATGGGTTTTTTTCTCGAAACAACAATATCACCTCTGAGTGAGACATGTGCTATATTATATTATATTCTTACAATGATGTCCAAATCGGAATATTGATGACACAATCACATCTGGAACACGTAATAAGGATGTGTAACGTATTTATTCGTTGTATTGTGCATGCTGTATACTCTTCACAAAAGCGAATTAAATAATTATTGAGAATAGTAAACATGATCTTCTGCATCACACGCACGAAACGAGCTCACTCATTCGAGCCTTAGATTTGATCAAAGGTGGTAGGTGTTTGCTTAATGGACTAATACTCATGACATCATAACAAACGTGTCTGTTTGAGGGCGTGATCTCCGCCGCCTCGTGGTCCCTTCCGTCGGTGCGACTCGACACGGACCATCTGTGCGTGCTGTGGTGCAATCAGCTGGCGAGGTGAGCGGAAGGGGGGGGGGAGAGGAAGGAAGGAAGGATGAGAGAGGGGGGGGGGGGGAGAGGGATAGAGAGAAATAGAGAGAGAGAGAGAGAGAGAGAGAGAGAGAGAGAAAAGAGAGAGAGAGAGAGATGTTTCAGACACGCCAACCGCGCCCTGTACGCCGTGGGTGAGCGCTGGCCGAAGGGAGAGGGACTGGTGAAGACGCTCAAGGAGTACTATGCAAAGACAAGGGAGGAGGGGGAGAGGTAAGAGAGAGAGAGAGAGAGAGAGAGGATGAGGAGAGGAGGAGGAGAGGTGGGTGCATGTGTGCATGTGTGAATTACGCGCGCAAGAAACTGAAAGAGACTTTGAGAAAGGTCCCTTAGATTCTTTGCAAGAACAACGTATGTTTATTACGGTCTCTATTACAAAATGATGGGTTCGCAAAGCAATTCCGCTCAGCGCTCTATTCGCGACAATAACTAGTCACCAGCCATGTGAGGGTGCTATTGTCTCTGTCCAGGTTTCGGTGAGGCACAGCCCATCGAACGAGATAGTGGCGATGGCGGCGTCGGCGTCAAGAGTTCGTTTTCCGAGGTCCCTTTGTATTGGGTTCGCATTGAAGTTAACGATCTGGGGTGCTATTCTATTGTAGTGCTATTCACTGGATCATTACCAACTATTAACATTAAATGCATTAATATAATTTCGAAAACGTTGTGATGCGTACAGCGTATTTTTTTTTTAGTTTTTAAAAGTTTAATATATTTCTTTTAGTATTTAAAAGTCTTTTCAGCCCTTTGGCCACAGTCGATCTGCCCTCGCTGGTGCTGTCTGCTGGCGGCTCGCTGAGAGCACTCGCCACGGGGGGAGGGGAGTGGGAGAAGACGATGGGGGTGAGTGGAAGGGGAGGAGGGGAGAGAGAGAGGGAGGGAGGGAGGGAGGGAGGGAGAGAGAGAAAGAGAGAGAGGAGGGAGAGAGAGAGTGAGAGAGAGAGAGGAGGGAGAGAGAGAGAGAGAGAGGAGAGAGAGAGAGAACTTTGTATGTGTTGCAGGCGGCTCCGTTCCGTATGCGCATTCGCGTCGACGACTCGTACAGTGTGGTGCGGGTGGGTGTGGAAGGGGGAGAGGAGGGAGTCGAGGCAGGCCCGACCGCCCGGTTCGAGTACAGCGACGGGCGGACGCGCTGGAGCCGCGAAGGGGAGATGCTGCTCAGTGAGCAGGTGGGTGAGGGGGTGAGCGGTGAACCTTGGCGATGCGGTGGCATGTTTTTTTTTTGTTGTTGTTGGATGTTATTCATTTGTGCGCAACGAAACAGTCACTGTGTGATAGAGAATTAGAGAAATCAGCACTTTGGGTGGTGTGGTGAATCTTGGCGATTCGGTGGTTCTATTTTGATTATTTCTTATTAGAGAGGGCGCGCAGCGCCCTCTCTTTTGGCTTAGGATAAGGCTCGCGCCAGAATTTTCAAGAAGCGATAACCAAAGGTCATGTTAACAACAATGTGGACTCATCCAAATCATGTTAGTTAGATTCGCACCGTTCCGTAGGACAGATCATTGGTCGTGGGCATCTTTGTATCTTGTCTCCGAAAGAAGTTATGAGCGATCTCGCGCACCCATGAGGTGAGAGGCCAGCGTGTGGGTGGGTGTCGTGTCCGGTAACTCTGACTCTCTGCCGAAAGCGTACTCTCTCGCGTTTTCTGCGCGTGTTCTCCAACTAGCACTTTGAGTGTAGTTCGCCCCGCCGCCGCCAGCGTCTAATTCGCGCCGGGTTTGCGTTGTTTTGGGTCCGCCAACTATAACCAGGAGAAAGAGCGCAGTAGGCGCGACTCCGAACGGTAATAAGAAAATATGTGGGGAAAAACGTTTTGTTAAATGTAACGGCGATCCGAAACGTAACGTGTGATCTGTGGTACATGAGAGTAAGAAGAGAGAGAACGGCCGAGAGTTTGTGTTAGTATTTGTAAACGTTGATAGAAGAGCAGAAAGATATAAAGAAACAGAGAGAGAAGGGCAGAAAGTGAGAGTGAGAGAGAGAACAGTGAAAGAGAGAGAAGGGACGAAGAGAAGGAGAGAACATAGGGAGTGAGAGATAGTAGTTTTTGATATAATCCAGATGAATAGTCATAATTCAGCACATATTCAAAATTTCTATGAAATTTAACAAAAGGACATATATTTGCTTTGAAAAGTACTTGCGTAAACAGATGAACTTTGTCTTATCCCAATGCAGCAAAAGCACATGCATAAAGCGTTTACAAATACTAACACAAACCTGCGCATTCAGGAAAGTTCTGTTGATACTAACCAATGAACACAAATAGGAGAGATAAGAGAGAAAGAGAGAAGAGAGAGGTGCAGGTTTGTGTTAGTATTTGTAAACGCTTTATGCATGTGCTTTTGCTGCATTGGGATAAGACAAAGTTCATCTGTTTACGCAAGTACTTTTCAAAGCAAATCATTACCTGAATTCACGTGGTGATCAGAAGCGATGCGCGTGAGTTTTAAAGTTCTCGTGGTCTGGAGAGGGAGAGCTGAGAGAGAAAGGCATTGTATATTATACAGTATAATGACCGATGACTGGTTATGTGAGACTGATTTTGCTTATGAAACTGATTTTGCATGTAAGACTGATTTTATATGTTTCACGCCGTGAATGAGGGATGATGATCCTTCGCGCACATAAGGGGAATGATTTTCGTATTTTATCGATACAATCTGACTATGTACATGGTGGCTATATACACGGTGACTATATACAAGGGAGTACATGGTGGCTATATGTGAGGTGACTGTGGGGTGGAGTACATGCGGATCAATGCCGGATCCTATCGATGAGCTTGCGCACACGCTGTACGAGTCGCGAGCGAGAGGACTTGCGGCGGATGGGGGTGGGCAGGAGGGGAATAGCCGGAAGGGGCTCGGAGGGGGTGGACAGGGTGCGGCGGACGCAGGGGATGATGGGAGTAGGGGGAGGGGCGGACACGTTGACCCGCGGGTAGGCGGGCCGGGCGGTGACTGTGGGGTGGATGAGGGGGTTGTAGAGGGGTAGGGGCAGGTAGGGGATGGGAGGAGAGACGGCGGAGGCAGGGGACAGGATGCGGATCGGAGGCGTGGCAGGTAGGCGAGTGGGGGGAGAAGGGAGGAGGGGAGCGACGCGCAGGTTGCGGTCCGGGGTGAAGGTCTGCAAGGAAGAGGGTTAGGTTTATAGGGAGAGAGAGAGAGAGAGAGAGAGAGATAGCGAGTAGACTGACGGCTAGGGGCGCGGAGAGGGAGGGTCCGAGTGGCATCTTGGCCGTGTAGGTCGAGGTGGCCAGGGTGCGGATCATGGGCCTGCGACGGCGGATAGTGCGACACGCGCCGCCGGGGTGAGAAGGCTGAAGAGAGGAAGATGAGAATGGATCAACACTTGGAATCTTATTGTATTATTCGTAACGTTTTGTGTAAACATTTGTTGTATGTTTCGAGGTGGGAATAGGTGACGGTACGTGATGTTGATAATAGACGAATTCGGCTTTGCTGAGAATGAAACTGAACTGACCAGCATGCGTCCTCCGAGTCGCTTGTTGCGCATCATGGGAGGCACGAAGGTGGAGCGCTGACGCTGGGTAGATGACTGAATGAGGAGGGTTAGGGTACTGTAGGTTCTAGAGGGTACTGTACACCCACCATAGCCAGGTCGAGCTCGGCGAAGCGACGATCCATAGACATGGTTGGATGATCAGTGAGCAGAGTGAGTGGCTGTGTTGTCCTAGCCGACCCTCTGACACTGCTTATATAGCGCCGCCTGCACGCCGCCTCCTCAATCATACCCCCGGCATGGGAGTGGCGCAGTCTGTTGGGGTGCTCACTCTGGCTGATCACTGCACACCGCGGGCTATGGAGGATGGGGTGGGGGACGGAGTGGTGTCTGGTCGTTGATGCCGCGGGGCGCAGTGTTGGCACTGCACAATGGTGGCATGGCTGCCCGCCGGCTATAGCAGAGTGGGCAGGTGGCGACACGTAAGTGAGAGTCGGTGAGAGTTTCTGGGTGCGGCGAGACCGGGGGCTATATGGGTGAGAGTGATGTGTTCGGTCTAGGGATGAGTCGTGTTTTACTAATTATGGTATTAGGTTTGGTGTGAAACGTGCTTTTTATTGCACCGAGGGCTATTGGTGTGCGAGGAAGGGAGAAGGAGAGAGGGTGTGGATGTGGTTGGTGTGGGTGAGGCGAGAAATGTGTTACTAATTGATCCCACTCCCCATTGGTAAGTGGGAGTGAAAAGATTCCCTTTTCCAAATACCAATAGCCAACGTGGGAAATTGAGAGTTCCGCTGAAAACATTATCGTGGATTTTAAACATACGCACGGCGCGGTATCCCTATCAGTGGGTTTATAAGAAATGTGTGGAAGAGCCCGACCGCTGTCGCGACCGCGACGCAAGTGATTGGTTCGGTGAAGTGTAGCTAGCAAAACTTTCGGAAGAAGAGGGATTTGATCTGGAGACTCGTCCTTCGACAGGCTAGCGCGCTGCCACTGAGCCAAGAGACCACGTGGGACGCGCGAGATACCCGTGTAACTGAGTCTGCTGAACGTGGCGGTGTGGTGTAGTGGTAAGGGTCTCGCTTGGTAGGCGAGGTATCCCCGGTTCGAATCCCGCGGAGTGCAAAAGAATTGTTTCGTTTTATTTAGCTTTATTATGTCAGTGCCACCAAAAGGGTGCATTGCAGCGCAGTTGGTAGTGAGCTGGCCTAACAATCCGTTTGTCGGAATTTCGAATCTCACAGCTGGCACACATTTTGTCAGCAATTTGAAAAATGGTCCCGCAACGATTGTAACGTGTCGCGGCATGCGTCGCGGTTGCGCCCTTCCACACGTTCCATTGACATCATTGCCGCTTCGTGATGCCACCGAATGCCTAAAAAATTCCACTGAAGAGTTGTCCCTGGTGTTCATATCTCTAAAGTCCTCACCATTTCTCCATGAGCACAATTTGTGCGCAAGCACGTCACATAGGCACATGTTTTATGGGCCTTGTATCATGTCTATGTCTAATGACCAGATCATCGATCACTGATCGCTTCAGTATAATCCTAATTGCCCTGCTTGCGCGCGACCGGTGCAAAACAGCCATGGCGCGCGAATGGTGCGGGGATTTTTGAACTGGAAAAATGGCGGAAACTTTAACTTGCTGTCACTCACACATGAGGCTGCCCTGCCATTCTTTTCCTGTGATATCGTTCTCGCTTCGAAGTGGCTCGCTGTTTCGCCGAATTATATCACAACACGCGCAGGCATTTCTTTGACCTCTCTCTCATTCTCTTCGCGAAAAATCGGTGAACTCATGTGCGGCCTTATTTTAGTAATGTATGGTAGTGATATATTGTCAATTAGCACATGATAATATATTCTTTTTTGTCGATTCTATTCGTTGTTAGGTCGGATACTAGTCAAAGTTTTTTTTATCGATTTGTTTATTGCAAAATCGCACACATTACACCATGTACACAAACATTCGAATCACTGGGTTGGCATGCTAAATAGGCAGTGGCTAACTGTAAACTAAACTAGTACACTAGTAAACAAACTGGACCAAACTAAAGTAAACTAGTAAACAAACTGGACACTAAAGTAAAGAGTAAGCTGGACTGGCGTCACTTGCGCAGTCGCCGGAACACAAAAAAATCCAATCACTGGGGTTACATTCTAGACTGGTGGAATGGCATGACATCACTTGCGCAGTCGCCGGAACAGCTTGGCGAGCTTGCCCCGGATCCCCTTGACCTCTCCTTTGACGACGCTCTTGCTAGCCAGGTGCAGGGGCATCTGCGGGGCGGGGTAGGGCAGTAGAAGGGGAAGGGGGCGGATGTGCGGCGGCAGGCGGGCGGGGCGGGACAGCTTGTCCGGGTGTTCGCGGGACATGCGACGACCGTCGATGTTGACCGGGTGTCGGAAGGCCGGTAGGCGACGAGAGCGGCGGATCGGGTGGGGCACGGGCTGAAGGGAGGGTTGGAGAGGGTTAAAAGGGGAAGAGAAAGACGAGCCCAGTCAGTAGGTGATAGGAGAGGGTTTGATGGAAATGGAAGAGGAAGACGATTTAAAAGATGTTTCAGGGCTTGATGGGAGAGGGTTATATGATTGGGTAGAAGCGATGTAAAGAACCAGAAAGACAGTTTGGTGGTTGAGTGTGGTGTGTGATGGAAAGATGAGAGGGAGGAGATGAATAGACTACCTGACTTACCGTGATTGTGTTGTCGAGAATGGGATAGCGCGGCTGATGGGGACGAAGAGGGGTGTCCATGGTGGAATGAGCGGGTAGAAGAAGGAACGAAGGAAGCTTGGTAGACTGTCGAGTGGTGGATGGATGACGAGGGAGGCTTGTGTACTCGCTGTCAAACGACTGATAGACTCTGGTTGTGGGAGCTGCCTTATGTAGCTCTAGCCTGTGGGCGGGTTGGATGGCGCTTGACATGGGTGGTGGTAGAGTGCGCCAAGGGAGCGTTGCCCCCGGGCATACTACATGTGCAGGTGTATGTGGTGAGAGTGAGAGAGGGGGTGATTGTCACCGCGGGGCTAATTGGAGACGCGCAGTGGGAGAGGGATGGTGGGTGGTGGGGTGTTGGGATGTGATTGAAGTGAGAAGCGAGTAGTGAATGTGTGAGTGAGGCAAACCTGAAACGACACCGGCCAGAAAAGACACCAACTGCCCGTGTCACCTTTGACTGAAGTGAGAAGTGTGATCTATGATGAGACTCCGTGTTGATGCAAGGCTCAAGTGATAAGATGCCAAGCGTCGAAACCACTTGATACTTTCCACAAATCGCGTGTTTCATTATGATTGCTCAGTTGCGTGTTAGTGATAGGGAATGGTGCGGGTGACCGGAGGGTGGAGTTGCAAGTGTGGCGCAATGTAACTACACGAAAGTGGAAATTAGTTCAGACAGTTGTTTTCGCTCATGCGGCCTTCTATTAGAGGTTTAAGACAGTGTTGCCAATTTGCACAAACGTGAAACGTATTTCAGATATCTTGAAAATAAAGATGTGATTTACTCATCGCGCACCTCCCCAACACTGACCTGACCATGTTCAGCTGACCATGTTCAGCTGATCATGTTCAGCTGACCATGTTCAGCTAATCAGCGCGTTGCGCACCTTCCGAACAAGAGCGCTGGCTCTCAATTTTCAATAATCACACACAAATATGCGTCGTGTTATTGATCGACTAGATATTGTATGTGTGTTTGTAGTTGCGATGCCTCCTGACGAGACTCCGCCGCACTGCCTTCACAAATCCAGTCTAAAATAGGAGTTTGAACTGGTTTTTGTACTATCAACTATCGTGTTGTTTCCGTTCATCATATCACCTGAGAATGGAATTGGAGACTCACGAATTTATCATTGTCCTCTTTTTAATCAATACACACTTGTGTTTTGCAGGGCTCCATCGCTGGCTTCCTCTTTGTGTCTGGCAAGGCGGGAACGAAGCTGCGCCTCAAGGTGGCCGTAGATGTACCGGCCAGTGTCTATGTGGTGGGTTATTGATTTATTGGTTTATCGATTTGTCGTCAATCTGTACTTTATTCCTGCCCACATTTTCAACAACCTGTTGACTGGTGATGTTTTATGAGAAAAAGTCGAAAAGATATCTAATTGAATGTGTGGTCACATCTTTTGCGGTTATGATTGTGTTGATGTGCGTGTTTTCATTGTTTGCATTTCTGAGGACAGAGACTGTGATGGTCTAAGTGGAAGTGAGTCACATGAGTCTGGTAGCAGTAGGCAGTTGACAACTGACCAGCTATCTCGATGTATGCCTGTCTGCATGCAGACGCTGCTCAACCACGTGAACGCTGTGGTGCTGCTGGTGCTGGCGGGCAGTATGGTGCTGCATGTGGGTGAGTGCGAGGGAGACTGGTGACTGGTGACTGGTTACGTTTTCACGGTTCACTCTGGTAGAGTGAAAATGGCAGGACTTTTCGCTACATTTTTTTTGTTTTTAAAGGATTTATCCGGACAATGGAATATTTTCTGATTTTTAGGATGGGATCGTTTTTTGTTCTCTTCAAGTTTCCAAATTCTGTTTGCGTAGAAATTAATAAAAATACAAACAGTTTTTATACAATTTTTAAAAATGGCTTTCGTAACGAGAACAAAAGCGACCCCAACCTGAAGATCAGGGAATCTTTCATTGTCCTGATACGTCCTTTGAGATTGCGTTGATACGGATGATGAATGTTTTAAATCTCGATTGTTTCTGAGTATTGAAATGGGTTTGTCCATGCCTCTGTGCAATTTTGTTGATCAGTCTGAGGAAAAAAGAAATATCTAAAAACGGTAGAAAAAATTGATTGTGTGACCAGATCAGCCATCATGTTAACGTTATCTTGATATGTCAGACTCAGATTTCAGACTACACTGTCTCTTTTGAAGTTTAGCCCGGATACTGGAAGGGAAAAAAGATCAAGTATTCAAAAACGCGCCGAAATGCTACACCTGAAATGGCTCGTTCCTCCCTTGTATTGTTGATATAAGGATTGATACCAGGAGGGCCGCACACTTTATGCCGGAGAGAGCGGAGGCATACCTCTCTTTTCAGTGAGCTTCGGCCTCTACGTTCTGGTTGCGGCGGGCGTGGTTCTAGCGGCGAGGTGGGGTCACTTTTACAAGTACAATTATTAATCATTATTAATGATTGATCGGTAATTATGAATTTGTTAATTTTTAATGAGCGGGCGACAATGTGAAATGAGTGCTGGGAGTGATGAGGGAAGATAAATGTGTTTGCAACTATACCACGTATTTGGAAGGCGTTTCGAAGAGACTGATCAGTAGAAACATTACTACGATTCTCTCCTTATTCAGCGTGCTCTCTCTTCCCACCCTGCTGGTGTGTCTGGCGGCGCATCTCGTGGCACTGCTCCATGCCCCCGTGGCTGCGCTCGGAGAAGCGATCGAAGGATGGAGGGGGAGCAGGGGAGGAGGAGCAGGAGCAGGAGCAGGAAGGGGTGAGTTGCGAGTGTTGGAGGAGGGGGGTGGTGGTTACTTGATACAGTAGATGAGTGGGGAGGTAGGGGAGAGTGAGTGGAGAAGAAGGATAGGATGAGTTTTTGAAGTGTTGGGAGATGGAAAAGAGATGGAGCGCGGAGTGGAAGAGAGAGAGGTGGAGGAGAAGGGAGGAGGAATGCCATGTGTTGTAGCTAATACTGGGTTTTCGTAGTGGTGTCTAGCTCTGATTCATATACCCTGATACAGCGGGATGAGTTAGTGAACGTTGTATTGATGTTTTTTTCCTCGATTTTGTGAGATCTATGTTTCGCTTTCTCGCCATGTTCCGAGTTTGTTTAGTGCTGTAATTCGAGATACGAACATGGTATCAGTCAAACTCATGCGGATGAAATGGAAGCCTATTTCGTTTGAATACGGTCTTTCAGGTGGTCAATCAATCTCTTAAATGATTGATGAAATATAGTAATCAAATTATTTATTGATTAATTGATTGAGGTGATGCGGTGCTGGCTCTTCTGTCTGTTCTCGTGTTCCTCTGGCAGCCGCATCTCGGGTGCGCGCTCGTGCTGGGAGGGTATGTCAAGGTGAGCATCTCTCTCTCATTCTCTCTCTTTCTCTCTCCTCTCTCTATTCCCCTCTCTATTCCCCTCTCTATCCTCTTTCTCCCCCCTCTCTCCTCCCCCTCTTTCTGCCCTCTCTTTCTCCCCCCTCTCTCTATCCTCTCTCTCCCCTCTCTCCCCTCTCTCTCTCTCTCTCTCTCTCTCTCTCTCTCTCGCGGGAAAAGAGTAGCAGGGCTATCGCAGGAACAAGAAAAAGGGGCGGGGCCAACATTGTTTCGATTGGTGGAGCTTATGATGACCTGCCTCTCGCGCGATAAACACACTCTCGCACTGAATAACACGCGCTAGTGACGTCATTGTTGTGTTCCTGCCACGTGATCAGTCTCTTCGAAAACCGTTTCCGAAGTAGTTGGAGGGCATTCGCAAGTAGTTTGAAGTGGTTGAGGGCATTTCGGGGTAGTTGGGAGTAGTTGCAAGGCAAGTTGGAAGGTATTTCGGAGGTAGTTCTAAGAGACTGACCGCTACTTTAGCATCTGTATTGCAGAACGCGCCCTCGCCCCGCCACATGTTGTGTCCCCTTCTGGCGGGTGCAGTGTGCGCGGCGGTCGGTCTGATTGGAGTCGTGGTGAGTTGGGAGTGGGGTTTAGAAAGGTAAAGGTAAACGTAAACGTATTCTCCCGATACGAGAGATTACTCTGCGGAGGTGATTACATATGACTTAATTATATGACATAATGATGACAAATTAATGACAAAGTAGTTCATATATGAAATATTCACCCGGTATTTTAGCGATGGAAGAGTTTTTTTTTCTCGTGGTGAGTTTGGTTTCTGAAACAATTATCACGTTTTTTTCTGGAGGCTATCAATTTGTTGCGTAGCTGAAGTGGCTGGAATCTTTGATGTGAGAGCATGTGTTGGTTCACTTGTACCCGTTAGTAGTACATACATTAACTTGTGCGAAGAGTCAATAATCTATGTAGACTACGATTCAGTTTCTACTATATAAAAAAGTGATCTTTAACTTTTGAAAACTCATTATTTAAATACGATTGAACAATAGTTTAATAATTTATCGATATTGAATAAATATTGTCGCTGAATCAGTATTATCAATATTATATCAATACTGATTCAATATTATATTATATTAATTTAATAATTAGTTAACATTAAATTTGATATTTAATCAATGCTGGCAGGTGAACGAGAAGACAGTGTGGCGGGAGCTGGCGGCGATGGGCGGATGGGAGGCCGGACAGGCAGTGGTGGACAGGGTGTACGGGAAGTGAGTCGGCGGATCTTTCTTTCTTTCTCTCTCCCCTCCCCTCTCTCTCCCCCCTCTCTCTCTCCCTCTCTCTCTCCGATGTCTCCCTCTCTTGCAGCGTCTCCCACCCCCTCCTCGTCCCTCTGCTCTTCTTGTGTGCCGTGTATGGGTGTGCGCGTATGCCCGCCCTGGCGGGAATGGGCTCGAGTGTGTGCATGATTGTACCCATGCCAGTGTACACTGTCGGAATGGAGGTGGGTCTGGCGCACTGCTGCTGTGCTCTGCTACGCTCTGCTACGCGATTACTTTGATGCCCATAACAATGTGGAGGGGAGTCTGGTGCATGTGCTGGTGCAGTTTTATTGTTTACTGTAAGGATGACCGAGGTGGGTCTGGTGCACTGGTGACCGGGACTGGTGCACTGGTGCTGTTTGGAATGTTATTGAGTTATTGTATTGCAATTGTTTTCAGACCCTGTACGGTGTCCCCACGATCGAGCTGCTCATCGGTCAAATGTCGTACGTGATTGGTGCCATCTACATCCAGGAGGTGCAGCGTGAAGGGGCGGAGACTGAGGGGGCGGAGCCACGGGAGGAGGAGAAGCCCGCTCTCAAGCCAATGAGCGAGGTTGTCAACTCGATGACGTGTTAGATTGTTTTGTTGATTTCGTGACTAACGTGCTTTACCCAGATTCACTTGCAGGTCAAATGATTTTTCGACATATCTAACCTTTTCCTGTTGTTTTCGCGGTTTGTGAATGTGCAATCTCAGAGTTGTGAATGGTTTTTGTATTTATCGATTTTTAGATAATAAATGTTATTTTAACTGTTAAATAGGATTTCGTACAAACAGCTACCGGTTGCGAGTACCGTGGAATATCTCTTGTGTGGGCGTGGCCCGATTGGGCGGAGTCTATTTGTGGGTTGAGAATGAGCGACGCTTCGGACTACGACGACGATCCGCTCGATTCGCCGATGGGCGCGGGCAGCAGTCGGGGAGGGGAGCACGACTCGGACAACAAGAGGTTGGGGAAGAGTCTCTCTCTCTCTCTCTCTCTCTCTCTCTCTCTCTCTCTCGATCCCTCCCTTTCCAGACACGCTCGCATCCAGCACAACGCGCTGGAGCGCCGCCGCCGCGACAATATCAAGGACATGTACTCGTCCCTCAAGGACACCGTACCCGACATGCACAACGAGAGGGTGGGTACGGTTGGGTTACTGTAGGGTACTGTACTGTAGGTATGGGGACGGGATACTGTGGGTC
Organism: Rhabditoides inermis; assembly: GCA_963966185.1. Classification (NCBI taxonomy): domain Eukaryota; kingdom Metazoa; phylum Nematoda; class Chromadorea; order Rhabditida; family Rhabditidae; genus Rhabditoides; species Rhabditoides inermis. Next base: position 149,867 of record CAWZYM010000337.1, on the reverse strand, counting down.
ATGCGGTCCGTACCCGACATGCACAACGAGAGGGTGGGTACTGTAGGGGTACGATAGGGGGTACTCTAGGTATAAAGGATTCGGGGTACGGTGGATTGCTGTGTAGGTGGTATGTACGTGGATGCCAGTGGTACGGTGTTTCAGACTTATTATGGCATGGTGCTAACCTTAAGATTGTGTGGATTGGTAAGATGTATAAGATGTAAGCACTTTTCCAGCAAGCCAGCCGCGCGATGATTCTCCGCAAGGCTATAGAAACGATAAAGGTAGGCAGTATCGATTTATTATCGATTGATATTGATTGCTTCTCAGGACAAGCAGGACGCGGAGCAACAGCTGACCAGGGAGATTTCCGATCTGGAGCGGGAGAACGAAGCAATTGAGGAGGAGGTATCGTAGGGTTACGGTAGATGGCACCGGGATTACTGTAAGGTTACTGTATTCCAGATCCGTCAGCTGCAGCAGAGAGAGGATCAGGAGAGGGAAATGGCGCGCGCGCTGAAGAAGTATGTGGGACACGATGGAGTGGTGCCGGAGGGAAAGGAGTAGAGAGAGAGAGAGAGAGAGAGAGAGAGAAGGAAGAAGGAAGAAGGAAGAGAGAGAGAGGGGAGAGAGGAAGGAGAGGGAGGAGAGCAGTGTGACTTGTAATAACCTCATTATGATTCCGATCTTGATTGTATTGTTCGTATTCGTGTACTGTGAATGTTTTTAATACACCTAATACTTGATAAATCTGTACGAAAATCGTAATATTCTCGAAACAATCTCAGATGATATGCACTGCCAGAGATAATATGAATTCCATGAGCGGTATTCGAGACACAACGTTAGGGAGACATTTCTCTATACACATCACACTACATGCATAACCTGATCATCTACCACCAGACTCCCGGTTTGTTTGGTTTTGTTTTCGCGTCTGTTAGATGGCCGGTGAACAAACGCCCTCCAAAACAGAGCAGCGTGTTTACCGTAAATGGCGTATTTATTGTCCCAAGTCCCACATCGCACTCGTCCCTTCCGATGCGCACCGAGATCTCCAAAAAGCCATCGGTAAGTCTATCATCCACCCTCTCTCTTTTCCGTCTACACTCTCTTCTATCTCCCACAGTCCGACCATGAATGCATCGCTAGTTGCTCGTTGATTGTATTATTTATTAGACGACTCGACCGTGAATGAGCCAGAGGTAGATGGGGAGGAGGAGGAGCAGTGGATGGAGTCGGAGGATCTCGGAGACGGAGAAGTTCGTGGTGGGAGACGGAGAAGTTCGTGGTGAAGGAGGAGGCGGAGCAGCCCATGCCGGAAGAGAAGAGGGAGCAGTCTGGAGTGGAGGAGGAGAGGAAGCAGGAGGAGGAGGAGAAGGAGGGGGAGCAGACTGAGTATCAGGATGGGGACGAGGAGAAGGTCATCGCCATCGAGAAGGAAGAGGTTAGTTTGGAGAATTATTCTGTTTTGAATAAAATTTGTTATGTTTTAAATGGATCCCTGTGTGGACAGGGCGCCGGCCGGAAAGCGCGCCCATGATTCGCCTCGTGTTCAAGGCACCAACAAGGTGGGTATACGTTGTTCTTGTAGCATGTTGATTTGTGTTTTCAGTTGCGTCGTTCTGTCGCTCCTCTCACACCTCTCCAATTGAACGACACACCACAGGTGAAGCAGTGTTTCTACTCCACAACAAAATGATAACCATTTCTTACCTCAACTAACTGCAAACACGAACTGAAACGTACTATGTAGTATCACAAATATATAACACCGAAAAACATCGAGTCAAAGAAGAATGAAATGTGCGGACGTCAGATGTGAGTGTTGCTGTTTTTAGTGTTGTTATTTTCAGACGCCGCGGTCAACGCGCCGGAATGCCGAGAAGGTGGAGAAGGAGCAGAAGGTGATGCAGTACGATAGGAGGATCGAGCGCTGGCTAGGCCTACAACTCCATGAGGTGTGTGGAAACGGGGAATAGAGGAGACGAATGATGTGCTGATCTGAGGAATGGGCGTTTGCTTACAGAAGCAAGTGGACTGGCCGCGGGTCGACAGCGTCAGCAGCGCGCCGACCAAGGACAAGAAGGTGGCCTTGGAGCAGCTGCTGTGTGGGGTTCTCGGACAAGGACTCGTCGCGTACATCAACCCCGACCAGCGGCCGCGCACCTTCGCCCCTCTGATCGGCAGAGGAGTGAGCGGCACGAGAGACCTGGAGTGAGTGGAGTGGAGTGAGTGGAGTGAGTGGGTGGATTGGAGTGAGTGGAGTGAGTGGAGTGGAGTGGAATGGGTTGAGCGAAGAGGTATGGTACTGCAGGTCGGGCGTATCCGTATACCTCTCAGCGTACACTGGCCACAGAGTGGCGACGCGAGACGTGCGTCGTTGGGAGGCGGCCGAGTACCGGGGCGACTTCGGCCGGCCCGGCGTCTCCGTCGCTCACGCCGACACGTACAAGATCGAGCACGGCGCACACACCGCGTACGCACACACTGTGGTGGAGAGGGGACATCGTGCGTGCGGGAGGGAGGCACAGCCGGTGCACGTGCCAGCTCACTCACAACTCTTGCAGATACGTGGAACGTCGGCCCGTTCTTCAACCACGCGCCCACCCCGCACGCCAACATGACACTCTGCGTGGTCGACTGGAGCGTTGTGGGAGGTGCATCGTGTCTGGTCCGCCCCCTCTCAACATGTTCACATCAGGCGCGCTCGCCAAGCACGGCCACGCGTTGCTGTTCCGGACAACGGCGACGAGTTGGTGTGGGACTACGGTCGCGGCCACCTCATCGACCACAGCTTGTGCTGCTGCACTACGTGTCGCGGTGAGTGCAGTGCAGGCTCGCCCCGCTCTCTCTCTCTCTCCCCATCTGTCTGTCTCTCTCTCTCTCTCTCTCTCTCTCTCTCTCTCTCTCTCTCTCTACCCCCTCTTTCTATGAATGTATTGCGGCTGGAGAATGTCTGTGATATATCGGCGCTCTTGCGAAATTTTCGCCGCAGAGACAAACCTCCCCGACTCGACCCCGAGCGCACCCCGAGTCGACTCCCAAAATTTTTCCCCAACACTCCCCCAGAGCTCACTAGACAGGGGTCGACTCGGGGCGCGTTGGGGTTCGACTAGGGACGACAATTTTCCAGATTTTTGATTTCTATAGTTGTTATCGTTTGTAAAAAAAATTTAGCATTTAAAAAAATTACAAAATTTACTTTTGGTGTGATTACAATAGTTGATTACCTGTACTTTCACAAAGTACAGTAATCGGTTACTATGCAGTAACCTACTGTAATGCACCAAAAAGCGCAAGTACAGTGTTCAACTGTTTTGCTGTAAATGAAAACAAAGTTGATTTCCATCGTCTCGAAGGCGATGCACGATCTGCTCTTATGTAGTCACAGCGTCAAACTCGCGCCGGGTTTACCGCCCATTCGGAGAGCGTTCGGGGAGCGTCGGGGGACGCGCAGTGGGCGGGGCCTAGTCCCCCAGCGTTCCCCGACGGGTCCATGCGGGAACCGTTCGGGCCCGCTACGCATTGGGGGTCGACTCGCGGCAGTTTGTCTGTGAGATTGAGCGTAGATTTTTTGGCTATTCGGCATTTGGAAATTGGAAATGATTTGGCAGTCACAATTTCTGATGCGTCATTATTTTGCTTTGTTCTTCTGCTTGCGGTTGCTTGTATCACATTTCAATTATTATTCCTGTTTTAAGATGACAGTCCAGGAGGGAGGAGACGCCTCCTCATCCTCTCCGGTGGGACACAGGTCGTGCTCGAACTCCTCCGCGCCACGGGCACCTTCTGCGTCCGGAGGGACTGTAAACACTACTGGACCCGCTCTCGCACCTGGTGAGTGTGGTGGATGGTTAATGATATGTGATTTGTGTTGTGGTTGTGGATGTGAATAGTGAACATTACACATGGGATTAATCACGTAGCGAGAACATGATCAAGGCTAGTGTTCAGCTGCTGGTTCGACTTCCGCGGCGGCGGCCACCAGCACCATCAGCACCACAACCTCCACCAAGTCGTGCCCATCAACAAGGGCCTCTACTACGACCGACTACAAGACATGCAGGTCGACGATTTTTCCGGTATTGTTTTGCATTTCTGACTATGTGTTTAATATATTTTTAAAAATGTATTTGGTAGTGTTATTCCCGAAGACGAATAAGATTATCATTGCAGGCGCGTCCGGTTTCCGGCGACAGGGCTATCTACGACAACCTGTTACCGGAGCCGGAGCCGTCTGAGCTGTGCATCCCAACCAAGCAGCGCGAGCAGGATAGCAAGTCATCCTCGAAGAAGGCCAAGAACGAGAAGGACAAGGGCTCCAAGAAGAAGAAGAGCAAGAAGGATACCAGAAGGAGCAATGCTGCTCTTGACCAAGGTGTAGTTGAGCGCATGCTGCGTGGGAGCGGCGGTTTCATCTTCGCTCCTTCCGCCACAACGGTCACTAACAAGGTTGTTTACAACTGCGGTAGTGGCTCCGATGAAGAAGACAAACATGACACCGGGCCAGACGAGAAGACTGGCGCCGAGTGATTAATATCTTATAACTTTCCTTACATCGTGTTAGTTCAGAATGAATATAGTGCTTGATTGATTTTAATGTTGTATGGTACTCGGGTCTTTGTTGTGTAAACGCGTGTTTAATGTGGATAAAGATGCTTAAGAATCGTGTCGTTGATATAATGTGAATATTATATGCGTTATTTTAATTGCTGAAATATCTGATTAATAGTTGTAATCATTATTATTCATTAAAAAAATCGCGTGAGTTTTACTTCATACTTCCTGTTTTTACCCCGATCAGCTGTTTTCGATTCTCAGGCACATATGGCGTCTGATCGTTCAAACGTTTCATCACTTTAGTTTCATAACGTTTCAAACGCCATTTTATTACTGAACGATGTAGACTATAAGGCCTCGTTTATGGTACAGGCCACTTTTTACGGACTATTTTTTTTAATCATAATTTATTCTCTCGTGTTTCAACTAATGAGCGCGGGCGACACGGGTCCTCCAATTGCGATCGACGTGCCGGCACCGGTAGCCGTAAACGACAATAACATGAGCAGCACCGTCGGCGAGAAGACGAACAAGTCGCTTCGCATCGGCGCACTCGTCTCCGTCATCCTGAGTCTTGTTTGTTCACTTATAAACTGTTGTGCTAAAAATATTGAGGTGTCGTTGTTGATTGTGTTTATATAGAAAGTCAACAATGCGTTTGAATAGACACGTTTATTGTCTGACAAAACGACACAGTCACCGGAATCGTGTGTCGATTGCTTTTTGAAACATGATTTTAGCCGAATTATCACTCGGATCAAAAGCGAAATATATTTTCAAATCGTCTGCGTATATAGCACACTCGACGTAATCAGGCAGGCCATCGACAAAATTATTGATAAAGATATTGAAGAGTATGGGTACAAGACACGACCCCTGCGGCACACCACAGTTGACCAGTCGAGGAGACAACCATAACTTGTTGGCAACGGTCAGAAAGGAAGGCTCGAATCCACCCGAGAACGTTTCCACGGATGCCCAGCGAATGCAACTTTTTGAATAGTAGTTTATGATTGAATGTGTCGAAAGCTTTCTTAAAGTCAAAATAAATACAATCAATAACAAGGCCATTGGAAATATGTTTCAGCCGGTGACTATAACATTCAATAAGCTGTGCGTTGGTAGACCTATTTTGACGAAAACCAAACTGTCCTGAAGAAATAAAGCTATTGGACTCGAGAAAAGCAGTCAGTTGCCTGACTAGAATTCGTTCTAATAATTTCGCTACACTACTTGTTAGGCTAATGGGAATCATCTGTGTGTCTATCTGACATGATTTCGGAGCCGCAACGACGCGGTCTCCTAGTAGCAGTGAAACCATTTGCGCTCCACATAAAGCTCTCCGAGAGAGAGAGAGAGAGAGAGAGAGTAGTCCAGAGTAGAGGACTGGACTGGCCGGTAGAGGGCACCCTCTCTTCACGCCTACTCGACTAACAGTGCAACAATAAAGTGCACACACCATCCGTCCGTCCTCTTCTCTCTCCACTCGCTAAAGCCCTCCCGCGACCCGCGCACACGTGCGGGGCAAGTGTTGCGCATCAATTGTATCGTTACCGCCGCTCGTTTGAACACCTGCGGCCACTTTATTTCAAATTTAACACTTCGAGAGCGACGAGCGTTTATAGTTTCATAAACCAGACCACATTGTAATCGATCTCAACGTGCTAAGCCAAAAAAGGCCCTCCTTCCCCAAGAACAAAGTGATACGCGTATTGCAAGTAAGGTGAACGCATTCCCGGACGAAATCACTTATTATCTGTTAGAAGTACTTCTGTGAAGAGAGTGAGTTTGTCTTGACCTAAATCTATAAAAAAGTGCGTGCATAAATCAGCTATTGAGTTCTCAAAATGTAAAATGAAGTAAACTCTAAATGTCGAAAAAATACCGAAAATTTCGAAAAATGAGGAAGTCCAATCGAAAAGCAGCGAGAGTTGGCGATAACAAGTCTCCCCGAAAAACAAAAGAGTCAATATGGTGAAGACTGGTCGATTCTGCAGAGACGACGCGTCAGATGCAATGGTGAATAGAAGGAGTTGTTTGGTGTATTAGTGAAGGCGTCGTCGCTACCGTCTCTGTCATTCGTCTCCGTCTCGCCCCCCTCACATTCACTTCCCCATCCATTCCTGTCACACATGAATGTTTTTACGACGGGAGAGCTTTATGTGGAGCGCAAATGGTTTCACTGCTACTAGGAGACCGCGTCGTTGCGGCTCCGAAATCATGTCAGATAGACACACAGATGATTCCCATTAGCCTAACAAGTAGTGTAGCGAAATTATTAGAACGAATTCTAGTCAGGCAACTGACTGCTTTTCTCGAGTCCAATAGCTTTATTTCTTCAGGACAGTTTGGTTTTCGTCAAAATAGGTCTACCAACGCACAGCTTATTGAATGTTATAGTCACCGGCTGAAACATATTTCCAATGGCCTTGTTATTGATTGTATTTATTTTGACTTTAAGAAAGCTTTCGACACATTCAATCATAAACTACTATTCAAAAAGTTGCATTCGCTGGGCATCCGTGGAAACGTTCTCGGGTGGATTCGAGCCTTCCTTTCTGACCGTTGCCAACAAGTTATGGTTGTCTCCTCGACTGGTCAACTGTGGTGTGCCGCAGGGGTCGTGTCTTGTACCCATACTCTTCAATATCTTTATCAATAATTTTGTCGATGGCCTGCCTGATTACGTCGAGTGTGCTATATACGCAGACGATTTGAAAATATATTTCGCTTTTGATCCGAGTGATAATTCGGCTAAAATCATGTTTCAAAAAGCAATCGACACACGATTCCGGTGACTGCGTCGTTTTTTCAGACAATAAACGTGTCTATTCAAACGCATTGTTGACTTTCTATATAAACACAATCAACAACGACACCTCAACATTTTTAGCACAACAGTTTATAAGTGAACAAACAAGACTCAGGATGACGGAGACGAGTGCGCCGATGCGAAGCGACTTGTTCGTCTTCTCGCCACGGTGCTGCTCATGTTATTGTCGTTTACGGCTACCGGTGCCGGCACGTCGATCGCAATTGGAGGACCCGTGTCGCCCGCGCTCATTAGTTGAAACACGAGAGAATAAATTATGATTAAAAAAAAATAGTCCGTAAAAAGTGGCCTGTACCATAAACGAGGCCTTATAGTCTACATCGTTCAGTAATAAAATGGCGTTTGAAACGTTATGAAACTAAAGTGATGAAACGTTTGAACGATCAGACGCCATATGTGCCTGAGAATCGAAAACAGCTGATCGGGGTAAAAACAGGAAGTATGAAGTAAAACTCACGCGATTTTTTTATGAATAATAATGATTACAACTATTAATCAGATATTTCAGCAATTAAAATAACGCATATAATATTCACATTATATCAACGACACGATTCTTAAGCATCTTTATCCACATTAAACACGCGTTTACACAACAAAGACCCGAGTACCATACAACATTAAAATCAATCAAGCACTATATTCATTCTGAACTAACACGATGTAAGGAAAGTTATAAGATATTAATCACTCGGCGCCAGTCTTCTCGTCTGGCCCGGTGTCATGTTTGTCTTCTTCATCGGAGCCACTACTGCAGTTGTAAACAACCTTGTTAGTGACCGTTGCGGCGGATAGAGCGAAGATGAAACCGCCGCTCCCACGCAGCATGCGCTCAACTACATAAGGCTGACGTGTCCCTTCATTTACATATCCGCCTGCAGGCCGCAGCGCGCGCGTCAGAGGCGCGGCGCGGCGCCCCCGCTCCTGATAAAAGTTGTTTCGCAAAATGGGGATTTCGGGCAGCCGTGCGACTTTGAACATGGTCTGGACCATGACTCATAATTGTGTTCAGTCGCCACCCCATCTTCGCGCCCAGCTGCGTCCGGAGGGACTGTGAACACTTCTTCTACTGGACCCGCTCCCGCACCTGGTGAGTGTGATGGATGGTTAATGATATGTGATTTGTGTTGTGGTTGTGGATGTGAATAGTGAACATTACACATGGGATTAATCACGTAGCGAGAACATGATCAAGGCTAGTGTTCAGCTAATGGTTCGACTTCCGCGGCGGCGGCCACCATCACCACCAGCTCCACCACCGAGTCGTGCCCATCAACTAGTGCCTCTACTACGACTGAGACTGACAACAAGACATGCAGGTCGACGACTTCTCCGGTATTGTTTTGCATTTCTGACTATGTGTTTAATATATTTTTAAAAATGTATTTGGTAGTGTTATTCCCGAAGACGAATAAGATTATCATTGCAGGCGCGTCCGGTTGCCGGCGACAGGGCTATTGCTATCTACGACAACCTGTTACCGGAGCCGGAGCCGTCTGAGCTGTGCATCCCAACCAAGCAGCGCGAGCAGGATAGCAAGTCATCCTCGAAGAAGGCCAAGAACGAGAAGGACAAGGGCTCCAAGAAGAAGAAGAGTAAGAAGGATACCAGAAGGAGCAATGCTGCTCTTGACCAAGTTTTTTGTCAGGCTGTCAGACGAGAGGCTGGGGTTCGAGTCAGCGCACACGTTTTTTGTTTTGCTAGCACTTTCTGAACTTCGCGTTTCTAGTTTATGGACAGAACACAGATAACAAATGTTCATGCTTTGTTATAACAGTTTCCAAACTAGGTTTCAGCCTATCAAGTGTTTGAAGTGTTAACGAAGTGCACTAGAACGGTATTAGAAGCCAATCTAACAAAAAATTGTCCAAAAATAGACTAATTTGTAGTTACAAACGAATGAAAGCACATCGCAAGAAAAAACTTCAAGTCCACGTCCAGAAAGTGCTAGCAAAACAAAAAACGTGTGCGCTGACTCGAACCCCAGCCTCTCGTCTGACAGCCTGATCCGCTAACCACTAGGCCACAACACAACGGCTCGTTCTCTATCAGCCAGAGGTGGTATGAGGTAGCTAAAAACCAGCCCTGTACGTTTTCATACTGGAAACGTATATGGCGCGTAGGAAAAAGTAACACCATAAATCGATGTTTGGGGTCCTAACTAAGGTATCTTATCAATTTGGTTCGGATCCGAGGGTGTGGCTCTAACGACACTCCGTGAGAACTTTTCTCTATTGGGTGTTCCGCGGATAATCCGCCGTGAGTCGCTACGTGATTAATCCCATGTGTAATGTTCACTATTCACATCCACAACCACAACACGAATCACATAGCATTAACCATCGATCTCACTCACCAGGAGCGGGTGCGGTAGGAGTAGTGTTCACTGCCCCTCCGGATGCAGAAGGTGCTCGAGACGCGGGGGAACTTGAGCACGACCTGTGTGCCACCGGAGAGGAGTACTCCTACCGTACTCCTACCGTACCTCTTCCAGAAGACCTACTACGTCATCTGGGCGACGGCAGGCACTTTCTCCCTGCTGGTGTTTCTTCTATCCAGTGGACTCGTGTGTGCGCACTGTTTCAAGAATCGCTCCGAGAAGGTATGCTCATATCGATCGATCATCGATTATCGATTGGTTCGCACCGACGACGACAGTGACTACCGGTTCTGGCGGTGAATATCGATCGGTTATCGATTGGTTGCAGAGCGACGCCGGGCCACAAACGCCTGTGCGCGCTGTCGGATCAGTAAAGAAGGGTACGCCCGCGGAAACTCCGAAAACGGCTGAATCAAGAGGACCAACGGCGGCGAAAACCCCCAAGACGCCACGCAATCCAAGCCGTCCGCCCCGTCTATTCAGCTCAACGTGCGTCGCTCAATCGATAATCATTCGATATTCGATCGATATTAAGACAATAACTTTTAGGCGCCTGTACGGCCGGCGCCCGGAGTTCCGCCAGTCGACCTCGACACTTGGGGCGACGTTCAAGTACTGTACAGTGTACCTATTTACAACTACAGTATGCCTAGGAGGTGAAAGACCGGTCGTCTAAGTCGGTGGAGCGGTCGTCCCCATCTGCGTCCGTTTGAACACCTGGCCGCAGGTGTTCAAACGAGCGGCGGTAACGATACACGTGTGCGCGAGGGCTTTAGCAAGAGAAGAGGACGGACGGATGTGAGAGAAAGAGAGAGAGAGAGAGAGAGAGAGAGAGAGAGAGAGGTGTGTGCACTCTATTGTTGCACTGTTAGTCGAGTAGGCGTGAAGAGAGGGTGCCCTCTACCGGCCAGTCCAGTCCTCTACTCTGGACTACTCTCTCTCTCTCTCTCTCTCTCTCTCTCTCTCTCTCTCTCTCCCTCTCTCTCTCTCTCTCTATCTCTCTCTCGATTTCCCCGCGCGCAGGCTCAACACACTCATTTGCGAGTAGCGAGTTAGGGCCTTACTTTGGAGAAAGACGCTCTACTCCATTGTATTAGTCTGTCTTACTCGAATTGAGTATGAGCCTTTTTTGTTTTATCGGCGGTCTTCAGGCGACGTCTTCAAGCGCTTCATGAATGACTGCATCTGCATTATTGTTGGCAGTAACTGATTGAGTAGTAGTTGTTCTCGCAAACCGGTAGTTAGGTATGTAGCTTATGAGCTTTAATAACCACACATCACATACCTTCTAACTTCGTAACGACAGACTCCGCAGACTCTCCCACTCCTCGACAGAGCTTTCCATCCATTTCTCCAATGCTCTCGCAGCTGCTACTAGCGACTCGCGTGAACCAGTTCGCTAGAAGGACGGTGAGATCGTGGCGTCGTCGGCAGGTTGATGTTTGACGTTTGTCCGCCATCGCATCATCGAAACTGTCTTGTTCGTTTCGGTCGGGTTGGTGTCAGGGCGACTTGCGCCTTGGATCAGGATCGGCAATCGGGCATCAGGATCATGACTCCACTATAGGGTAGATCAGAGAGAGTCGGAGAGTCAGCTTTCGGCAATTGTACGCAAAACAAGAGAAACAGATGGCGGGGTATTTCGAACTGTAAATGAGGTAGATCGAAAGTTATCGTTCTGGCGCAGGCTATAGAAGTATGTGGTGTGCGCGTCAGCACATTTTCCCACATCAACATATGTATGTTCGCACGTCCGTGGCCCAGGACATTCTTGGTCGGTCGGCGCACCTGAAACATCACAGATTAGAGACCACCCACCACACACGAAAGTGATACAACACTCGGCCTCTTCGAAAAACAATAAGACTATATCAAACAATGGTATTACGCATAGTAAGACGATTGAATCAATGGTAGAAAAAACATATTTTATATATAAAAAAACTCACCGTACCGTATATATCATACCCTACCATTTACACCCCATTAGAATAGAATACATTCCCCCTTATCACTGTAGTATATAGGCTCGCGTTGATGCAAGATAAAAGAGTCCCTCGCATGGTCTTATCTTGTGCATGGGGGCTCATCGGGTAGTGTGGCTATGAGAGTCGCAGGAGGACCAGAAATGGTGTTGTCCTGAGGCACCACGGATGTACCAAAGGGAATCATACGAGGCGCGTATGATATGGAGGTTCCGAGGTTCTATTTCTGGTTTAACTCCCTTCTTATTCCCACTGAAATCACTGGTAGTGTGCAGGCCAGCACACCGTGATGTTGTTTTATACGTACTTTGATTATTATGCATTGTGATGTTGTGGCGGCATAGGTGAAGGTGTGAGCGTGAGCTTAAAAAACTTTAAAAAAAGCTTCGTGATGAGGAAGACGAGATGCCTCAACCGATGGCCCGTGTATGCCTTTATCGATGGTCCGATTGACCTGTTTCGATGGTCCGATTAACCTATTTCGATGGTCCGAGTATCCTTTTGTCGAAAGGTACCGACCATTGAGAAGTGCATTTGGAGAAGAAATGCATTCACTGTCAGAATGTTTTGTATTTTTTATTATGCTCACAACCTATGCCACATTTTATGTAGAGAAGCGCACCGGTTGTATACAGAGATGAGATCGGAGATCGGAGATTGGAGTGAAAGGAAAGACGAAGTGAAGAGTGAAAAGAGGAGAAAGGAGAGAAGATTGCGGTGGAGGAATGCAAAAGAGAAGAATGAAGAAAAGAGAAAGTACCGGTGAACTACTTGTGCGAGTAATGCGGGAGCATACATTGAATGTTGATTGTATGTTACGTGTAACGTGTTGCATCATGTGATGAGTTTCGAAGGAGTCGACTCGTTCATGGTATCAGAGTGCACGCTGATAAACACTTACGCTATACGTTTACAACCTGGCGAGATCCTGTTGGGAGGTATCGAAAAGAGATAAGAACGGTGGTTCACTTTCGAGAAGAGTCGAAAAGATAAGTGATAAAATGACAAAGGAATGATGAGTTTCTTGATTGTGCGGAGATAAGATTGATTCACTTGTATGTTTCACACCGTTGCTAATGATAGAAGATGAGCTTGCCAGAGCCACTAGATCTTAGTGGTTGGCCAGTATTGGAAGGCCAGTGTACTCGTACTCGGACACCATTCCATTCAATCGCTTTGTGAAAGAAGTTGAGACTTATGGATTGGCTATGAACTACAGCAAGAAGAGGCTGGCAAGAATACTTCCTCTGTTGTTGAAAGGAGATGTGAGACTGGAGTACGATATGCTACCGGAAACGGCTAAGCAGGATTGGAAGACCGTGGTGGACGAATTGAAGATGTGTGTTCACTCGGAGATGGAGAGATCTTTGAAGTTCGAGGAACTTTGTGAGATAAAACATCGAGAAGACGAGAGCGTGCTGGAGTTTGCTTGGAGAGTGATTGAAACTGTAGATGAAGCACTTACAAACATTGAGGCGAGTGATATGGAGAAAATGAAGAAAAATTGCTTCAGTAGAGGACTGAAGAAAGTGACTTGGCAAAGAAAGTTGTTCGAAATGGAGTTCGACACTGTCAATGCGATGGTCAGAAAATCCAAGTACTTCGAAGAGGTTGATGCCATATTCGAAGACAGTGTGAAGAAAAGCAACGATGTTGAGAAACGAAAGTATGGAAAGACTGGACATGAACGCTTCAAGAATCGTCAGAAAAAGAGAGAGTTGAAGTTGGTGGAGAATAGGAAAGTCATGAAGAAAGGAGGCAGTGGAAAGCCTGGAGTGGACCGTGGAGAAGAAGACAGTGACGACGACTGCTGATTGGAGATTTCGAAGACGACTACACTTCATTCAAGCATCGACGACATCGACGTTCTTCGTTTGTTTTGTTTCTATTTTGATTCACAGGCATTTCATTGTTGTAACTGTCCCCAATTTTTGTATTCGTGTAGGTTTGAGTATAGTATCTTCCCATTTAGTTTACATTCAGCGAGGACACTGAATCAAAAACGCCGATGATATCATACCCTACCATTTACACCCCATTAGAATAGAATACATTCCCCCTTATCACTGTAGTATATAGGCTCGCGTTGATGCAAGATAAAAGAGTCCCTCGCATGGTCTTATCTTGTGCATGGGGGCTCATCGGGTAGTGTGGCTATGAGAGTCGCAGGAGGACCAGAAATGGTGTTGTCCTGAGGCACCACGGATGTACCAAAGGGAATCATACGAGGCGCGTATGATATATATGTCGCTTGTGTTTTGTTTCTCGATTGTTCACGTTCAGTCTCACTTTCGCTTTCAGAAAAAATGCGCTACATGCATTTTCTCATGGCTCTTATATTTATCGTATTTTGTTCACTTCTTCTATTAAATACAAGGGAGACATTGATTATTCGAAGGTTTGCTTTCCATTTAACATAATTTAGCTTGTGACATAAAGTTGATATAGTTTGTATCCCACTGAACGTGTCGAATTTGTTCACGTCAATCATTCCGGTCACTTTCTTTCGACGAGCGGCAACAACGGACAGTTCGGCAACCATGTGAGTCATTCGTAAACCTCATGCATTACGTGTACACAAGTTGTTTTAGTTATTCGAAATGATCTCTGTATTTGGAATCAGTCGCTATACGAATCGACTTCCCTACTACGATCAGCATCGATTCAACCAAATCAAATCCAAGTTGTACGCTATTGCGAAGATTTTTCCCAACTTGGCCAAAACTTTTGTAGTAAGAGTACGTATCCTTTGAAACGTTTTCAAATATGCATATCATATTTTTTTGTAGGAATCCCACGCGGTCAGAGTGAGCTTCGGTAATTCTTTCGCATGCTGCGACTACGCCCATCCACAATCGTTCGATATTGTTCTGTGATCGAAGTTCATATTCTTGTTCAGCCTTCTCATCCACGAAAAGAAAGACGATATCCAACTGAGCAGACAGCTTCTCCACTCGTGGTTATTCTTCGAGCAATACGAGGTTCGTTCGTGATATTCATCATTCATACGGAGGCAGAACTGGTCAAGGCGTGTTCAGTATCTTCGGAATTCGTTTACGAAGTAGTTTGAAGTTGTTGGGCGCATTTCGGAGGTAGTTTGAATTAGTTGGAAGGCGTTTTGCAAGACCTTTTTGAAGGTAGTTGGGAGGCATTTTGGCAGTAATTTGAAGATACTGACCGCTACTTTATAGTCAGAGGTTCGCCAGCTGCTCACTCTCAGTGCATCGGCCGTGCGGGAAGGCGTGGCAGCGGAAGCAGCCATGTTCGGGTGGGTCGACAGCTTCCTCCATGTATGTGATGCATTCGAATCAGAATCAGAATGTTTATCTCCAATCCAGTAGCACACAATACCGATTACATAAATTACAGTGGCATACGGTAAAATACAGTAATACAATGCGAGATTGCGGTTGTCCCGTGGATGCGAACGTGCTATTGGTAATGCTAGTCATGTGATGTATACTTTTCCAGCACCACCCGTCCTCACTCCACTCTTTGTATCCACGTGAGAAGAACAGACTTCGCCAGGGCTGAAATGCTCCAGTCAGACGGGCCATTCACCTCGGCTGCTATTCAATACTTGGTCACAGCGAAAGTGTGATTGATATATATATATATATCTTTATTCATACATAGTTACTCCATTACTTGATCTACTGGACTAACAATTGTGCTTGCTCTATAGAACCCAGCGGCACTGCTTTTCATCGGAGACGACATGGAGTTTGCTAAGAACCTCACAATCGCCAATCACAACTATAACGTAAACAGGTAAAGCATGCACGCAATCACACGTTATTATAGTTCACTGGACGTGTATTGTATTCCACCCACTCGCGAGCTGCCGATTTCTACATGGCTGGACACAGGTGTACGCACATGTTGGCTACTGCGAGCGCATCCACGTTTGCATGGTGAGAGAGAGAGAGAGAGAGAAAGAGAGAGAGAGAAAGAGAGAGAGAGAGAGAGAGACGCACCGCCTATCAGAGTGATGAGACACCACGCTCGTGTATATAGTTTATAGATCGTGTTTATAGTTTATAGATTATGATCAAAACTGAAGTTAAAACCACAATCAATAATTCACAGATTCTTTTCCGCTTCCTCGATTCGACCGTTTGTGAGCGCCAGAGCTGTCCATTGCGAAATTTGAAATAAAGTGGCCGCAGGTGTTCAAACGAGCGGCGGTAACGATACACGTGTGCGCGAGGGCTTTAGCAAGAGAAGAGGACGGACGGATGTGAGAGAAAGAGAGAGAGAGAGAGAGAGAGAGAGAGAGAGAGGTGTGTGCACTCTATTGTTGCACTGTTAGTCGAGTAGGCGTGAAGAGAGGGTGCCCTCTACCGGCCAGTCCAGTCCTCTACTCTGGACTACTCTCTCTCTCTCTCTCTCTCTCTCCCTCTCTCTCTCTCTCTCTATCTCTCTCTCGATTTCCCCGCGCGCAGGCTCAACACACTCATTTGCGAGTAGCGAGTTAGGGCCTTACTTTGGAGAAAGACGCTCTACTCCATTGTATTAGTCTGTCTTACTCGAATTGAGTATGAGCCTTTTTTGTTTTATCGGCGGTCTTCAGGCGACGTCTTCAAGCGCTTCATGAATGACTGCATCTGCATTATTGTTGGCAGTAACTGATTGAGTAGTAGTTGTTCTCGCAAACCGGTAGTTAGGTATGTAGCTTATGAGCTTTAATAACCACACATCACATACCTTCTAACTTCGTAACGACAGACTCCGCAGACTCTCCCACTCCTCGACAGAGCTTTCCATCCATTTCTCCAATGCTCTCGCAGCTGCTACTAGCGACTCGCGTGAACCAGTTCGCTAGAAGGACGGTGAGATCGTGGCGTCGTCGGCAGGTTGATGTTTGACGTTTGTCCGCCATCGCATCATCGAAACTGTCTTGTTCGTTTCGGTCGGGTTGGTGTCAGGGCGACTTGCGCCTTGGATCAGGATCGGCAATCGGGCATCAGGATCATGACTCCACTATAGGGTAGATCAGAGAGAGTCGGAGAGTCAGCTTTCGGCAATTGTACGCAAAACAAGAGAAACAGATGGCGGGGTATTTCGAACTGTAAATGAGGTAGATCGAAAGTTATCGTTCTGGCGCAGGCTATAGAAGTCTGTGGTGTGCGCGTCAGCACATCTTCCCACATCAACATATGTATGTTCGCACGTCCGTGGCCCAGGACATTCTTGGTCGGTCGGCGCACCTGAAACATCACAGATTAGAGACCACCCACCACACACGAAAGTGATACAACACTCGGCCTCTTCGAAAAACAATAAGACTATATCAAACAATGGTATTACGCGTAGTAAGACGATTGTATCAATGGCAGAAAAAACATATTTTATATAAAAAAAATAGACTCACCGTACCGTATATGTCGCTTGTGTTTTGTCTCTCGAATGTTCACGTTCAGTCTCACTTTCGCTTTCAGAAAAAAATGCGCTACATGCATTTTCTCATGGCTCTTATATTTATCGTATTTTGTTCACTTCTTCTATTAAATACAAGGGAGACATTGATTATTCGAAGGTTTGCTTTCCATTTAACATAGTTTATGTAGCTTGTGACATAAAGTTGATATAGTATGTATCCCACTGAACGTGTCGAATTTGTTCACGTCAATCATTCCGGTCACTTTCTTTCGACGAGCGGCAACAACGGACAGTTCGGCAACCATGTGAGTCATTCGTAAACCTCATGCATTACGTGTACACAAGTTGTTTTAGTTATTCGAAATGATCTCTGTATTTGGAATCAATCGCTATACGAATCGACTTCCCTACTACGATCAGCATCGATTCAACCAAATCAAATCCAAGTTGTACGCTATTGCGAAGATTTTTCCCAACTTGGCCAAAACTTTTGTAGTAAGAGTACGTATCCTTTGAAACGTTTTCAAATATGCATATCATATTTTTTGTAGGAATCCCACGCGGTCAGAGTGAGCTTCGGTAATTCTTTCGCATGCTGCGACTACGCCCATCCACAATCGTTCGATATTGTTCTGTGATCGAAGTTCATATTCTTGTTCAGCCTTCTCATCCACGAAAAGAAAGACGATATCCAACTGAGCAGACAGCTTCTCCACTCGTGGTTGTTCTTCGAGCAATACGAGGTTCGTTGCTGATATTCATTATTCATACTGCTTAAAGAAGAACTCCGGGAAAAATAGGAATGCCGGTCAATAGGCAATAGGGGCAAAATGATACTTAGGAACACGATTCCCCCTTTCATACTAAAATTTACTATGGTGTCTGTCTGTCCGTCCTTCCGGAGAGATATCTCTTTTCAAAGTCTACTCTAACTACTCATTCTTTCCAAAAAGTTTCTTCAATACCTGAGAACGCAAAATTCCAAATATCTCGTCAATAGCGATCTCCTAATCATAGTTATCACCTAATCTCTTAACTATGGAGAAAAATTTCAAAATGCTTCAAATCGGACGAAACTTAGAGGGTAGGTGAATCGACCTAGAAAAAATCGATAGCCGCGATACCAGCCGACTGTGACCTCATCTTCATGCCCAAATAAGCGAATGTACCCAAAATGCACCCAAAATTCATGATCTTCGATTTCTATAAAAATTGAATAGAAGATAGATTACGTGCAAGAGAATTTAGAAACTGGTTTCTTTTTTTGAAAAGTCACCAAATAAGGCAAATATGATCGACTTTTCGTACAGACGAGATAGAGGGTCCAATTTGTAAACTTAAGCTTTTATGGGCAAAAAAGGCCTTCTGTCAAAGTTTCAGATCGATCGGACTTTGTCTTCATACAGTATTAGACATTTTCTGAGCGCGCGTTACTTGCTGGGGTCGCGCCCACCGGATTGCTCGCTACCAGCCGCCAGGTCAACGGATCGATAACGAATAGTTGGCATTCGCAATCACTGACCCATATCCACTCAGTTGTGTCTTTTTTTGATAGAAATATGTCTAAATATAACAAGAATGAATTGAGTCAGTGGAAAAAGACAAAATTTCTATCTTCAACGAATGACTTTGACAAAACGAAACGTTGAAGGTTGAAAGTTAAGTAAATTGTTTCTAGACATCAATAGATAGTGTTTTCCAACGATGAAATCAACCTCAAACTGTTTCAAACTCCTTCACACGTGCGCACAACGTGTTAGGGCGCGCCAGCCGGCTTCTTTTCTCGAAGTCATTGTAGACGTAATATAGAACTGTGTACTGTATATTTTTTTCAGTTGAAAGTAAGTTTCGAGTTTATTACCTGTACTCTTGTACATATTCAGCCTGAAATTCCGCTTTTCGATGCAGTACAGTGTCGAGTGGAAGTGAGGTGAGGTGAGAATCGAGTTCACCTTACCTTACATGTCATTTGGTAAGCACAGGCGATCAAATTATATTTTCAGAACGTGAGAGAGTAGACAGAAGGGAAAGAAAACAGTAGATAAGAGATTAGTACTTTCTGTTTAAAAAAGATTTTACATAACTGTCTCTCGAAAGTCGCAGTGACTACTGCAGATGTGAGAATAGAAGAGTAGACAGAAGGTGCCATAGTACTGTCTCTAGAAAGTTGTTGTCACCGATGCAGAGACGTGAGAATAGACAAGAAAAAGACAGAGAGAGAGAGAGAGAGAGAAAGAGAGAGAGAGAGAGAGAGAGAGAGAGAGGAGGGAGGAGAAGGAGGGAAGAGAGAGAGTAGGCATAACTGTCTCTCGAAAGTCGCAGTGACTGCTGCAGACGTGAGAGTAGAAGAGTAGACAAAAGGTAACATAGTACTTTTTCTAGAATGTTGTTGTCACCGCTGCGAAGACGTGAGATTGGACAAGAGAGAGAGAGCGAGAGAGAGAGAGCGAGAGAGAGAGAGAGAGAGAGAGAGAGAGAGAGAGAGAAGAGGAGAAAGGAGGGAGAATAGGCATAACTGTCTCTCCATAGTCGCAGTGACTGCTGTAGACGTGAGAGTAGAAGAGTAGACAGAAGGTGCCATAGTACTGTCTCTAGAAAATTGTTGTCACCGATGCGGAGACGTGAGAATAGACAAGAGAGAGAAAGATGGGGGGAGAGAGAGAGAAGGTAGGAGAGAGGAAAGAGGAGAGAGAAGGGAGAGTAGACATAACTGTCTTTCGAAAGTCGCAGTGATAGTGATTACTGCAGATGTGAAAGTAAGAGTGGAAGAGGTGACGAAAGGTGGAAGTAGACAGAAGAAAACATAGTAATGTCTCTAGAAAGTTTTTGTCACATTGAAAGAAAAAGATGCAGTAGACAAACAAGAGCATATGTAGTATTAGTATTGTCTCTAGAAAGTTGACAGTAGAGTAGACAATAGAGAATATAATACTGTTTCTAGAGAACATAATACTGAAAGAGAAAGAGAAAGAGAGAAAGAGATAGGGAGACAGTGGTGGAGGGAGAAGAGAGAGAGGAGAGATAGGGGAAAGTAGAACTGTGTCGAGGGGAGAGAGAGAGAGAGAAAGAGAGAAAGAGAGAAAGAGAGAGAGAGAGAGAGAGAGAGAGAGAGAGAGAGGGGCGGGGGGGGAGGAGGAGGGAGATAGGATGGAAAGTAGACAGAACAGAGTAGAGGAGAAAGAGATGGGGCGGTGTACATCTGTGAAACATAAAATAGGTGAAAAAGAAGTAGGAGAGATAGTTAGAAAAGACAAAAAAATATACAAAATACAAAGAACTTGAACACTTCAACTACAACCCTTGCGTGTATAGTTCTATGCTCGCAAAAAGTTGCGCGCGGTGGGGTAGATCAGAGGAAGACGGAGAGTCAGCTCTTGGCAATAGCGCACAAAACAAGAGAGACAGACGGTTATGGCACCGTATTTCGAACTGCAAGCGAGGTAGATCGTAAACTATCGCTCTGGCGCAGAGTATATGTTACTTCGCAAGAGTCATTGGAGAGCAATTAACTATCAAACATGCAAGACGAATTATTCTTCTATTTTCTTTTTCGTATACCTAGTGCGTAGGCGCGCGACAGCGCGCCGGAACGCTAGTCTGGCGATGAAAATTTTGAGAGGATTCAAAAAGTTACGTTTTTGAATTATTTATCACGATTCCTTTGTCCAAATAACCTAATTGGACGAGGGCGGAGCCTCACTCCGCTGCCCACCGGTGCCGTACTCGCGGCTTCATGCCAAAATCTGGTTCCGGGCGCGCTAATGTTTTGTGCCGGTGACTCTTCCCCCGGAGTTCTTCTTTGAGGCGTGTTCAGTCTCTTCGGAATTCGTTTACGAAGTAGTTTGAAGTTGTTGGGCGCATTTCGGAGGTAGTTTGAAATAGTTGGAAGGCGTTTTTCAAGACCTTTTTGAAGGTAGTTGGGAGGCATTTTGGCAGTAATTTGAATATACTGACCGCTACTTTATTACTTTATAGTCAGAGGTTCGCCAGCTGCTCACTCTCAGTGCATCGGCCGTGCGGGAAGGGGTGGCAGCGGAAGCAGCCATGTTCGGGTGGGTCGACAGCTTCCTCCATGTATGTGATGCATTCGAATCAGAATCAGAATGTTTATCTCCAATCCAGTAGCACACAATACCGATTACATAAATTACAGTGGCATACGGTAAAATACAGTAATACAATGCCTAACGCGAGATTGCGGTTGTCCCGTGGATGCGAACGTGCTATTGGTAATGCTAGTCATGTGATGTATACTTTTCCAGCACCACCCGTCCTCACTCCACTCTCTGTATCCACGTGAGAAGAACAGACTTCGCCAGGGCTGAAATGCTCCAGTCAGACGGGCCATTCACCTCGGCTGCTATTCAATACTTGGTCACAGCGAAAGTGTGATTGATCTACTGGACTTAAAATTGTGCTTGCTCTATAGAACCCAGCGGCGCTGCTTTTCATCGGAGACGATATGGAGTTTGCTAAGAACCTCACAATCGCCAATCACAACTATAACGTAAACAGGTAAAGCATGCACGCAATGACACGTTATTATAGTTCACTGGACGTGTACTGTCCCGATCACAAGCTTTGACCATTCGGCCGTGACGTCCCGGCCCGGGCCGTGACATAGCGTGACATTGATTATATCTTGTTATCTGATTAAACTAAAAACAAACCAAGAACACCATCAAATTCAGCGTGCTTGATTTGCCCGGAAAGCATATTTCAATCTCATTTTCATCATTCAAATTGACACCCGGGTGTCCATGTGAGAAACACGGTTCAGCATGAAAAGAAACCACTGTGATGGAAGTCACATTGAGTATATATAAACGAACTTTCGGATTTATACATATCTATATGTTGTTGATCTGTTTATAAAATATCCCATATAAATTTATTTCACTCATGGAGAAAATTCGATGCAAAGTGGCTGTTTCAAAATGACATATTTCGATCTCTACGCTTTTCTTGGCCTCAATGACGTCCGATCGAAATGGGAACTGCACCACTGAACTTCCCATCTTTCACTCATTCCTATAATACTGTTGTTCTAACATTCCGTTTTCATGATTTTCACAACTTTTTCACACATGAGTCTTGTTTCGAGAACCCGATGCGAGAGGGGAGGGGGCGGGGCGTAGGGGAGTCGCGTCTCTCTGGCTGTGCCCTGCCACAGGCGGGCGGGACTGCGACGCGATAACATGTCTGACTTCCCCCATTAAAACTCATGAAATCAACACAACACTGATCAATCTGAAATTGTTATCAGTTTGTCACAAACATTTCGAGCTTCAAAAAGAGGTCTCATAAGGACATAAGAAACTAACACTAAAAAATTCAATCTTTCAGTTTTAAATCAATCTTCCGGGTCTGTTTCAAAACGCGGTATGCATGTGGCCAATAAACTTACTTCAATGTTTCAAGTTAGTTCAAAATTGTAAACAGTACAGGGATGTTGTGTGCGAGATACTATATCATTAGCGTTTGTTTCACACGACTACCACATTCTCTGTTCACACTCCCCCTTCATCCGCCTGTAGCACGCTACAGGCAGAGTTGGGCGTGGGTGTGAGTGGAGACTCGATATGAGAGAGTGTGTAAGAGAGTGAGAACCGGACGCGAGAGGGTTAGAGAACACATGATGGAAGAGAGGAAGAGTTTCAGACAAATGTTAGAGACCGTACTGCACGCAGAGAGTGAAAACCGAAACTGCAATGGCATTTTACTCGCCTTAAAGGTAGTGTACCCTCTGAATCCCATATTAAAAATTATCACGAATGTATTATCAATGCCTTTTAGAAATATTTACATGCCGTTTGTGGTTGTTTGTGATGAAAAATAATGAAATTAAAATTTATCAAAAATGTATTTAAATCCAACATGATACGCATATTTACGCAACGATATGAGTTATGATTTGAACAGAACTTACTGCGTTTAGCAGATCATTTTTCTATCAGCTGTTCTCGCCAAATTCGTAAAAGAAACACATATTAAAATTGTTATCCAAAATAAGAATGACATAAGAAACAATATAAACACATGGAAATAAATTGTCTTTAATGAAACAGCCGATAGTGTGGTCAAATTGTGTAACTTCGTGCAAGTTGTGCACACACACACCCGAGCTGATTAAAAGTTATTAGATTCTACGATTTCTCACTCCAATTTTCAAATGATTTTTTAAAACTAATTTGTTTCAGAATGTATATTTGCATTATCATAATATACTCATTGAATCGTAAACAATGACATGTTATATCTACGCATACACCCAGATTCAGAGGGTACACTACCTTTAATGAGAGAAAGCCGATGCGCACAAATTCAAATCTGGTTTCTCAAACACTAAAGAGCTGCAGAGGCCAGAAGTTTCGCTGTTTCTTGAATTTTTTTCCGATGTGTACTATTTTCTTTTTTTTCCACTTCTCATTTTCCCGTCCCCGCGAGCGGTTGCCCCTTCCCGCGCTCCCTCGAATGACCACTCGACGACAATGAAAGTCACCGCCGCCGCCGCTCGGAGATGAGTTTCTGTGGAGTATCAACTGATTCTCGAATTGAGGCCGTTCACTGTGAGACGATAAGGCGACGCCGATTAAGCCTGTTGGGAGTGCACTAGTAGGGCGAAGCGCGGATTCTCGATTGGAGGAAAAGAAGGTACAAAGCGAAATCGAACTGAAGGGCGACGGCGGCACCCGCGAACGGAAGAGAAGTACGTCACTGTTATCGATCGATGTCCGGAGCCGTTCACTGTGAGACGATAAGGAGGAGCCGAATAAGCCTGTTGGGAGTGCACTAGTGGGTAACTCCTTGGATTTCGCAACGTGATGATGACGAATGGATCAACCGTAAGCAAGTATGCAAATGGTCAAGAGAAGTTCGAGAACGTTCGACGTTAGAGGCAACGTGGTCCATATGGCTCACGCGTTCGAAGACGAATCAAGGCCGCATACTCTATATGGAAGAAGGAAGAAGATTCTCGAAAGATGCTACCCACCGGATGAGGCTTTGCTATAGGGAGCAATACCCTCCAAGGACCCATCCGGGGACTAAACACTAAACCTTTGTACATTCCGCACCAGTTTGTATTTCGTGTTTTGTGTTTTGTCTGCGCCTATGGATAAACCATTATTATTATTATTATTATTATTTCTTACCCACACCGGTATTAGTCGGGCTCACTCTTGTGGTATTTCATTAGCGAATGAAGTACTATGACAACTCAAGCTCTAACCGCGACAATGCAGCCATGCTTCCGAAGTCAGCGTGTTGCGTCAGGTCCTTATGAGACCTCTTTCTGAAGCTCGAAATGTTTGTGATAAAATGAAAACAATTTCAGATTTAATAGTTTTGATTTCATGAATTTGTATGGAGGAAGTCAGACATGTTATCGCGTCGCAGTGTCGCCCGCCTATTGCAGGGCACAGCTAGAGAGACGCGACTCCTCTACGCCCCGCCCCCTTTTCCCTTTCGCACCGGGTTCTCGAAACAAGACTCGAGTGTGAAAACATAGTGGAAACCACGAAAACGAAATTTTGAAACAACATTACCATTAGATGAAGTGAAAGATGGGAAGTTCAGAGGTGCAACTCTCATTTCGATCGGACGTCATTGAGCCTTTGAAAAGCGTCTAGATCAAATTATTTCCATTTGAAACAGCCACTTTGCATCGAAATTTCTCGACGAGTGAAATAATATTTACTGTAATTTTTTTGTATGATCAACAACATATAGATATGTATAAATCCGAAAGTTCGTTTATATATACTCAATGTGACTTCCATCACAGTGGTTTCTTTTCATGCTGAACCGTGTTTCTCACATGGACACCCGGGTGTCAATTTGAATGATGAAAATGAGATTGAAATATGCTTTCCGGGCAAATCAAGCACGCTGAATTTGATGGTGTTCTTGGTTTGTTTTTAGTTTAATCAGATAACAAGATATAATCAATGTCACGCTATGTCACGGCCCGGGCCGGGACGTCACGGCCGAATGGTCAAAGTTTGTGATCGGGACAGTATTGTATTCCACCCACTCGCGAGCTGCCGATTTCTACATGGCTGGGCACAGGTGTACGCACATGTTGGCTACTGCGAGCGCATCCACGTTTGCATGGTGAGAGAGAGAGAGGAAGAGAGAGAGAGAGAGAGAAGGAGAGAGAGAGAGAGAGAAAGAGAGAGAGAGAGAGAGAGAGAGAGAGAGAAGGAAGGAAGGAAGGTAGGAAGAAAGGTAGGAAGAAAGAACTGCTCAGGTGGCTCTCCTTCTTCGTGGCTGACCAGCGAAATGTGTTCTACAACAAACAGACGACCAAGCCAAAGCCCCAGTGTGCGAACAGATGTGGAAACTGGGATCACAATTTCTTCAGGTAACATAGTTTATAATATACATATGTATACACTGCCACTGTTAGCTGTTCAATTTCAGACCGCAATGGACAGCTCTGACGCTCACAAACGGTCGAATCGAGGAAGCGGAAAGAATCTGTGAATTATTGGTTGTGGTTTTAACTTCAGTTTTGATCATAATCTATAATCTATAAACACGATCCGGATGCGTGGTGTCTTATCACTCCGATAGGCGGTGCGTCTCTCTCTCTCTCTCTCTCTCTCTCTCTCTCTCTCTCCCTCTCCCTCTCCCCCCTCTCTCTCTCTCCCTCTCTCTCCCTCTCTCTCTCTCTCTCTCTCTCTCTCTCTCTTCTCTCTCTCTCTCTCTCTCTGTCTCTCTCTCCCTCCTGCCTTCTTTAAACATCTCTCCCATTCTCTC
The DNA here is from genome assembly GCA_963966185.1 of Rhabditoides inermis. Classification (NCBI taxonomy): domain Eukaryota; kingdom Metazoa; phylum Nematoda; class Chromadorea; order Rhabditida; family Rhabditidae; genus Rhabditoides; species Rhabditoides inermis. The sequence goes on along the minus strand of CAWZYM010000337.1, from coordinate 123,979 downwards.
TCTCACTATAGTGCAGATGAGTTTAAAAAACCCATTAGTGCAGATAAGACATAAACAAGAAAACACTTTTCATTTTTTTCAAAAACAGCGTGAGAAGCAAATGGCGTAAAGCCTTCTGGTGAAGTGCTCGAGTGTTCTCGTAGTCGCTCACGGCTGGTCCAGTGAGTCTCCGATGGTGTGACGGTACTGCTTCCTTCCCAGCATTCGTAGCCCGACTCCCCATACAGTGAGTTCCTCCACATGGCTGGCTTGTCTTTGTTTCTAGTGCGAATGGAGAGAAGTAACAAGCGGCACCCTGCACTTTTCCGATCGTCGAGACCTTGAAGCCGAACCTTTTGTAGTAGGTCAGGATGAGAATGTCCTGAAAAAAGCAGTGAGTTAACCCGAAACAGTTGAGACGGTACAGAGGAACAGAGCAAAATAAGAGAGAGGGAGAGGGAGGGAGGGAGAGAGGGGAGAGAGTTCACTTTTTTATTCGTCGATCTGTTAATAGAGTATACGCTGATATATGCAGCATCCATCCAAACTAGGTGGAATATGAATAGAAATACGATCGAATGGTATGAAACAGCGCCTGCTTATGCCAACACTCATTTCCAAAGGGCGGTCCGGTGGCATACGCGTGGAGCAAAGAGCCCTTCCCGCTCACTTTGCCCAGCAGACGGCGACAGGCGGAGAGTGAGAGTCGAAAGGGCGTCCTTTGACCTTTGAACACACCGCGCATGCATCGAATGTGAAAGACATAACATGAAATGTTATGAAGATGACTGTTCCTCGGTCGGCGGGTCTAGTAACCACATTCCCGAAAGTGTCCGAATCGTACGGAGGTATGTACTAGATGAAACTTTTTATTCAGAGATTGCAACGAAAACTGATGAACATAAACAAACATCCACAAATCACACAATCACACTCTGATAGGTCCGCGTTGTGGGGGGCGCGTTTCACTTGAAGTTGTTTTCACTATAATATTGCGATAAGCGTACATTCTAGCGGCGCCAAATCCCAAATACAATGCTTGTGAATAAAAAGAATATGATGGTTAGCCATAGGCTTCCGAAATGATGAGATGATGTTTCTGTGCTTCGGGGCAAGGTGTAATTATTCATGTCATCTGCTTCCATTGTCTGAAATATTCTGTAGTCGAGCTGAATGCATAGAAGAGCAAGACTTACCTATGTTCTCTTTTGGCAGAACCGAATGTTACCCAAACAGTCTAAGAAAATTAAGAAAATTGAGATGGTAACATTACTGCCGTTTCATTTTCAATAGGTGTGAAAGGACTGCCAGAAAGAAGAAAAAAAGGAGCGAAACAGCAATGATTCAATGCCAACCCAAACAGTGAAAGAGGATTGTCGAACAGTCATCGAAGAAAGTATAGCTGAATGTTGGAATCATGAATAAATGACATGCATTCATTAAAATAATGAATAAAGTATAGTCATACCCCCATATGACAACATCGAGCATCTGTCAAGGCGCATCACAGTCATTTCTCTTGCATACGGTGATGTAATGAAACGAATAAAACTGTCGATTGGCAATACTGTTTTATCATTGATGAAATACGTTACAATAATACTACTGGATGACTAGAAACCACACACTTTTCTCACTGTCTTTACTCTCCTTAGTGGTGGTATCTTTAGACCGCGACAGACTTGGCTCCACACTTTTAACTGGTGTCTTGTTCCTCTTCTCCTTCTCCTGCTCCTTTTTCGTCTCCTGCTCCTTCTTTGTCTCTCCTTCTCCTTCTCATGCTCCTTTTTCCTGTTGAAGTGAGTGGTGAGGAATCCATAGAGAATCAATCTATAGGGAATCCATAGAGAATCAGAATACGGATCCGCATAGAGGGAAGACGAACGCGATCACAACTGAAAGAGACAAATTGAAGAGAGAGAGGGGGAGGGAAAGAAGGAGAGAGAGAGAGAGAGAGAGAGAGGGAGGAAGAGGGAGAGAGAGACGCACAGTTGATATATACAATGGCGTTCGATGGCTGGGCAATCGGATCGCAGGCTCGTCGCACAGTGTTCTTGTAGATGGTGGTGATATGGCACGCGGAGTTGATCGCCGTGTACAAGTCTTTCTGCAAAGAGGAAATGAGAGAGAGAAAGAAGGAGAGCGAGAGAGAGAGAGAGAGCGAGAGAGAGAGAGCTTTGTCGATTTCCCCGTGCAGCACAGATACCACATGCTTTTCGAAGATCTCCTTTTCGTTCAGTGTTTTCAGATGCTCGATTGTATTGACCATAGGGTTGTAGGTGAACTCGTCTCTCTGAAACATGCGCTGTGTAGAGAGACACGAGACAGTGAAAGAGCGAGAGAGAGAGAGAGAGAGAAAGAGAGAGAGAGAGAGAGAGAGAGAGAGAGAGAGAGGAAGAGAGGGAGAAAGAGAGAGCGAGAGAGAAAGAGAGAGAGAGAGGAAGAGAGAGAGAGCGAGAGAGAGGGAGAGAGGGAGAAAGAGAGAGCGAGAGAGAAAGAGAGAGAGAGAGAGAGAGAGAGAGAGAGAGAGAGAGAGAGGGAGAGAGAGAGCGAGAGAGAGGGAGACAGAGAGACAGATCTCCCGCCCACCTCAGCCCTTCCCGTCTACGTCCCGGCCAGGTCGTCCCTGACAGTGGCCATATTCCTCCAGAACCTCTCCGCACTCCCTCCGGCCTTCCATTGTGTATTTGCTGTGTGCACATCAGCACATCACACATCAGTGTCCTCTGCCCGTCCCCCAGAGGGAGAGTGAGAGAGCGCGCATGCAGGCGATCGATTGCGAGAGAGAGAGAGAGAGAGAGAGAGAGAGAGAGAGAGAGAGAAAGAGAAAGGGAGACAGAGAGAGAGAGAGAGAGAGAGAGAGAGTCGACAGCGTACCAGTAATCTGATCTTTGACGAGCTTCTGTCTGTTCTCTGCGAATTCAATGTGAGACGATGTGGAGACAGAAAACAGAGCCACTGACATCACTACTACAATCACTGTCGAGACGAAAATCGCGATGAAGCACGCCTAGATTACGGTATTATGGTGGTACGGTAGCTACATAGGTTACGGTATCTGGAAAAGCTACGGTACCCTGAGTGAGAGCGCAGTGCAGGGCGATACGAGGCTTTCTTCACGAGAGGAGGAAGGGGAGGAGTGGAGGCGGGCGCGACTGGAGTCTGGAATACACTCAGTCAGAGACTCCTGGTTGGTGGAAGGCTAAATTGGTAAGATTCTAGCAGTCGCAACCACTTGATCAAAATTTGCGTTTTTTTATTGCGTGTTATTGATTATGGTACGAAAAAAGAACCTTTGCTAGCAAAAAATGAGTCTAACTATGACCTATACCGCACGAAGTAGCGCCAATTGCTTTCCCCCGGGGTGCTGTAGCCGCGCGCGATCTCTGAGAGAAACCCTACACATGAATGCAGCATAAATTCGTTAAGAATGCAGAAAGGGTCTGGATTCTGAAAGAATTCAGATAGATTTCTGAGAGATGTTATGCGTTGACCGCATTACACATAAAATCGTAATGAATTCTGTACGAATGAAGATTATGAACGAAGGTTGAAAGAATTCATGCCGTTATCATAACGAATCACTCATGAAACCTTTTCAGTTTTGAAAATGTTGACTTTACGACCCCTCTCGCAAGAGAGGGATGGATACTATATTAATCTCGCGCGACGCTTTCTCTCTCGCGAGTGAAACGAAAATGGAGTGCGGCTGTGTAGTGGTCCTCGAGTTCACTACAGTTACAGTGAGCGCGCCTCCTATTGACGCTTCAAAACTTGATTTTTTACTCAAAAAATGTGACAAGAAGAGAGCGCGCAAACTGTGAAAACGCGTGTCTCTCCATTTACCATTGTCTCTCGCAATAAAGTAGTCCGCGCGTACAATAAGGTTGAACATAAAGTTTCATACAACGTTGTTCGATTCGACTACATTAAAGTGGTGACCAAAATGAAGATGTGCCTTCAGTGTTCGGACCATTCTGTTAAACATAAAGTTGGCCGAACGATCGGTCATAAAACAGATCTGCACCGGAGAATCCTGTTTCAACAACAAATGACGTCATCGTGAAATTTTCTAAGTGTCTCCAAAAAACGGGCCCGTTTGAGAGTTCTGTATTTGGGATCCGGATAATCCGGCCTTTTTTTGTGAAACCGACTAATGTAAGATATTTGCGAAGTACTTTTTATTTATTGATGAGGTCTAGTTGCATGCACACGTCTGCAAACCTTTTCACGGCACACATCATGTCATGATGTCAATGTTGTTGTTGTCAATGTTGTTGCTGTCAATGTTGTCAATGTTGTCAATGACGTAGAATAGAAGAGAAGTTGGCCGAATATTTGCAGCAGTTCGACGCGACGTCCAGTTCGGATGCTTTAGTGCGTGTATACAGAGTAAAAAAATTGCTCTACAGGTCGCGTAGCATTAGTTGAGCTGCATCGGCGTGCACTCCATCGCACAGAGTTCTCGATCAGGACTGCCGGGCTGCCGAATACTGTCCAGAAGTCGGCAAAGATGATGTGATTCGGCTGCTCGTTACGGGCACACTTCACGACAATCTGTTTCGGAGAGAAACGTCGTCGTCAGTTGTCGACAAACGCGGATCACTGGTAAGTATGCCGTATTGCCCTCGTCCACCACGCTGCTCCGATGCGTTCACAAGCGTTTTCAATACGGCTTCATCACCTTTTCTCCTTTTCAAAACTGTGAACGCAGTAGAAATAGTTTGCAGACGTGTGAATGCAACTATACCTCAACAATAAATGATGAAAATACAGGGCCGAGTATCCCAAACAAATACGGAACTCTTGAACGGGCCCGTTATTTGGAGACACAAAATTTCGCTATGACGTCATTTGTTGTTTAAGTTTTCGTTGTTGAATTTTCCGAATTGTTGAATTGTTTAATTTTCGGGATGCCCTGCACCGGTCACTTCTCTCGGCGGACAGAAAAATGACCAACCAAAAATGACTGTTTTCGTGAAATCTGGCCAGAACAGAAACAGAAACAGAAATTTCTGGTTAAAAACACTTTTTTAAAATTTAATACAATCCAGCGCGTACTTATATTTCAACAAATACGTTCTCTCTATAAAAAACGCCAATATCTTCATTTCATCATCTATCGGCACTGCGGACCACCCAATCACCCATTAAAAAGTTTTCAGGGGCGGGCAGCGCGACGCGGCCGCCACACGCGCGATTATCATTTACATATCCGCCTGTCTCCACGCGAGAACCGCAACGGGTTCGACAGAGGCGCGGCGCCCCGCCCCTAGTGAGAAAAGGAGTTCCGCAAAATGAAGATATCGGGCAGCCATGATCAGTATCTGTGCATCCTTCAAAGACGGATCACGGCTCGTCATTTCGGTCTCTCTCTCTCTCTCTCTCTCTCTCTCTCTCTCTCTCTCTGCGTGTCCGCAGACAGCGACCGTGCCGCGCGCTAATGCCCTGTGGGGAATGACCGCTCGCATCACCTGGCACTGCGCCAGCCCATTGTCAAAAATGAGCGGAGCGGTCGCGACGCGGTTTTTGTCTGCGGACAACGGAACCCGGCCGAAATGACGAGCCGTGCGGATGAAGAAGAGGAACAAGTAATCGGCGATGGAAAAGAAAGATGAAACCTCTTGTGGAACATCGTTCTCTTCCATAAAAATTAGTCTAGGTACATCTCCTCTACTGTTGCTTTTCTCGTTAATGGTTATTGCTATAGAGGATAGCTCGATAAACAAAAACGATTCAAAGACGTTTATGTAGAGTAGTGGTATCGTTCTCGCTCGGCAAGAATATGATTGCGGGTTCAACTACAGATGCTTCCGTAAAATTTTGTCAATTTGAAAATCTCACTTTATTCCGAAATAATGGGTGTCCTGGAAAATTTGAAGTGATGAAGTGATGAAGTGATGAAGATTAAATTTTCTTTTTTTTTTACTTTTTTTAATTCGTAAAAAAGTACTTTGTAACTTGTTTTTGTAAACTTTTAATCGTTTTTTACTAGTTTGAGCTGTTCTCTATAGCGATTACCATAACGACGTGAAAAGCGACATGGCAGAAGCGGAAGATATCTTGCCAACTTACATAAAAGAGGAAGAGGACGATGTTCCTGGGAAGGTTCTTCTTCCTATTTCATGTTTCTCATTCTTATTCGTGTTTGAGGGACTCACTGACACTAGCGTTGTCGTAGAGAGAGAACCTATTTGTTGGAATAATTACGCGCCGGACACAAGCAAACCTTTATCCACCAACGTAACCTGACGTCGTCAATACGTCGTCATCTCTCGTTGGTATGGCAAAGGCTCAGTTGGTACAAAACGATCTTGTTGTAGCATTCCATAGTAGCACATCTTCATTTGCATCCTACAAGTTTTCAAGTATGAATTCTCTTCATCTTGGTCTTGTACTTCTGGTCCTTATGATGAAGTTTATGAGTAAGCGAACAAACGGACATCTGTTGCCGTTGCCGATCGAAAGTTTACAAAAAACAAATTACATATTTTGAAAGTTTACAAAAAACAAATTGAAAGTTTACAAAAAACAATTGATTGAAAGTTTACAAAAAACAAATTACATAACAAATTACATATCCCTCTCTCCCTCTCTCCCTCTCTCCCTCTCTCCCTCTCTCCCTCTCTCCCTCTCTCTCAAACGGACATCTGTTGCCGTTGCCGATTGAAAAAGTTTACAAAAAACAAATTACATATTACTTTTTACAAATTAAAAAAGTTTGTTTAAAAAAACGAAAATTGAAACTTCATCACTTTATCACTTCATCACTTCATTACTTCATCACTTTATCACTTCATCACTTCATTACTTCATCACTTCATCACATGTGATGAAGTGATGAAGTCAAAGTGATGAAGTGATGAAGTGATGAATTTTCCAGGATGCCGAAATAATGTGTTCGGTTGTGTACCGTAGTGAGAATTTCGTGTCTCGGATTGCTTTTATGAATCATCGTCGCTTGTTTATTTTTTGTTCCTTTTTCGTGTTGTTTTTTGTTTTGTTGTTATTATGATTGTTATATTTATATTTAAATGATGTTATTCAATTCTATGATCAGAACGCGCTGAATTCCCGCACTGACTGCTGCGAGCAGTTGGTCAGATAGGCGCGGCTGTCGATGGAGTCGATAGAGGTTTGTTATTTATGGATTATCGATCTGCATATATGTTTTACAATGACGGAGTTTTTAATATTGTATCCTAGTTTGCTTTGGTTTAACCATGTAACGTATGTATTCAGTTCGGCTGTGACCAGCCACAGGCCGCGGTAGTGCTGACGCGCTGAAGACGGCCTACACCCTCGTAGCCACCGTCTGCACCCACGCCGAGTTCGAGGTGAGTTCGAAGTGTAAGGCTGATGGAGGCGAATTCGCATTACATTGCTGGCAATAAGTGGACAATGCTGTGAATGAGCGAAAATTTGAAGTGTACACGGGCGAAATTACGAAAAATCCATTGCATTGGCATTTGGAATTTCATCCCATTTTGGTGTAGGAGTTGTTACCAGTCTGCCCATGCTGTCTGTCATTTGTCCATATGTGGCTTTCTCAACAAAAAAAGCCGAACTTTTTTTTGAATTTTGGTGTAAAGTTACGGTAAATTAGAAAAGGAAGAGGTGCGAGAAGTTGATGGTTTGTTGTTTATTTCAGGCAGAACTCCGGACGACATCTTGGTGCGTTGCCGCGAGTGCACCGGCGACGCGTCGAAGGTTGAGCAGCTCAAGTTCGCTGAGGACAAGTCGCCCAAGATGGCAGAGATCCCCTTCAACTCGACCAACAAGTATCAGGTGTGTGGAGGAGATGGAGGGAAGAAGAAAAGACGCTCAATTGTGAGAGAAAGTCAGGTTAAATATATATCGTGTATTGATTTGATTTAGTGCTAGCGCAACGACGACTCGTGCAAGTATGGAAAGAAGGAGCGGAGGAGGAGGAGGAGTGGAGAGACGATGGGGAAGCCGAGAGGAGAAATAATAGCGTTAATGTCATGTTTTCATTTCGGTATTGTATTGTTAAGTTTTGCATTGTATTGTTGCCATGTTGTATATGTATACAAGTTTGTTCCATGATTTGAACTGCTATGACGCGTTTGTATTTCCTTGGTTTTTAGATAAAGTTGCTTTACCAAGTCTGTGGAAATGAGTGAAAAAGAGCGCGTCAGCTAAACTAGGTCTCGTCCTGTGGGTTTGCCTCACCAATATATGTTTCAACAAAGGGCGGTAGTATAAGAAATAACATGGGGAAATCTTCATGAAAACATTCCAAATTCGGGACAAATTCAGAACGAATTCAGTTCATTCATAAAGAATTCGGGAAGAGTTCCGATAAACTTCATTTTGTTCGGTGTATGATTTTGTTCTGAAAAGAGTTCTGCATTCTTGATGAATCTAATCTGAATTCATGTGTACACACTCTCTCAGAGATATTTGAATTTTTTCATCGAGCTTCCACTAATTAGCGCCCGTGTTCCTCTAATGTTGCGGACAGTCTCTTCGAAACACTCCCGACTTCCTTCGGAACACTCCCAAACACTCCCGAACACTTCGGAATGCCTTGTGCTCTCTTCGAAACTTCGAAACACTTCGAAATGGCTTCCGAAGAGATCGCACTACGGTGCTACTGACTGAGCGCTGCTCGGCGCGACTTGGCAGCAGGCGTCGCTCCCTCCACAGTCTGGGTCGGCGGCAGCTGGCTGGACTGGGTCTCTTGCACTCTGCTCATCGTCTGTGTCACTCGCAGGTTCTCATAGGGGTCGTCCACCAGATTATTATTTCTTCTCCGCACGCATCGCGCGGTCGGGTTGAAATAATCCTCCGTCAGTACCCTTGAGCAAGGCGCGGTAGTAGCTCGAGAAATGGATCGAATCCATATCGGTGCGCAGAACTGTTGGTCCCCCGGCCTCGGTTCTGACGCCCGCATCACGGAGATGGAAGCCGCTCTGGAGGAACTCAAGACCACCCTCGACGTCGTGGCGGTGTGCGAAGTGAAGAAAGGAGGCTCCGGCCATCTGCTCCTCAACCGCTCCCGCTACGATTTCTACTACGTGCCATCGACCTACTGGGGAGTCGGCTTCCTGGTGTCCCCACGCCTGGTTCCCCTCGTCAGTCAGTTCGTGGCCGTGTCAGAGCGCATCTGCTACATCGACATTGACCTGGACAAGTACACTCTGCGCCTCATCTCCGCGTACCTGCCACACTCTGGCTACACGGACAAGGAGTACGAGGACACCCTGGAGACTGTACGTGAGTGCTATGCCCCTTCCCGGAGGAGCGCTGGCCGGCATCACCGCCGCATCCGTACAGTACTCCTGGGCGACTTCAATGCCAAGCTGGGGCAACGCTGCCATACTGATGAGCGGTGCTGCGGCCAGTACGGCTATGGATCGCGCAACGCCCGCGGAGACACACTCGCGGAATGGATGGAATCGGAAGGCTGGCGCGCTGCCAGCACCTTCTTCAAGGCGCGGATGGTCCGTCGGTGGACGTATGCCTCACCACTCGGCGACCACTCCAAGCTCGACTACATTCTTCTACGATCTCTGCGCGGTGTTGTGAAATGCAGTGTGGAACCCCAGTTCAATTTCACATCCGACCACTCTCTCGTGCGGATGACACTGCGAACGGCACTACCACCGCACCGCCCCCATCGCAAGAAGGCAATGAGCCGAAGGACCGACTGGGCAATGTACCGCCACGGTCTAGAAGCACATTTGCATACCCGCTCGCCCCCAACTCTGCCGACTGTGACTGCTGCCTACGTGGATATCTGCGAGCAGTTACGAGACGCGGAGAAGGTGGCCACAACCGAGGAGCCACCAATACGACGACTCTCACAGGCTACCCTCGACATGTTCAAGCAGCGACGGCGTCTGCTCAATCTGGGCACGCCTACTGCGCATGCTGACATCACCCGGCTGAATCAAGAACTGCGCCGGAGCATCAAGGAGGATCTCGCCGCGCACCACCTGCGGCTATACAGAAAGGGAATTGCTAACAAGAAGGCCCTGCGAAAGATGGAGACAACTCGACAAGTTATTGGCCGATTGAAGACTGCGGACGGTTCGTCATCTACGGCGGATCCCCGAGAGGTGGAGAAGATCATCACTGACTTCTACAATAACCTCTACTCTACTGTTCGTGCCATCGCCCCTGTCGTCTCTGTCAACTCGCTACCCGATCCGTTTACACTGGAGGAAGTGAGGAGTGTCCTGATCGCCATGAAAAGGAATGTCTCTTCCGGCCCCGATTACGTGTCCACGGAGATGCTACTTCACTCACCGGACGCGCTGCTCGAGATGATCGTGTCGTTGTTCAACCGCTGTTTAGAGGGAGGAGAAGTGGCGGAGGGAATGGCCGACTCGATCATCTCTCTTCTCTTCAAGAAGGGCGACAGTCAGGACATCGGCAACTACCGACCCGTGGCTGTCTCTTCTACGATCCTGAAGCTGCTCGTCAAGTGCATACTCGCACGAACACAGAAGACCCTGGAAGACCATCAACCGCCGGAGCAAGCGGGATTCCGCAAAGGATACTCGTGTGCTGATCAAATCCTGGCCTGCCGAGAGATGATCTACCGTGCGCACCGCTACAACCTACAACTGTACGTTATATTCGTCGACTACAAGAAGGCGTACGACAGTGTGGAGTTCGACGACGCATGGAGCTCTCTGACAGAAGACAAAATGGATGCGAGCTACATACGGCTGATGCAGGCAATCTACTCTACTGGAAAGACGCGAGTGGCACTACGACATTCGAAGGCTGACATCTCTATCGGAAAAGGAGCTCGGCAAGGCTGCCCCCTCTCACCTTGCATCTTCAACAGCGTTCTCGCGAAGGTGTACAAGGCATTGGATTTCAAGTACAGCGGCGCCGGCTTCGACATCGACGGAAAGCAGCTGACACACCTCGCCTATGCGGATGACGTGGCTGTCTTCGCGAAATCTGCGTCGGCAGCAGAAAGGATGCTCAAGGACATTGCCGAGGAAAGCAAGAAGTACGGACTGGAGGTGAACAGGAAGAAGACGATGGTGATGACGAACGCACACAAGACGGACATTACCCTCGACGGAACGAGGATTGAATACGTGGACGAGTTCAACTACCTCGGGAGGTTGCTGAGCTGTCAGAAGAACGACGTGGACGAGATCACCCGCCGCATCCAGAGTGGCTGGGCCGCGTTCCAACGACACAAGCATTTCTTGACACTACGACGAGCTCCGATGCGACTCCGCAGGAAGGTCTTTCGCGCCGGAGTACTTCCCTGTTTGACGTACGGATGTGAGACATGGAGTCTCCCCCAAAACGAACTCATGCGACTACGGACTGCGCAGCGGAAGATGGAGCGCCAGATGCTGGGAGTCACCCTACGCGACCGGATCCGGAGCAGCACTATTCGGCAGATGACTCGGCTACGAGACGTTCTGCAAGAAGTACGACACCGGAAATGGAAGTTCACGGAACGACTCTACAATGCGGACGGCCATCGATGGGCAAAGGCTACAGTCAATTGGACCCCCAAGAAGACTGGACGACCTGGACGACCACACAAGGAGTGGGAGGATGACTTCGTAGATGCCTTCGATCTACCGAGGACACATGCTCGCAAAGAATGGAGACGGACAGTGACCAACGACCGCCGAAAATGGAACGATCTCATTTCCCAGCGCTAACCAAACCATCTCTCATGCGTGCAATATGTACATGAATAAGCGATTCTGGATAAATATTTGATTTGATTTGATTTGATTTGTCGTCCACCCGCTCCTTCAGCTCCTTCAGGAAGCTCTCGCCGGTGCCGTGTCTGAAAGTACAGTATTCTCAATTCTTATTGCTGTTCTCCTAGAACTATAACTCCATAACATCTACACAAATAACACTCAAATAACACTACTGCAGCTCCTCCCACTCCATTTCACAGGCGCTTCATGTGTGAAGCATCCTTATGGTGTATTAAAAAACAACCTTTAGCGGTTGCAGTGGTTTTCGATATTTCGAAAACATTCGATACGATCCCTCTTGGACATTTGGTAAATGTTCTAAGACATGATTTCAACCTTGCCGATTCGTTCCTCAGATTGATAAAAGATTATCTGTCTAACAGGAGGATGCGAGTGCGAGTGAACGGGACCCTGAGTGAAGACAAGGAGGTTGTGAGTGGAGTGCCGCAGGGAAGTATCCTAGGACCACTTCTATTCAATTGTTACGTGAATCGAGTGGGGTCGATACAATTGAATGAAGGGGCGCGCAAGCGCGCATTGTTCAATACGCAGTGGGCTCTTCTCAGAGATGGGAATGAAGCTGAATGCGGAAAAGTGCAAGGTGATTCGAATGGGAGTGTATGAGAAGGAACCAGATTTTGAGGTGAATCTGCATATTGGTGAAACAGAGCTCGAGTGTACTAGCAAGTACAAATATCTCGGAGTGGCAATTGATCCACTGATGAACTTCAGTGGTTCAGTGGTCACGTGGCTGAGAGAGTGACGAAGGCTCGCCAAGCCATTGGTGCTTTGGTGCGAACTATGAGGAAGTGGGCTCCTCGAAGCGCCTTCGAGAGAGTGTACAAGGCGTGTATTGAGCCAGGACTGCTATATGCGGCAGAAGGATGGTTTCCTGCAAACGAGACAGACAGGGCAAGACTCGAAAGAGTGAATGTGCATGCAGCGAGGCTGGTGCAGAATGATTTCACGTCATCAGATGGCCGAGTGCTAGAGAAGGCTAAGTGGAACACGGTGAAGAAGACCGTGAGCGAAAGAAGGAGTGTGCTCATATGGAATTATGTGCACGGAGTGCGAGCCCCTCCAGATAGAATGCTGGTCCTGGTGTCGGACAGTGGAGTGAGAAGGACAGCACGCGGTGGCCACTCACTGAGAGTGATGGAGCCTGTGGTGACAAGTGCGAGACTGCACGACTACTCGGTGAACGAGTTGAGAAGGCTTTGGAATGCCCTACCGGAGAAGGCTGTATTGGAGGAGACCAAACAGTCATTCAAGCGTGCTGTCAAGAATCTGTGAATTGTGATCGTCGGAGACGGTGTTTTATTTTACTAACAGTTGTGTTTATTGACTAACGTGCTTATATAGCACGTCAGTTAAACTAATTTAGTTCTCACAGTCGTTATATAATATTATTCTGGGAGATAGTTCGCCAGATTACGGTAGAAAATCGATCTACCCTCTAGTCGCATTCGATCTACCTTCCAGTCGTGAGGAGACCCAAGCGCGCGCTTTCAAACGATAATATCGATCAAAGAAGCCGGCATGCGAATCAAAGAGGCCGCGCCACACTCGAGCCGTTCCCGCGCTGTCTGACCTCTCTCGCTCGAAACTGAGTTTCGCCAACTGACGCCGGCTGGCAATAACAGTAACTATTCTCCAGGCAGCGACTATAATCCAAGGCTCTGTCTTGTTTTTGGCTGAGAACAATTGGTACGGCTTGTTACTCTCTGTGAGTAGTGAGATGTGCCGCAGGGAAGTAACGCAATACCAACAATAAAAAAAACCTTTCTACACCAAAATAAAAGTCACTGACGTTGTCCGCTCCTTCTGAAAGTTGTCGCCAGTGGTGTGTCTGAAATTTTTTGATATATATTTAAACCAAACATGAACAATGTAAAAAGAAATGATAACAAGATACAACAGAACGAATGCTGCAATATTCACACAATACTCTGCTCGACCGGTCGCGGTTTCCGGCTTCGCTTGCGCGCCGGCTTCATAAACGACCGCTCCACCGACTTAGACGACCGGTCTTTCACCTCCTAGGCATACTGTAGTTGTAAATAGGTACACTGTACAGTACTTGAACGTCGCCCCAAGTGTCGAGGTCGACTGGCGGAACTCCGGGCGCCGGCCGTACAGGCGCCTAAAAGTTATTGTCTTAATATCGATCGAATATCGAATGATTATCGATTGAGCGACGCACGTTGAGCTGAATAGACGGGGCGGACGGCTTGGATTGTGTGGCGTCTTGGGGGTTTTCGCCGCCGTTGGTCCTCTTGATTCAGCCGTTTTCGGAGTTTCCGCGGGCGTACCCTTCTTTACTGATCCGACAGCGCGCACAGGCGTTTGTGGCCCGGCGTCGCTCTGCAACCAATCGATAACCGATCGATATTCACCGCCAGAACCGGTAGTCACTGTCGTCGTTGGTGCGAACCAATCGATAATCGATGATCGATCGATATGAGCATACCTTCTCGGAGCGATTCTTGAAACAGTGCGCACACACGAGTCCACTGGATAGAAGAAACACCAGCAGGGAGAAAGTGCCTGCCGTCGCCCAGATGACGTAGTAGGTCTTCTGGAAGAGGTACGGTAGGAGTACGGTAGGAGTACGGTAGATGGTAGAGTACAGTACCGGCGTGCCGCCTGCGAAAGAAGCAAAGAAGGGCTTGACGCTCTTCTTTTTTGTCTTACTCTTTCGCTTCCATTTCTCGCTTCTCGGCTCTTTGACGTTGCCGTTCATGATAGTCTAATCAATCGATAAATGATCGGTATCCGATCGATATACCTCCACAAACTCCTCGAGCTTGTTATTGCCGACTGTCGAGTGCTCCACTTCGGGCATATTCGCCTCGTCTCCGATCCAAAACGCGAATTCGGACCGAACCCGCGCGGGCGAGGAGGCGTTACAGTACTTGCCTGGAACACGGTATACGGTACTCAGTAATCAGGGTACGGTAGGTGGTATGAGATTGCAATGAATAAAGGGATACGATGTTAATATATAAGTAGATAAAGTATAGACGGTAGGTAGAGTACGAGAGAGTTACGGTACTCTACAGTACTCCTCACCTATGATCTTGAATAGCTCGGCGGTTCTGTTTCGGGATGGCTGCGTCAGTCGGCTGCGTCTTGCATCGATGGGAAAAGAGAGAGTGAGGAGGCAGTAAAGAAGCAGTAAAGAAATAACATCAAAAATGCAAAACTCTAATTTTAACAAAGCCTAACTATAATATAACATGATATGATGGTCTGAAACTCTTTCAGTACTTCATTAGGTGTCCCTTGTTTACTATAACGGCCTGGCAGCGGCGGGGCATCGAATCGATCAGCTTGTGGAGGGTCGCGGCACTAGTCACCCAGTTTAATGTATGCCGTACTACGGTATCTAACGTGCTCAAAAAGTACTTCGACGGTCACGATATATCCCCGAAAAGTTCTGGTCGTCCTAGGACTACTACTCGCACTATGGATCGAAAAATCTTCCGGATCTCGCGAGAGAACCCGCAGGCGACCGCGCCGCGCACGAGATCTTTCTCAACCAATTGGAGATCGTTCTATAAATCGTTCTCAGAGGTTCTCAAGAAGGTGCGGCCTTGGATTCGGCAGACTGATAGTCGGAACTACGTCTTCCAGCAAAACAATGACTTGAACCACTCTTCCAAGCACTTCAAAATCGGTTTATAGAAATGTCCAATTTTGTCATTGCACCTTTTGTCATCTTCTCTTACACGGGCGGCCCACGCACTTAAGGTGGCCGATTCTTATGTAATTAAAGGGAGTGTACACTCTGAATTTCGAATGGAAGTTAGCACCGGGATGTGAAAATATGATGAAAACTATGCATTTTTGTCAATACAACTATTTTCTGAAAATGTCTGCAAATAGATGAAAATTGAGCGCAAAATGTGTCAAAATGCAGAAATTGGTGCCAATTGGTGCCAATTTTCAATGTTCAACAGAATTTTTCATTGACTTTTAGGTATCTTCGACACATAGTTGTATTGACAAAAGTGCATCATTTTCCTCATATTTTCACATCCCGGTGCTAACTCAACCTCGAAATTCAGAGTGTACACTCCCTTTAAGCACCTATACACAACTTTTCACGCTGAATCCGAATATGACCATAACTTTCCCAAAATAGCACTTTGAAAGGAGTTCGGCCACGTGCCGAATAGACTACCCTTGAAAACGACCGGCGGAACAACAGCGGCGTGGCGGAATGGTTAGTGAGTTAGGAAATCGGAAATGACGGTCTTCTATTCCCCCTGCTGTCACCAGGTTTTTTGCAAATTTTGTCCTCGCCACCATACCCTCCAATTGGATTTTACATAATTAGTTGTTGCATAATTGGTTATGCAAAAACATCGTTGTTAACGAAACAACAATAAACTGTTATAAGCTTTGATCGAGACGCACTGCAAAAACTAGTGGCAGCAGGGGGAATAGAACCGCCGACCGTCATTTCCGATTTCCTAACTCACTAACCATTCCGCCACGCCGCTGTTGTTTCACCGGTCGTTTTCAAGGGTAGTCTATTCGGCACGTGGCCGAACTCCTTTCAAAGTGCTATTTTGGGAAAGTTATGGTCATATTCGGATTCAGCGTGAAAAGTTGTGTATAGGTGCTTAATTGAATAAGAATCGGCCACCTTAAGTGCGTGGGCCGCCCGTGTTAGAACGTGTTCAACAAGGACAAGTAGAGAGTCATGGAGTGGCCGAGGCAGTAGCTGGACCTCAACCCTATAAAGCACCTTTGGGAAGAGCTCGATCGGCGGACTCGCACGGTTCGGGTCAAGAATGCAGACGAGAAGTTCGAATTGCTCGAACAGGAGTGATAGAAGATCGATCTCGCGACCCTCCACAAGCTGATCAATTCGATGCCCCGCCGCTGCAAGGCCGATATCGTGAACAAGGGACACCTAATGATGTACTGAAAGAGTTTCAGACCTTCATATCATTTTAAAGTATAGTTAGGCTTTGTTAAAATTAGAGTTTTGCATTTTTTGATGTTGTTTCTCTACTGCCTTTTATCGGTTCAAATAATCAATCATGTAATATGAAATCAAGGTGTTTTTGGATGCCCAATGAATGGTTATATAAGTTAAAAACGAGAAAATGATGATTTTGTGAATACAGTAATCCGCCTACTGTAATCGAGAGAATAGATGGGGATGAATATGGAACATGGTATTAGGTCCGAATGGAGTCCAGAAAACGGTGTGCGAAAGATGGAAGCTCTATATTTCATTTGAATAGTTTTAGAGAGCAAAAACCAAAAAGTGATACCTTTTTGACCGCCACTGTATATCTGAAATTTCATTGAACCACTACTTCCAACTATGTACCTCTAACAACTTTGAATTAAACCCGAACTGCGAGGGACAAAGCTAGGGAGAGTCTTCAAAATACTCCCGAAATGTCATGGAACCAGTAGCGGTGAGTAAGTAGGTAACCGGTAGGTTTACAACTACTTTCAACCGCCTTGTAAAACATTTCTAACTAATAACGGTTTCCCTCTGACACCTTTCAATATTCAATTACTTCAAACTTCGAATAATTGAATGTTGAGTGATAGACATTTATCTCTAATCGAATGTTCACGGACACCCGGCATAGACGCCCTACGACATGCAATACTCACACTTTTCCAAGTCCGCCACACCGCCGCCCGCCCAATCGCATCGCAGAAAAATGAATAGACCATGTACTTTGACACTGACGCTGTTGTCAACATCAAAGCACATTGACGTCTAATGTTGTGCTTTCACATTGAATACTGTTTCAATGGGAGTATAGGGTATCCCCCATTTTCACGGTACGCAATTATCTCGGTCGACACAGACACAAACCAGACAATGAGAAAAAGACGTCGAAAAAGGCAATTTTTTAATGTTTTTGAGCTCAAATGAGCACTTCCTAGAAGAAAATCACAAATAATGAATGAATGACGGCGAATGAACAAGCGTACTGTGAACGGGGAAAACCCTATTCTTTATAGGCCATTCCTCCTTTCATCGTACGGCAATTTCGCTGGCCCGCCAGACAGACGAGAATTTTATGCAAATTTGCCCCGATTGTGTGTTTTTGTGCTCAAATATGGTAAAAATGACGGAAAACGAAAAATCGAGCACTAGAGTTCTCTGAGCATTCTATCTGTGCATCTTCTTCAGAAAACTGGGCGCTGTGCGATAAGTTTGAAGAGAGTAATCAAGTTTTGGAGTTTTCCCATTGGAAGTCGACTCAAAATCAAGGTTTTTAGACTCTAACTGGAAAACGAAAGCGGAAATCAAAAATCGAACACTAGAGAATTAGAGATCGATGGGCACTATTGATACGCAGCACATATCAAAAAATTTGCGAAGATTGCTTGATTCTGAAAGGAGTAATTAACTTTAGAAGATGGAGAACTCTGCTTCATTAGACTTGCAAATGACCCTCATTTCCCTAAAAAAACCGCCAAGCGCGCGAATTGCGCGGTCGAATGGTCTCGCGCGGGCTGATAACGGGCTATTGGGCCGGTCCTAACATCGCGTTGCACTTGCAAGAAATCTTGCAAATACAAGATTTCTTGCAAATGCAACGGATTGCATGCACCTCAAACTTGGGTAACTGAACCGAATCCAGATCACGTTCGCGCGTGTACGCACGTCTAACATTTCAGCGAGCAGCATGCGAGATCATACGAGTTTGCTGTATTGATAGACTTATCGATAAATGAACGATGTCTCTCGATAGCCCTAATCCAAATGTATCAAGCAAAATCATTATTTTGCCATCAGTTTCTTCCGTTCGCGATTCTTTCTAGATTTGCGAGATGTCTTGCAATCGCAAGAATTTTCGCAATCGCAGTGTTGCAATCGCAAGAATTCTTGCAAACGAAAGGTTTTTTTTTGCAATTGCAACGCGATGTTAGGACCGGCCCATTGATGCCTAAAGTGCTGTCTGGTAAACATTCGGCGAAATGACTGCCGTACGATGAACGGCGGGGATGCCCTATACGTGCGGTCGGTCTGTTTGGAAGGGATGAAAGAGTGATGTGAAGAGACCGACAGTCATTTGCCTCTCGTCTGCTCTCCGCGCTCGGTCGGCCGCTGCTGGGATGGCGTTCGATGTGGACGGTGTCATCTGCCGACTGTTGGCACTGCGCCACGGGGGATGGCGGCTGAGAGACGCGGTGTCGGAGAGGGAGCTATGCGTGCTACTCGACAAGGCAGCGTCAGTACTCTTTCTCTCTCTCTCTCTCTCTCTCTTTCTCTCTTTCTCTCTTTCTCTCTTTCTCTCTTTCTCTCTCTCTCTCTCTCTCTCTCTTCCCCTTCTAGACCCTTTGCTTGCAGCAGTGCCTTCAAGAGCGGCTCGACGTGCTACCCCAAGCATCCGATGCGCGTCTGCGGACCCATCTGCGGACAGTACGACGGTGACGGACCAATTTCTGTATCTCTCTGTCTCTCTCTCTCTCTCTATGTCTCTTTCTCTTTCTCTCTCTCTCTCTCTCTCTCGCTCTCTTTCACACTCTCTCTTTCTGTGTACAGGTTCAGAGATTGTCATGAGCTGTAGGAAGGAACAATCATTTCCGCTCACCTCCTGTTGCGAGTTTCTGAAGTTTTCTCTCTAATTCCTCCCTCACTCAGTATGTCTCCGATCAGACCCCGGCGTACATAGTAGACATACATACATAGTAGACATACGTACATAGTAGGTCCAGTTGTGAATTTCGTTTCGTTGTATCTTGTCACCATCTATCTTTGCATTATTGTATTTCACATGTTCTTGAAAACCGTATATTGTCAGACCTGCTGCGCATCTTCGACGTGTGTGGCTATCCTCCAGCAGTGACCTACGTGTTCATGGGAGGACTCTTCTACACCACTGACGTGCGTGTTAAGAGTACACAATAATTTATACAATTTTTAAGTTTACGTGAAATACAATAATGTAAAGAGAGATGGTTATAACATACAACAAAACGAATATATAGATTTTACACTATGGAACATACACCTAGAGAGATAACGTGATTTCTGTGATCAGTTGAAACGTAATCTGAAACTGTCAGTCAACCGCATTACCAATGATTACTCCGATTCCACCTTCTTCCAATTGTGGTGTTCTAACTGATAGAGCATACTAGATAATTGGGTTTTTTTTCAGAACGGTACACATTCGGCTATAATATATTTATAATGCTTGTAGGCTGTGAGCATGATCCGCCCGACCGACGTGGAGTGCATCGCGCTGCTGTGCTGCTACAAGGTACACACAGCGCCGACCGCGACGCGACCGCACCGCAACCCGATTTACAGCTCAAATACCCCGACCAGTTCTTTGTGCTGCGCGGAGAGGCGGAGATGCAGATTGCGGACGCGCGAAAGCTCAGCAAGCGACTCAGCGATCAGTGCTTCTCTCGCAAGATTGAGTACCGCATTCAGGTGAGAGAGACTCTTTCCTTCCTCTCTCTGTCTCATTATCTCTTTCTCCCCTCATCATCCATCTCTTCCACCTCCCCTCACACTTCCAGGTGGAAGGGCGAGAGAGAGAGATAGAGAGAGATAGAGAGAGAGAGAGAGAGAGAGAGAGAGAGGGCTAGACACAGATAAAGAGAGAGAGAGAGAGAGAGAGGGCTAGACACAGATAAGAGAGAGAGAAAGAGAGAGAGAGACAGACAGATAAGAGAGAGAGAAGAGAGAAAAAGAGAGAGAGCTGTACACAAATAAAGAGAGAGAAGAGAGAGATAGAAAGAGAGAGCTAGACACAGATAAGAGAGAGATAGAGAGAGAAAAAAAAAAGAGAGAGAGAGAGAGAGAGAGAGAGAGCTAGACACAGATAAAAAGAGAGAGAGAGAGAGAGAGAGAGAGAGAGAGATACTTGCAGGATCTGCTGGCGACGTTCCCGGTGACGGCATACATGGAGGGCCGGCTGATTTGTGTGTGCGGCGGTCCCTCGCCCCTCATCCGCGATCGCGAATCCGCACTGTGGGTCTGCGAGGTCTCTCACCCATTCTCAATATCTTCGAAACACTTCGAAATAGCTTTTTGAATTCCCTCCCGAACACTCCCGAATTGCTTTCGAAATATATCCCTGATAACCTCCGAACAGGCATTCCTTGCTATGTATTGGAAACATTCCCGAATGGCCTCCGAATAGACTGACACCCACGCTGGTTCAGCATTCAGCATTTTGCACATCAGTATGATAGATCGAGCACACGCACGTCTGTGGAATAGTCGGGTCCACCCACTCTCACTCCAACTCGCGCATCCCTCATGTATTCACACTGAAAGTCACACCTAAACCACACCTAAAGTAGACAATATTCACAGAAAAACACCATTCCCCTTCCAAAAAAGACAATAATCAGACCAAAACAATTACTCCAGAATGAGACAGTATTCGTGCTCACTCGATATTAACCAATTTTTTGTGTGCAGTGCAGTATATTCAGAATAAATTTCAGGAACCCGAGTGACTCTGTGAAAGCGCACTACATGCGAGCATCGCTCAACCTCAACCTGACCTCACCGGTAAAGAGAGAGAGAAATACACTCTGCGCCAGAGCGATAGTTTTCGATCTACATCGCTTGCAGTTCGAAATACGGTGCCATAACCGTCTGCCGCTCTTATTTTGCGCGCTATTGCCGCGAGCTGACTCTCCGTCTTCCTCTGATCTATCTCATCGCACGCAACTTATTGCGAGCATAGAACTAGAAGAGAGAGAGAGAGAGAGAGAGAGAGAGAGAGAGAGAATACACACTTCAGGATTGGGTGGAGAGCGGAAACTCCC